>PVIU01000270.1:0-370930 GCA_004026605.1 Ondatra zibethicus
ACATTGCCAAACTCTTTTTATGAGGCTACAATTACCCTGATACCCAAACCACAGAAAGACAATACTAAGAAAGAGAATTACAGACCAATCTCACTCATGAACATTGATGCAAAAATACTAAATAAAATACTAGCAAATAGAATCCAAGAACACATCAGAACCATCATCCACCATGACCAAGTCAGCTTCATCCCACAGACGCAGGGATGGTTCAACATACGAAAATCTGTCAACGTAATTCATCACATAAACAAGCTAAAAAATAAAAACCACATGATCATCTCATTAGATGCCGAAAAAGCGTTTGACAAAATACAACATCCCTTCATGATAAAAGTCTTGGAGAGAGCAGGGATACAAGGAACATACCTAAACATTATTAAGGCAATATACAGCAAGCCAACAGCCAACATCAAACTAAATGGAGAGAAACTCCCAGAGATTCCACTGAAATCAGGAACAAGACAAGGTTGTCCACTCTCTCCATACCTATTCAATATAGTTCTTGAGGTCCTAGCTAGAGCAATAAGACACCAAAGAGAGATTGAGGGGATACAAATTGGAAAAGAAGAAGTCAAACTCTCACTGTTTGTTGATGATATGATAATTTACATAAGTGATCCCAAAAATTCTACCAAGGAACTTCTACAACTCATAAACACATTTAGCAAGGTAGCAGGATACAAGATTAACTCAAAAAAATCAGTAGCCCTCCTGTACACAGATGATAAAAGGACTGAGGAAGAAATCAGAGAATCAACACCCTTTACAACAGACACAAATGGCATAAAATACCTCGGAGTAACTCTAACCAAACAAGTGGAAGACTTGTATGACAAGAACTTTAAATCTCTGACAAAAGAAATTGAAGAAGACACCAGAAAATGGAAAGACCTCCCATGCTCTTGGGTAGGCAGAATTAATATAGTAAAAATGGCAATCCTACCAAAAGCAATCTACAGATTCAACGCAATGCCCATCAAAATCCCAACAAAATTCTTCAAAGACCTCGAAAGAACAATATTCAACTTCATTTGGAAAAGCAAAAAACCCAGGATAGCCAAAACAATCCTGGGCAACAAAAGAACATCTAGAGGCATCACAATCCCTGACTTCAAACTCTACTACAGAGCTACAGTACTGAAAACAGCCTGGTACTGGCATAAGAATAGACAGGAGGACCAGTAGAACAGAATAGAAGACCCAGATATCAATCCACACATCTTCGAACAGCTGATCTTTGATAAAGAAGCAAAAAATATCAAATGGAAAAAAGAGCATATTCAACAAGTGGTGCTGGCATAACTGGATATCAACATGTAGACAAATGAAAGTAGACCCCTATCTATCACCATGAACAAAACTCAAGTCCAAATGGATCAAAGACCTCAACATAAGCCCAGCCACACTGAAGAAGGGAGAAACTGGGAAGTACGCTTGAACGCATTGGCACAGGGAACCACTTCCTAAATAGAACCCCAGCAGCACAGACACTGAAACAATAAATGGGACCTCCTGAAACTGAAAAGCTTCTGTAAAGCAAAGGACACGGTCAACAAGATAAAACGCCAGCCTACAGAATGGGAAAAGATCTTCACTAATCCCACATCAGACAGAGGTCTGATCTCCAAAATATACAAGGAACTCAAGAAATTGGACAACAAAAGAACATATAACCCAATAAAAAAAAATGGAACACAGACCTAAACAGAGAACTCTCAACAGAGGAATCTAAAATGGCTGAAAGACACTTAAGGAAATGTTCAACATCCTTAGTCATCAGAGAAATGCAAATCAAAACAACTCTGAGATTTCATCTTACACCTCTAAGAATGGTCAAGATCAATAACACTAATGACAACTTATGCTAGAGAGGCTGTGGAGAAAAGGGAACACTTCTGTATTGCTGGTGGGTATGCAAGCTGGTACAACCCCTTTGGATGTCAGTGTGGCGATATTTCAGAAAATTAGGAAACAACCTTCCTCAAGACCCAGTAATACCCCTTTTGGATATATATTCAAAGGATGCTCAATCATGCCACAAGGACATGTGCTCAACTATGTTCATAGCAGCTTTGTTTGTCATAGCCAGAACATGGAAACAACCTAAATGCCCCTTGATTGAAGAATGGATAAGAAAAATGTGGTACATTTACACAATGGAGTACTACACAGCAGAAAAAAAATAACAGAAGCTTGAATTTTGCAGTAAAATGGATGGAACTAGAAAACATTGAGTGGGGTAACCCAGACACAGAAAGACAATTATCACATGTACTCATTCATAGGTGATTTATAAACATAAAGCAAAGAAAACAAGCCTACAAACCATAATCCCAGAGAACTTAGACAACAATGCAGACACTAAGAGAGACTTACATAGATATAATCTACATGGGAAGTAGAAAGTATAAAAAGACAAGATCTCCTGAATAAATTGTGAGCATGGGGACCTTGCGGGAGGGTTGAAGGGGGAGGGGAGAGGCAGGGAGGGGAGCAGAGAAAAATGTAGAGCTCAATAAATATCAAAAAAAAAAAAAAACCCAAACGGAGGCAGGGCTCCAGGAACCCACAGTCAGTTTTCTTTTGTTTTGCAGTAGGAAAGGGGCCACAAAGAGTAAAGAGTAAAAACATGCAACTACAAATGAACTACTAATATGTCTTACCGCGTGGGTGAAACTCTGGAAACACTCTTTGCCGAACCCATGAAGGGACGAAGAAAGAGTATGACAAGAGAAACAAGATTATATATGACATCACCTTATTGATGTGGACAGGAGGAAAAGACACTGGCCTAAGTGACTTTGGAGGAAGTGTGACCTAGAAGACTAAAATCTAAAGGAAACTGCCCCTCACTACAGCACTCCCTTTTCTTTTAAATAGTGCTGGCTGTTAAACCTTGCATGTTCCAGGTTAGTGCTGTACCACTGAATCATGTGCTCAAACCAAGCATTGTACTCTGTCCCATGAAGTTCTTTGTATGGATCATGAATTAACACTCAGGATGAGGACTGAACCTAGGTCCTTAAGCATGCTAGGCAAGCACATTACCACTGAGCTATATTTTCAGCTCTTTATTCATTTTTTTTTTTTTTTGGAGACAGAACTTTGCTAAGTTTCAGGTTGGCCTCGAACTTTGCTAGCCCAGCTAGGCCCTGAACTTGTGATTCTCCTGCTTGAGTCTCTGGAGAATCTGAGATGATAGGTAAGGATATGTACCACCAGGCCTCGTGGACTAACAATTTTTCTCTTGAGACATGTCCACATGTATCCTAATTTGGCCTAAATGTGTGTGTGTGTGCACGCGTGTTCATATAAAACCAATGATTTGCCGGGTGGTGGTGGCACACGCCTTTAATCCCAGCACTCGGGAGGCAGAGTCAGGCGGATCTCTGTGAGTTCGAGCCCAGCCTGGTCTACAAGAGCAAGTTCCAGGACAGGCTCCAAAGCCACAGAGAAACCCTGTCTTGAAAAACCAAAACTAAAAAAAAAAAACAAAACAAAAACAAAAAAAAACCCACAAAAACCAATGATAATATTGAACTTCTGATCCTCCTGCCTCTATCTCTCTAGTGCTCTGGGAATTATAGGCATGTACCACTATACAGGCTTTGGAATTAACAAGTTTATACTGCTATACATATGTACTAAAATTAAATAAATAAAGGGATCTGCCAGGCAAGAATTACTCTTTAATGTTTTTCTCTTGTGGGGCGGTGGTGGCACACACCTTTAATCCCAGTACACAGGAGGCAGAGGTAGGCAGATCTCTGTGAGTTCGAGGCCAGCCTGTTCTACAAGAGCTAGTTCCAGGGCAGGCTTGAAAGCTACAGAGAAACCCTATCTCGAAAAACAAAACAAAACAAAAGTAAATAAGTAAGTAAATAAATAAATAAAGTTGTTCTCTGACCTCCACATGTATACCAACCTGGCCAACGTAGTATGTCTCTATCCGGCAGGGATACACAATGAGACCTTGTCTCATAAATTTGTATATACGCACATACACACGAACATATATAGTTGTATATAAACATATATAATTACATATAATTAATTAATATAATTTTATATATATGATTTTTAGAGATTTACAAATAACAAAAATAAACTAAAAACTTAACTGGTGTGTTTGGGGAAGACATTTGAGGAAGAAGCGATTGTTGTTTGTAGGGTATGGTGGTACATGCCTTTAATACCAGCACTCTGGAGGCACAGGAAGGTGGATTTCTGTGATTTCAAGGCCAGCTGGTCTACATACTAAGACCTTGACTCAAGGTGGGACAGGGAGAGGGACTTATGGGGAGCACACTGTCCTTTGAAGAGCACACAGATTTAAATAAAAACTCTACTCTCAAGGGGAGAACACACATCTCAAAACTTGAACTGTGAACACAATCACCTCAAATGGGGAAATGATCCAAATAAGATAGTAAGTTATAGGAAGGACGAAAAAGTAACAACCATAAAGAAACTGGACTTCAGCCAAGAGAACAAAGTCACTAAGGTACTGAGGACATGTAAACTTGACATTGCAGGAAGCTTGGTGGGTGCCAGTTGTGGCCCAAAAGCCACCCCCCTGATATAAACAGCAGCCATGATAGTGGGGCAGGATATGGCGACACACACCTGTAACCCCAGCACTCAGGATGCTGAGGCAGGAAGAAGAAAAAAAAAATCAACCAATGGAGGGAATTTTACCAAACAGTTGACTAGTATTTGTGACATCTGGCAAGGTTCTGAAAAGAAGCCGGTGGTGGTGGCACATGCCTTTAATCCCAGCACTTGGGAGGCAGAGACAGGCGGATCTCTGTGGGTTCCAGGCCAGCCTACTCACTACAGAGTGAGCCCAGGACAGGCTCCAAAGCTACAGAGAAAGTCTGTCTCAAAAGACAACAAAACAAAACAAACAAACAAAAAAATACAAAACAACAAAAAGAAGTTTCAAGAGATGGCCAGAGATGTAACTGTATACTACAGGAAAAGTAAAGAAATTGGAATGAAGTGTGGATTTTAGTTGTTATCAATAGAGGTTCAGGGATTTTAACAAACATACTAGTTCCAGGACAGGCTCCAAATCTACAGAGAAACCCTGTCTCAAAAAACCAAAAAAAAAAAAAAAGAATGGAGTTGTTACACTCCAGGGACAGAAGTTGAACTGTAACAACTTGTAAATCTTCTATGGTCAGAAAAGAGCTCTTACATTGGAGAAACCTTTCCCTAGAGCACAGCTGTAAACTACTAGGCTTACTGTGACCTGTGGTACTCCTTAGCTCCCGACTGTCAGAATACTTTTCCATCGGAGCTAACACTTTGTTAGTTCTCCTTGGCTCCCGAGTGCCAGGATACCTTTCCATCCAAGCTGCAATGCACCATCACCACCCAGCTAAATTCAAGAATTTATTACTCTCTCTCTCACACTCCATTTTAAATTCATGTCTCATTATTATTAAATTCGTGTATTATTATTATTATTTGAGACAGGGTTTCTCTGGCTGTTCTGAGACTCGCTCTGGAGATAAGGTTGGCCTCGAATTCAGAGATCTGCTTGCCTCTGTTTTCAGGGTGCTAAAAGAGTGCGCCACCATCTCCTGGAGCATCTTGTCTTTATTAAATTTCATTTTGAGGCAAGGTCTCACCGTGTAGTACTGGCTGGTTTGGAACGCGGTATGTAAACCAGAGAGGCCTCGAGCTCACAGAGATCCTCCTTCCTTTGCCTCTAGAGTGCTAGTGTTAAAGGGGTGCTCCACCAGGACTGGCTAAATTTTGTGATTTTGATCAAACTGTTATAACAGCATGCCTTTTTTGCTCATGGAAAGAAGTTAGGAGAGCAGCTGTACCATCTTCAGCACACACCGTCTCCTTGATACGTCAAGGAGGAAAGTCGGTTAAAAAGAAATAGTAAAGGGTCTCAGAAAGCCCCCCTGAGAAGTGCCACTCTCTCCAACTGAACTTTCTTGCCTGGGACTCGGAAAGCCAGCGGAACTCAGGTGTGCGAGGGCGGGGAGGAGGTCGAGCCGGCGCACAGAGGACCGCCCAGCTGCGGGGGAACGGTTTGACGGGGACACAGGGCCGCGAGGAGGCTGCCACGATGCTCCCGTCTTTGCAGGAATCGCTGGATGGGGATGAAAAGGAGCTGGAGAGCAGCGAGGAGGGTGGCTCTGCGGAGGAGCGGAGACTCGAGCCACCACCCAGCAGACACTATTGCCTGTACAGCTACTGCGGAAGCAGGTGCCCGCGTCCTGCCCGCTGCGCCCGCGGCCCCGCCGCCCGGCCTTGCACCCCGAAGCCCCCACTCGCCATCTCCTCTCCCAGCCAAGGTCTCTGACCCGATGGGCCCTCCTGGCCTCCGTCGGTTCTTCACGGCCCGTCTGGACTTTAATGCACTGCTCTCCCAAACCCTCTGCCCTTTTTTAGACCCTGTCACCGCAGCCCGACATCTATTCAGCTCAGTCAGTCCTCCAGTGTCTGTTCCCTGCCCTCAGTGGCTGTCCCCAGTTGCGTTTATTTCTACGACGCACTTTCATCCCCGCCCTCTAGTTTCCTTGATTCATGCTGCCTTTCTCTCCCCTCGGTAACCCCTACCCACCGCGGCTGACTTCCTAGGAGCCCTTCTGGCCCAAGAATTTTTTAAGATGTGTTTTACATTTTTATTTTTAATTATGTGTCTCTGTGTCTGTGTGTGGGTATTCGCACATGCATGCAGGTGCCCACTGAGGCCAGAGGCATCAGACACACATAGAACTTGATTGTCGATTGTGAGGTGCCCTAAGTGTGTATTGAGAACTAAGTTTGGATCCATCTCCAAGAACATTGAGCGCTCTTAACCGCTGAGATATCGCTCCGGGCCTTGTTTGTTTTTTATTTTAATTAATTTTTTTCTTATTAAAAATTATGTGCGTTGGTATTTTGCTTGGATGTATGTCTGTGTGAGGGTGTTTGAGCCTTTGGAACAAGGGTTACAGACAATTGTGAGCTGCCATATGGGTTCTAGGAATTGAATCCAAGTCCTCTGGAAGAACAGCCAATGCTCTTAACCGCTGAGCCATCTCTCCAGTCCTTAATTTATTTTTAAATAGGCGTTTCTTCAAGCTTTCAGAATATTAGGTCTTTTCTCCACTTATTAAGTACCCTGAAGAATAAGAGGGCTCTTGTCAGCATTTTTTATGGGGTTTCTTTGCCCTTGCAGCATTTTCATTGATTCCTTGTTTTTACCCGACTTGCAAAGACTGGATACTCTACTTGATTTACAGCCCATAACTGATAATACTGTTTGTTGGATTGCGTCTTGCAGATTGACACAGCATCGAGGGGATAGTGATGATGGACATTCAAGTGGAACAAATACAGAAACTCCCTCTGGTGATGATTTCAGGTAAAAACAGTTAAGTATAATTCACTTGTGTGCTTTCATGATCTGTGCATATCTGTAGGTATCAATGGATGTCCTGCTCTTACTGAATTTTCTCTGAGTCAACCGTCAGCTCCTCTTAGGAATCTTTCCTTGGCTCTTTCACTCAAGGTAGGGGTAGATACAAATACTGATAACGCCCCTGTGGTTAGCCACATAGAATTCTTTTGAGTTTCTTGACTAGATAGAACTCCAGTAAGAATTCAAAATAATATTTCTGTCAAGATGTACATTTAAAAATAAAGCGGGAGGGGTGTCTCATGCCTTTGATCCCAGCACTTAGGAGGCAGAGGCAAACGGATCACTGAGTTTGAGGCCATTCTGATCTATAGAACAAGTTCCAGAATAGTCAACACTACACAGAGAAAACAAAACAAAGCTGGTGGCCATGGCGCACACATCTTTAATCCCAGCACTTGGGAGGCAGAGGCAGGTGGATCTCTGAGTTTGAGGCCAACCTGGCCTACAAAGCAAGTTCCAGGACAGCCAGGACTCTTACACAGAGAAACCCTGTCTCAAAAAATCAAAACAACAAAACAAAAACATAAATAAATAAAAACAGCAGCCAAACATGGTGGCATTTATCTGTAATTCCAGCACTTGAGAGGTGGAATGCTTAGAAGTTCAGGGTCAGGATGGGGAGATAGTTCAGTCTATAAAGTGTATAAGGACCCAACTTCAATCCCCAGAATCCAAGTAAAAGCTGAATAGAGTGCTGTACTTATAATCCCAGCCCAGGGCTAGGCAGAGAGAGGAGGATCCCTGGATCTTGTTTGCCAGCCAGCCTAGCCTAATCCATAAGCCCCCGGTCCCAGGGAGAGACCCTGCCTCAAAAAAGTAAGGTGGACAGCATTTGAGGAACAGGTTAACTTCTCCCCTCTATAAGCATGTGCACATGCACACACAAATGTCCCTACATACACATGAATATGCATATTCATGTACACACACAGAAGAAGTTGAAGATCATCCTCAGTTACACTGTGAGTTTGAAGCAGACTGAGCTACATGACACTCTAGTCTTTAAAAAAAGAAAAAAAAACCTGGGGCTGGAGAAATGACTCAGTGGTAAAGGGAACTGACTGCTCTTCCAGCACCCACATGGTGGCTCATAACCATATGTAACTCCAGTTCCAGGAAGCTGATGCCCTCTTCTGGCCTCCACAGACACCAGGCACACATCTGGAACACAAACATGCAGACAAAACACCTCTACACATAAAATAATAAAGCTGAAAAATAGAAAGGAAGAGGTTAGAGGCATGTATGGCTAAGAGCACATACTACTTTTCAAAGGACCCAAGTTCAGTTCCCAGCACCCATGTCAGGTGGCTCACAACCACCTCTAACTCCAGATCCAGATTATCTGACACTCTCTTCTGGTCTTTGAGGACACCCAAACACATGTGGCTTGCACTCATACAGATACACGGATATGCATACACATTATTTAAATAGAAATTACAATAAATCTTTTTTAAAATTATAGAACATCAACAATAAACAAAACCCCACCAAAATAGGTCCAGTGAAATGGTACAGCAGGTAAAGGCACTTGCTGCCAAGTCTGATAGATGAGTTTAGTTTGATATGCAGAATTCATAAGGTGGAAGGATCCGCCTGCCTCTGCCTCTCAATTTGCTGGGACTAAAGACTTGTGCCACTATTCTGGGGAAGAAAGTCCTCTTTAAGGGAAAAGGTTGATTTAGCTCAGTTTCAGAAGTTTCAGTCCATGGTTTCTTGACCCCACTGCCTGTGGCAGCACAGGAATTGATGGCAGGAGCATGTAGCAGAAGAGCCTGTTAACTTCACAGCAGTAGGGAGAAAGGGAAAAAGGGAGGGAGGCAGGCAGGCTTTCAGCCAGCAGGACAGGCACTTTGGACCTGATACTCCAGTGACTTAACTTCCTCCCATCTCCTGAAGGTTCTAATACTTCCAATAGCACCATGGTCTGGGAGCCAAACCTGCCTTTGGGGGACATTCCAAATCCAAACAGTAACACTCACCAATAGGGGTCATCAAGTAGACAGCATTCCTAAGAGAGACCCTAAAATTGTTATGGCAATACACAGCTGCGATCCCAGCACTTGAGAACATTCGGCAAGTTTGAGGTTAATCTAGGATATGCAGTTATTAGTTCAAGACCAGCCTGGGCTACATAGAGACCTTGTTGAGAAAGAGAGACCAAGGCCCTGGCTTTGGTGCATTATATGTGATTTATGGGTGTGCATGTACTACTGGTAAGAATGTGTGTCTTCCACTTGTCCAGCCTCTCCTTGGTGGATACTAATCTTCCATCTGAAGTGGAGCCAGAGCTGCGCAGTTTCATTGCTAAGCGTCTTTCCAAAGGAGCATTCTTTGAAGGGCTGGGTAATGTTGCATCTGTAGAGCTGAGGTAAGTATAAAATATGCTGTCTCCTGTGTTTTTTATTTCTGAGCCAAACATGAGAAGTGTGGAGAAACTTGAAAAGATGTAGACCTTCAGAAAACATCTTTGCTTTCTGTTTTCCAGCACTTCCTCCTATCCTGCTCCCAGCCAGAATGATGACTCTCACACATAAACGTGGTGAAATTAGATTGAGTGAGATTCTGGCACCTCCATGTATTTTAGTCTTGTTTTATATTTAGAGAACAGATTCCAGGGATGGAGATGTAGCCCTGATGTAGAGCACTGGCATGTACAGCTCTCTGTCCCTTAGTGTCGTTTTTTTTTTTTTTTAATAATTTTATTTTATTTTATGTACATGGTGCATTGCCTGCATGTGTGTCTGTGTGAGGGTATTGGATCCTCTGGAACTGGAGTTTACAGACAGTTGTGAGCTGCCATGTGGGTGCTGGGAATTGACCCTCGGTACTCTGGAAGAGCAACCAGTGTTCCCAACCACTGAGCCATCTCTCCAGCCCCCCCTTAGCGTCGTTTTAAAAAGTTAGTTGCTAGCCGGGCGGTGGTGGCGCACGCCTTTAATCCCAGCACTCGGTAAGCTCTGTGAGTTCGAGACCAGCCTGGTCTACAGAGCTAGTTCCAGGACAGGCTCGAAAGCCACAGAGAAACCCTGTCTCTAAAAACCAAAAAAAAAAAAAAAAAAGTTAGTTGCCAATGTAGAAATTGTATGCCTATAGTTTGTAACACACTTTCACAAATGCTGATGTGGTTCTTCTTACAAAGGGAAATAGGGCAGTGATCTTATTTTCCAGTGAGCAAATAAACACAGAGAACCAACATTGGAAGGCCAAGGTCAGGTCACAGGCACCCTGAGCCTGACCCCAGCTGTCCTGTCGTTGCACTCCTTCGGACCACGCATTTTTTAAACATAGGTCTTCATACCGGTGGTCCAAGGTAAAGCTACTAGAAAAGCCAGGCACATCAGCATAGAACATCCATGACATGGGAAGGTTTAAAGGACGGAGAACATGCTAATTTTATGTAAACATGAGTATTCTGTGAACAAAACTTTGTATGAATTTTTCTTTAAACACTTTTTAAATTATTTTATTTCTGTGTATTGTTGGTGGATCTACCTGCATGAATGTCTGTGTACAAGGTGTGTGCCTGGTGCCTGCAAAGCCCAGAAGAGGGTGTTGGATCCCCTGGAGCTAGATATGTTTGTGAGCCACTATGTGCTGGGAATTGAACCTGGGTCTTTTAGAAGAGTAGCCAATGCTCTTTTAACTGCTTAGCCATCTCTCTAGCTCCCAGTTTTTTCACATAAGACTGCAGAATTCAATGAACCTCTATGAGAGGCTGGTTTGTTAAAGTCTCACCATGTAACCTGACTGGTCTGGGGCTCACCATGTAGACCAGGTTGTTTTTGAGCTCACAGAGATCTGCCTGTCTGTGTTCCTGGTGCAGGGTTGGAGTGCATCACCACCCCAGTCTCTAGGCTGTTTAGTAAACCTCACTGATGTGCAGTCACGCTCCTCTGCTGAGACAGGAGAACGAGGCTGGGAATCTCTGCATGAGTGCGATCTCAGAGTGTTACCTATCAAGACCTGGGTTCAGAGCTGTCACAAAGGGAGGAGCATGAGTACCAGATATGCCACTTTACCCTTCTCTTTCTTTTCTAGAATTCCAGGTTACCGGGTTGGTTGTTACTACTGCCTTTTCCAACAGGAAAAACTGCTTCCTGAAATAGCAGCATTGGAACCGGAACATAACCCTTCTGAGTATGTGGTCTGCTTCTTAGGAGGGTCTGAAAAAGGATTGGAGCTATATCCTTTCTTTGGTATTTGAGAATATCAGGAGGGAAAACATTGGGGGAAGGGGCTAGTAGCTATCTCCCTGCTCCCACCTTCCCCACCCGTAAGGGTATGTCTGAATGTCATTTATGGCCATTTACCCAGGCTTGTTTTAATCCAGTTTGTAGTATTTAAGAGACCTTCTCTTTCTCTCTCTCTCTCTGTCTCTTTCTCTCTCTCTTTGAGACAAGGTCTCACTTTGTAGTCTTGTAGTCCTGACTGGCATGGAGCTCACTATGTAGGCCATTCTAGTCTCAAAGAGATCCACCTGCTTCTGACATTGAGTGCTGGAATTAAAGGCTTGTGCCACCATGCCCAGCTGAGACCTTGTATTTTTTTTTTCTTTCTTTCTTTTGAGACAGGGTTTCTCTGTAGCTTTGGAGCCTGTCCTGGAACTTGCTCTGTAGATCAGGTTGGCCCTGAACTCAGAGATCTGCCTGCCTCTGCTTCCCAAGTCCTGGGATTAAAGGCGTGCGCTACCACCGCCTGGCTCTTTTCTTTTCATGATTTTATTTACTATGTATACAGTGTTCTGTCTGCATCAGAAGAGGGCAGCAGATCTCATTATAGATGGTTGTGAGCCACCATGTGGTTGCTGGAAATCGATCTCAGGATCTCTGGAAGAACAGTCTGCTCTATACCTCTGAGCCATCTCTCCAGCCCTCTTTTTTTTTTTTTTTTTTTTTTTTTTTTTTTTTTTTTTTTTTTTTTTTTTTTTTTTTTTTTTTTTTGACACAGGGTTTCTCTGTGCATCCTTGGCTGTCCTAAAACATGCTCTGTAGACCAGGCTGGCCTTGAACTCAGAGATCTGCTTGCCTTTGACTCCCAAGTGATGGTATCAAAGGCCTGTGCCACCATTGCCCAGCAACCTTGTATTTCTTGCTGAGAGGTAAGATACTGATTGATCATTCTATATCACTTCCTTAAGAACATACTTTCAGGCTTGAATTGGACAAGTATATTCAAGGGCTGAAAAATAACATGAACTGCAAGGTAAGATAAAGACTGAAGTGAAGAACATACCAGGGCTGCTATACTTGTCGGGTCATTCGCTGGCTCGCCATGTGGGCAGTAGATAAGTGCTGTGGGCACAGGCGGGGAGGCGGCTGTGTCATAGGTGCTGAAGGCTTCAGGATTCTGCTTTCGATGTGATGCATTGATGAAAACATCAATATTGAGTCTTATTGTGGGAATCCACCCCTGTCATCTCAGCACTTGGGAGGCAGAGTATGAGGCGAGCCTAGTTTATGTAGTGAGTTCCAAGCCAGCCAGAGCTACATAGTGGACCCGCTCAGAAAGAAAACAGGGAACTGAAAGAATGGCTCAGTGGTTAAAACACTGTTTACTATTCCAGAGGACCCAGGTTCAATTCCCAGTACCCTCATGGTGGCTCACAGCCATCTGTAGCTCTAGTTCCAGGGAATCAAACACTGTCCTCTGGCCTTTGCAGTCACTATATACATGTGATACGCAGACATACATGCTGGCAAAACCCCCATACTCATAAAATAAATTAAAAAATTAAGCTGGTGAGGTGGTTCAAAGGTAGATGTGCCTGCCACCAAGACTGACTATCTGAGTTTGATACCCAGGACTCACACTAAGGAAAGAGAACTGACTTACATGTGTTGTTCTCTGATCTCCACATATGTATGGCACATGCATGCACATACACACAGAAATGTAAAAACAAAGACAAATCTGTGCAAAATTCAGTAGCAGTTAATAGCACCTGGTGGGGAAGAAGATGCCTTTTATCTTATTTCTAGGCACACGGGATCTATATTTTGGTTAGCAGCTTATGGCATCAGAGATATGCTCTACCGCAGTCTACAGATACCAAGTTTTAAAAACATTCCATTTTTATTACTCTTTCATGAATTAGACGTGTCTATATTGACTCATTTATCTAAACCTGTCAAAACTGTGCTTTCAGGAAGTTTAAGGCCAGCCACAGCAACAGAGTTTGACACTCACCAAATTTCTATGAGATTCTGTCTGAATAATACTACACCTTTAGTGACAGCAGCTATTAGTGCAGACTCTCATATAACATGTAGTAATAGTTCTGGTACTCAAAAGCTACTGCAAGAGGAGAGGAATGCACAGCAGAGCTGTGAGCCAGGGATTTGAACTGGGGTCCCGGACTCTCCGGGTAGGAGCTCTTCCTGTGTGATAGTTTTCCCCAGAGCAGCAGTCTAGAGTATCAGATGTGCTCATGGGGCCATGTCTGTACTGCAGTAGTTCCTTATATCCTTCCTTATTCACATTCTGAGTATGAACAAATTGTCTACACTAATTAGTTCAAGCAAAGTCAAGATAGAGAAATGGGATATTTAGAGCAGTGGTTCTCAACTCGTGGGTCGTGACCCATTTAACAAACCTCTGTATCCAAAAATATTTACATTATGATTCATAACAGTAGCAAAATTACAGTTATGAAGTAACAGCAAAAGTAATTTCATGGTTGGGGGGTCAGCGCAACAGGAGGAACTAACTGTATTAAAGGGTCCCAGTGTTAGGAAGGTTGAGAGTCACTGTCTTAAAGCATCTCTCCAGTGAGAATGACATCCAGTAAAGAGTGCCTGGAGCCCTGTTCTTCAGTCAGACCATCCAGAAAAAAACGTAATTCCTTTTTTTGAGATAGGGTCTTGTTCTGTAGTCTGTCTCACAAACTCACTTTGTAGTCTAGGGTAGCTGTGAACTTAAGATACTCCTGTCTCAGTCTCCCAAGTGTCGAAACTGCAGGTCTGCACCAAGGTGCTTGTTCACACTTTATTTCATTGTGTGTGTTTGAGGGGAAAAAAAGGAATGGACAGGCAATGGTGGTGTGCACCTTTAATCCCTGCACTGAGTAGACAGACAGGAGGATCTTTTGATTTCCAGGCCAGAATAGGCTACACTCACTGGTTTTTGTCTTGAAAAACCAAAAAAAAAAAAAAAAAAATGGCCGGTTGTCGGCACATACCTATAATAATCTCAGTTCCTGGGGTTTAGGATTGCAAGTTCAAGGCTGGCCTGTATTACATGGCTACACCATATCTCAAAAACAAACGGAAAAGGCACCTGTCCTAGTTCTTGTTTTCCAACCATCAGGAGCAGATTGAAGGGGGCTGGAGAGGCGGCTCAACAGTTAAAAGCACTGGCCGCTCCTCCAGAGGGCCAGAGTGCAGTTCTCAGCCAAAAGTCCTGCTACAAATCACCACCTGTAACTCCAGTCCCAGAGGATGCAACACCCTTTCTGGACTTCGGGAGGCTTCCACAAGAACACACATACACATACAAACAAAAATAGAATTCAAAAATTGTACTGAAGAAAGGGCTAAGAAGGTGGCTTTGAGGACCTGAGTTTGGACCCCCAGTGCCCATAGAAAAATCTGGGTGTGGTGATATGCAGTGCTGAAGTGGTGGAGGACAGGCAGATCCCTGTCCCTCAGGAGCCAGCCATCCCAGCCAAATCAGTGAGCTCCAGGTTCAGTGAAAGACCCTGGCTCAAGAAAATGAGATGGAGGGCTGGAGAGATGGCTCAGAGGTTAAGAGCACTGCCTGCTCTTCCAAAGGTCCTGAGTTCAATTCCCAGTAACTACATGGTGGCTCACAACCATCTGTAATGGGGTCTGGTGCCCTCTTCTGGGCTGCAGGCATACACACAGACAGAATATTGTATACATAATAAATAAATAAATATTAAAAAAAATAAAAAAGAAAATGAGAGGGAGAAGTTGGAGAGATGCTGCTGACCTGAGCTTATCTCCAGCACCCAAGGGTTGAAGGCCAGAGCTGACTTCTGCAAGTTGTCCTCTGATCTAAACACAGACACCATGGCACACTTGTGTCCACTACCACCAGCCCACCTCCAAAAATGTAGTTGAAAATATTAAGGTGGCAAGCAATTGAGGAAGAAACCCTGATGTCAACTCTGAGCTTTCACATGCACGCAAATACATATATCATGCTACAGAGAAAGAGTATATTGAGCCGGGTGATGGTGGCTCATGCCTTTAATTCCAACCCTCAGGAGGCAGAGGCAGGCGGATCTATGTGAGTTCAAGGCCAGGCTGGTCTATAAGAGCTAGTCCCAGAACAGCTAGGATTGTTACACAGAGAAACCCTGTCTCAAAAAACCAAAAACAAACAAATAAACCAAAAAAGGGTATATTGAAGAAAAAAAGTCCACTAAGCTAAAGGTTTTTATGGTATTAAAGCAAACAACATTCTCTCTTGACCTAGGAAAGCAGCCTGGGATGTGATGTCAGGTCCTATCTGAACAGCTGGTATGAGGATGTGGTGTGTCCGATCCAAAGGGTGGTTCTTCTCTTTCAGGAAAAGCTGACCTTTCTACTACATGCTGTAAGTATTATACACCAAAGACCATTCTTGGTTAGAATCTCCTCAGTGGACCTGGATCATTTAGAAACATACTCATTTTCTCTAAACATAACTTTCCCTGCCTGAATATTTCTTCAGACAATGCTTGCTGTTTAGACCACATCTTACTGACTCCTGTCTAGAAAGTTTTATTACTAAGGTGGGGTTGAATGTTAGCTGGATCTCTCCATTAAAAACTGCTTTCACACGAGGTATGCTGGTGCATGTCTATTCTCCCAGCACTGGGGATAGAAGCAGGAGAAGGAGGTTAAGGTCAGCCTCAGCTACACAGAGAGTTTGACACACACCTGATTTATGTAAGACCCTGTCCCGTTAAAAATGTCAGCTGGGCCTTCACATTTAAAAAATGTAATAATCTTTTCTTCTTAGCCACTTTTTTGTTTGTTTGTTTGTTTGTTTTTGTTTTTCGAGACAGGGTTTCTCTGTAGCTTTGGAGCCCTTCCTGGAACTAGCTCTTGTAGACCAGGCTGGTCTCGAACTCACAAACATCCACCTGCCTCTGCCTCCCGAATGCTGGGATTAAAGGCGTGCGCCACTACCACCTGGCCTTAGCCACTTTTTAAAAATAGGGCCTCACTGGGCAGTGGTGGCGCACACCTTTAATCCCAGCACTTGGGGGGCAGAAGCAGGCGGATCTCTAAATTCAAGGCCAGCCAAGGATATGCAGGAAAACACTGTCTTAAAAATAAAAACCAAAAAAATAAATTAATAAAAAGCAAAAAAAGATAGGGCTTAACTGTTCAGCCCAGGATGGCTTAACTTTTTTTTTTTAGAAAAGTCTTAAATGATTGTGTGTGTGTGTGTGTGTGTGTGCGTGTGTGCGTGTGTGTGCGCGCGTGTGCGTGCGCGTGCGCGCGCGGACAGAGGACAGCTCCGGTGAGCTCTCATCTTCAGCCTTGTTTCTGTGTGGCGTACTAGCAGGCTGGCTGCCCTCGAGCTTTCCGCTGATCATCTCCCTATCTGCCTCCCAGTCCCCGTGAGAGTGCGGGGACGCGCATGCCGTAGACCCGGCTCTCACGTGGGTGCTGAGGGTTGCACTCAGGCTGGCTGCAACACTTTTACTCAACTGAGTCATTTCCGGCTCTGATGCCAACTCTTCAATCTTACCTGCCTCAGCTTCTTGAGATTATGGACCTGCCCAACCACATCTGTCTGAAATAATTACTGTTTGAAATGCTGGGAAACAGGTGCCATTTTCAGAATATCTGAAAATGAAAGCAAGATGCAAAGTAATTTTAACTATATGAAAGTGTTTGGGCCCTGCACAAGCCTGATGACCTGAGTTCAATCCCCAGATTCTACAAGATGGCAGGAGAGAACCAAATCCCAGAATTGTCCTGACTTCCACATCACTCCTTGACACTTTTATACACACGAACACACGTGTATACACACACGCGATATATAGATAGATAGATTTGGGGGCCAGTGTAATAGATAAGGGCATTTGCTGCCAAGCCTGACAACCTGAGTTCAATCCCTGGAACCTTCAGGAGAGTACTGATACCTGCAAGCTGACCTCTGACCTCCACATGAGTGCCATGGCATGCGTGCAGCCCCCATTAAGATAAATAAGTAAATAAATGCTTGAAAAATGTTAAAGTGGTGACACATGTTGTAATTTTAAAAATGCCATGAAGAGAAGTCACACCATGCAACAAGGCTCACGTCAGAGGCACATAAGAGATGTATTGGAAGAGGAGAGAAGGAGGGAGAGACAGGGTCAGAGATAAGTCCCCTGGGATGAGTGGTGGAAAAGAGAGAGAGAGAGGGAGGGAGGGAGAGACACAGGAGGTGGGCAGGCCCACCTTTTAAAAGGGAACGTAGTGAATGTGCTCAGGAGATGCTCTTAGTGGCTGCAGCTGAGGACGTATCCTGTCAGGATCCCAAGGGCAGGCCAGTACAGATGCCTAAATACTAACACCTAACCCTAGGGAAACTGAGGTTGGAGGATCAAGAGGTGCAGGCTAGCCTATGCTGCATAGCAAGACTATCTTAAAATAAACCATACTAATAAATAAAAATTAAGGGCTGTAGAGATGGCTCAGTGTTTAAGAGCACTGCCTGTTCTTCTGAAGGTCCTGAGTTCAGTTCCCAGCAACCACATGGTGGCTCACAACCATTTGTAATGAGATCTGGTGCCCTCTTCTGGCCTGCAGGGATACATGCAGGCAGAATACCGAGAATACTGTATACATAATAAATAGATTTTATTTTATTATTTTTTTAATATTTATTTATTTATTCATTATGTATACAATATTCCATCTGTGTGTATGCCCACAGGCCAGAAGAAGGCACCAGACCTCATTACAGATGGTTGTGAGCCACCATGTGGTTGCTGGGAATTGAACTCAGGACCTTTGGAAGAGCAGGCAATGCTCTTAACTGCTGAGCCATCTCTCCAATCCATAAATAGATTTTAAAATAAATAAATAAAAATTAAAACAAACAAAAGCAAGCCAGGCTATGGTGTTGCACGCCTCTAATTTCAGCACTTGGGAGGATGTCCGTGAGTTGGAGGCCAGCCTGGTCTATGGAGTAAGTTCCAGGACAGTTCTAGTGCTACACAGAGAAACCCTGTCTCTCAAAGCCAAATCAGACAAACAAATAAGTCAAACATTACTGAGCAGGGCTTTAGCTTAGAGTACTTGTGTAGGGTGTACAAGGTCCTGGACTTAATCGGCAGCAGTGGAAAACCTTTCCTTCAAATGTTTCAGGCAGCCGCTGAGTACACAGTGCAATGGGCAGTGTTCATTAATAACCATGTATGATCACATAGCAGACAATGCATTTGGATGGGAGTGGTGGGTCAGTAAGGAACAGAGCAGGCATGTATCAAACTGGCTCCCTTTCTCTCTTTCATAGGCTCTAAGTTATACTCCTGTTGACCTTAAAGAATCAGATGAAAAAACAAAGAAAGACATTAACAGGTAAAGAACATAGTTTCTGAAGAAATCCTGCTCCCCCCCAAGCCAACCAGCTACATTTTTACCTCCTACCCCTAGTATAGAATGCATTTGTTTTCGCCTGTTATGCATTGCTGTTGGTGGAAAAGCTTGTATATGTGACAGGTTTCTGAGTGTGGCCAGTCTCCAAGGACTTATTCATGAAGGCACCATGACCTCTTTGTGCATGGCTATGACAGAGGAGCAGCATAAGTCTGTGATCATCGACTGTAGTGGGCCCCAGCCTCAGTTTTACAACGCAGGTGAGTCAGAAACCTAGAGGCAGTGTTTATGGGATTCCTGCACTGAAAATACGTGACACAGATATGTCCTTCTTGTGCTGAACTAAGCTTGCTGAAACCGTAATGATCCTCGAGACATGGGATTCAATTCATGCCTGGTAGTCCACTTCGTGCATATAAAAAAGCTCGCGAGTGTACATGTGTGTATATAAGAAAACTCATATCTGTGTACACAGGAACAAATCCAAAAATGCTTAGAAAGGCATATTTCCATTTTTTTACTTTGAGACAGGTTCTCACTGTATAGTCCGGGTTGGCCTTGAGCTGACAATCCCCCTGCCTGGCTCTCCTGGGATTACAAGTGTGCTTTATATAAAGCCTTTTTTTGTTTGTTTGTTTGACTGCTTTTGAGAAAGGGTCTCATGTAGGCTATACTGGCCTTAAACTTCTAAACCTCCTACCTCCACCTCTCAAATGCTGAGATTATAGATGTGCATTACCATGCCTAGTTTACAGACATTTTCTTGTTTTTGGTTTATTTTTCCAAGACAGAGTTTCTCTGTGTAGCACTGACTGTCCTGGGACTCACTATGTAGACCAGGCTGGCCTCGAACTCAGAGATCCACCTGCCTCTGCTTCCTTAGTGCTAAGATTAAAGCCATGCACCACCACTGCCTAGCATTAAAAGCATTTTCTTAAAATCTTTTTGTTTTGTTTTTTTGAGACAGGGTTTTTCTATGTAACAGCTCTGGTTGTCCTGGAACTTGTTTTGTAGAGTAGACTGGCCCCAACTCAGAAATGCACCTGCCTCTGCCTCCCAAATGCTGGGATTAAAGCCATGTGCCACCACACCTGGCCAAGAAAATCTTTTGAGTGTGTCTGTGTGAGTGCAGGTACACGTGTACCCCAGCACACATATGGGAGTCACAGGACAACACTGGGTGTCAGTCTTCACCAAAGGAAGTAGTTTTTTTTCCTTTCTTTGTGTGTGTGTGTGGGGGGATTGTTTATTTGTTTGTTTTTGAGACAGGGTTTCCCTGTAGCTTTGGAGCCTGTCCTGGAATTCACTTTGTAGACAGGGCTAGCTGGTCTCGAGCTCAGAGATCCGCTTGCCTTTACCTCCCGAGTGTGGAGATTAAAGGTGTGCACCACCACCACCTGACAGGAAGTAGTTTTTTGTTGGCTCCTCTATATGTCAGTCTAGCTGACCCTCAAGGGTCCAGGGGTTTTCCTATCTCCATTTCAACATAGGAACAGTGGGACCTCAGATACACCCTTCAGCTTCTGGCTTCATGTGGGTGCTGAGACGGCCTCAGGACCTCATACTTGCATGGCAAAGTGCTTTATCCACCAAGCCACCTCCCCATCCCTGAAGACATTTTAAAACATTTATTTATTTATTGGTTTTTTTTTTTTCAAGACAGGGTTTCACTGTATAGCTCCAGCTGTGTTAGAACTTGCTCTGTAGACCATGCTTGCCTGAAATTCATAGAGATCCACCTGCCTCTGCCTCCTGAGTGCTGGTATTAAAGGTGTGTACCAACACACCTGGCTTCTAAAGGCATTTTTTGATATAACAAATTGGAAGCAACTTAAATGTTTAATAAGAAGAAATTGCTAATAAATTGCTAATTCACAGATTGGAATTTAGAGTGGCTAAAATCAAACTAGAGATACATGTTAATGTCTCTGAATCATACTGTTCAGTGAAACAACCACTAAGAAAAACACAGAGTCAACATATAGAAAGCAATACATATACAAGGTAAAGGTAGCTAGCCAAAGCTTCAAATATATATTAGGAATGATAGTTCTTTCCAGTGGGAACAGAGGGAAGTGTGATGATGGGGCTTCGGCTGCTTGGGTATTTCCTACCACGTGGTAAGCATAACTATTTTTGAAGTCACAAGAGAAGTTTAAATAATTATAAATGATTTTTTTAAAAGAAATTCATGTGCCAGGCAATGGTGGTTCATGCCTTTAATCCCAGAGCTGGGGAGACAGAGGCAGGTAGATCTGTATGAGTTCAAGGCCAGCCTGGTCTACAAAATGAATTCCAGGACAGCCAAGGCTGTTACACAGAGAAATGTTGTCTCAAAAATAAATAAATAGAAAGGAAGAAAAAAGGAAAGAAAAGAAATTCATTTGTGGCCGGACGGTGGTGGTGCACGCCTTTAATCCCAGCACTCAGGAGGCAGAGGCAGGCGGATCTCTGTGAGTTCGAGACCAGCCTGGTCTACAAGAGCTAGTTCCAGGATAGGCTCCAAAGCTACAGAAAAACCCTGTCTCGAAAAAAAGAAAAAAGAAAGAACTTCATTTGCTAGAACTGGATAGGTGACTCTGTGGTTAATAGCAGGTGCTGCTCTTTCAGAGAAGGTGTTGGGTTCCCAGCACCCGTGTTGGTGGACCTAACACTTTAGGTCTCCTAGGGTATCTGTATTCATATGCGTGCGCGGGCGCATGCACGCGCGCGCGCACACACACACACACACACACACACACACACACACACACATTTGAAAATGATAAAAGTAAAATCTTTAAAACTGACATACATGTGCTTTGTGTTATTTAATTTTGTTTATTTCCTGTTGTTTAGGAAGCAACCGTTTTTGTGAGGACTGGATGCAGGCTTTCTTACATGGTGCTGAAGCGGGGAATCCTTTTCTTTTCAGACAAGTCCTGGAGAACTTTAAACTAAAGGTAATGAACTGGCTGTGTGCCAGTGGCCACGCAGTGTTTGGTTCTGCATCTGATTACTGCAGGAGACAGCAGCGGTGCTTTGCTTCGCAGTCACGATGCTCTTTAGGTGGGGCATCCTCAGAACTTGCCTCACAGAAAGCACTGCTGTCCAGCAGCATTGTGTGCATACAATTTCATTTCCAATACTTTGTGGTGAATTGCTTGCTTATAGTTAGGGGACATCAAGCTGATAATCTGATGCATATACATTGCAATACACTGAAACAAATGATTTTAAATTCTGGTCGGTGAGTACTGTCACCTCAGGAGATTTTTAAAGTTTTAAATATTTTTTTTGGTTTTTCAAGACAGGGTTTCTCTGTGTCACAGTCCTGGCTGTTCCAGGCCGGCCTTGAACTCACAGAGATCACCTGCCTCTGCTCTCAAGTGCTGGGATTAAAGGCATGTGGCACCACAGCTTAACAGAAGACTTTTAAAAAGTCTTTTTAAATGTGTGATTCTGTTACACTAAAGGCAAAGCATACTAGCAATAGGAATAATGGGTGTTCTTATAAAAAGCTCAACATTAGCTGGGTGTGGTGGTGCTCACCTTTAATCCCAGCAATGGGAGGCAGAGGCACGTAGACCTGTGAGTTTGAGGCCAGCCTGGTCTACAAAGTGAGTTTCAGGACAGCCAGGGCTACATAGTGAGACCTTGTCTCAAAAAAATGAAACAAAATAAATGCCACCATTGTCAATACACCCTGAGTGTTCGCCTTGAGAGCAGGCATTCTTCAAGGCTCGTCATGACCTCACTAAACAGATTTAACTGGGTCATCTTTTCCTAGGCCATACAAGACACAAACAATTTGAAGAGATTTATCCGACAGGCAGAGATGAATCACTATGCTTTGTTTAAATGTTACATGTTCCTTAAGAACTGCGGCAGTGGAGATATTCTTTTGAAGATTGTTAAAGTGGAGCATGAAGAAATGCCCGAAGCCAAAAGTGTGGTGGCAGTCCTTGAAGAGTTCATGAGAGAAGCACTTGACTGAGGTGTGATCATGACATGGGTTGAGGCTGCATGTGTGGAACTGTAGTTGTCATTGTTCACAGGATCACACTGCTCCTAAGATGACGGGAAACACGCAGGCTCTTTCTGCCTTTTGTACTTTGTTTGTTTAACTTAATTAAACACAAAAATCTGAGGATTATCTTCACAGAGTCCTAGGCAGATAATATGTATTACAATTGTGGAATTTTGCTACCTTGTTAGTCTCATAAATTTTAAGCTTAAAACATATGCTGCCTAAAAAGCTTTGGAGGTGGTTTTTGGCTTCTCAGGAGCTTACTGTAGTATTTAGCAGGTTTTCCTCCTCCTCAAGACAAAAAAAAAAAAAAAAAAGTTCCTCTTTCTCGATAGACATGTGATCCTAGTGAGATGTGATGACACATGCCTATAATTTAAAATCATTTGTTTCAGCTACTCAAGAGGTGGAGCCAGGTTTCAAGTTCCAGGCCTGTTTGAGCTACAAAGTAAGTTTGTGTCCAGCTTGGACTATATAGCAATCATCATCATACTGATCTTCTAGCACAACCATCTGTTTCAAAGACAGACCTGTTCATCCTGTGGTTGCCTAATACATACCAGTGGTTGACATGAATGATGAAACCACCTTATTTAAAGCCAATATGCAAACAAATCATGAGTGTATAAGAATTTAAAAGTGAGCCGGGCAGTGGTGGCACACACACGCCTTTAATCCCAGTATTTGGGAGGCAGAAACAGGTGGCTCTCAGTAGTTCGAGGCCAGCCTGGTCTACAAAGTGAGTTCCAGGACAGCCAGGACTATTACACAGAGAACCCCTATTTAAAAAAATAAAAATAAAGGAATTTAAAAGTGAGCTGGGTGATGGTAACATGTCTTTAATCCTAGCACTTGGAAGGCAGAGGCAGGCAGATCTCTGTGTGTTTGAGGTCAGCAAGTTCCAGGGTAGCTGGGGATACACAGAAAAACCCTGTCTTAAAAAAACCAAATCAAAACAAAAGTTTAAAAATGAGCTTTATATTATATATACATACTTTTGGGCTGACAAGATGGCTCAGAAGGCGAAGACGCCTGCCACCCGGTCTGACGCCCTATGTTCAGTCCTCAGGATCCACACAGTAGGAGAAGATCAACTCCAACAAGTTCCCTCCGACCCCTCCTCCCCACACACATGTACATACAATAAATATAATAAATGGGTGACTGTTGCTTTGGAAAAGACCCAGATTTGATTCCCAGCACCTACATGGTGGCTTACAACCATCTGTAGCTTCAATTCCAGGGGATTTGATAGCATGTTCTGACTTCCTTAGGCATCAGGCATACATGTAATATACAGACCTACATGCAAGCAAAATACTTACAAACATAAAATAAAATAATATAAAACCAGAAAAATAAAAGAAATGGATGTACTAGCTTCAATATGAAGCATTCTCGCAGATGAAAAGCTATTGCAGAAGTGTCTACATCATTTACAGGTAGTTATTTGCCAGGAGCCTGTATTTTCTTCCTTCTTTTTTTTTAGTTGAAAATGCTGGGGTTTTTAAACAGTATTAAGGAAAAAAATAGTAAACACAGTAAATATCCTTTACGAGCAAATATAAGAATGCAAACTCGGGCTGGAGAGATGGCTCAGAGGTTAAGAGCACTGACTACTCTTCCAGAGGTCCTGAGTTCAATTCCCAGCAACCACATGGTGGCTCACAGCCATCTATGATGAGATCTGGTGCCCTCTTCTGGCATGCAAGTATACATGGAAGGAATGTTGTATACATAATAAATAAAATAAATAAAAATCTTAAAAAAAAAAAAAAGAATGCAAACTGGAAGCCAGGTGTGGTGATGCATGCCTTTGAATGCAACACTCCTCAAGCCAGAGGTAGTTAGAGCTCTCTGAGTTCAGGGCCAGCCTGATTTACTGATTTACATAACAGAGTTTCAGGTCAGCTGGATCTATATAATATAGTGAGACCCTGTCTCAGTAAATAAGTAAATAGATAATATTTTAAAAATTAAAAAATGCAAACAAATTTTTCCAATCACAATTGCTTATTGATCTTAGTTTGGTCCTGTGTCACAAGCCTTGAATTTTTTTACTCTAGATCAATTGCAAACGCCCTGGGGTGGCCATTTCTAAATCCCCATGGATGCCAACTGCAGCCACACACAGTTGTTGTGCGTAGCTCTTTAGTAAGTCCATTTGATCACAATTTTGGTTTAGGAGATCAGAAGCCTTGTGTTCTCACTGCCTTCAGGATGCTCAGAGGAGCAGAAGCCTGTAAAACTGAGGAACTCTTAACCGCTCGTAAACCCCTGCTAAGAGCAGAGTTCTAACTTTGAAAGCGATGATAGTGGCCTTCTGCCTTCTCTCCATAAGTCAGTCTAGGGACATGACTCACCACGCCCTTTCTTTTCCTTTAATGAGAAATACAATGCAGGATCTTAAAAACTGCTTTCATATGGCTTTAAAGTTTAATAACTTGGATTATAGGCAGTATAGAAAAGAATCTAAGTAGCATTTTTATAGCCGTCTGACGACTGGATAGTCAGTAGCTCTAGCACTTTTCTGGACTCTTTTCCTAATGCACTTAGTTGGCCACTTGGACATCATTTTGTAAAAATGAACAACAGTAGGACATCAATATCTTGTAAAACAAAAATCTTCATTTTCAAACTCACAATCAAGAGTCCAGCAAATGGCATTTAAGAAATAAATGTAGGGGCTAGGGAAATAGCTCTGTGTAAAGTTCTTGCCGTGCAAACATGAGGACCGGAGTTTGACCCTCAGAGCCCATATACAAAAGTCAAGTGTGGTAGCATGTGCTTGTAACCCTAGCACTGATGAGGCAGGAGAGTCCTATTGGCCAGCTTAGCCAGAGAGCTAACTCTGGATAAAGGCCCTTGCCACCAAGTCTGATGACCAGAGAGCTATCTCCAGAATCCCTGTAAAGGTGGAAGGAGAGAGCCGGGTGATGGTGGTGGTGTATGCCTTTAATCCCAGCACTTGGGAGGCAGAGGCAAGTATCTCTGTGAGTTCAAGGCCGGCCTAGTCTACAGAGCGAGTTCCAGGACAGCCAGGGCTGTTACACAGAGAAACCCTGTTTGGAGGGTTGCAGGGAGGTGGAAGGAGAGAACCCACTCCTGCAAACTGCTCTCTGACCTCTACACATGCATCCCTCAGAATTAATCAGTTAAAAAATAGGAAAACAAAAGGGTAGATGGTTCCTGAGGATAGATATCCCAGGGTTGGCCTCTGGCCTCCATGTTTGTACACACAAACATATACATCAAAAATAATAAAAATAAAAGCAAAAGTTTACCTAAAATAATAATAATAATAAAAACAAAAGCAAATGCATCAAATCACTTGTGGATATAGGCAAAGTATAACTGTTTATTTGTAGGTACTTCCTTTGCATTACACAATTGTATATAGTGGTCTTATGTTTAAAAAGAAGTCTGTGATAAATTCTGTATCGCTATTAAAGACAAGGAGAAAAATGTCATGGAATTATCTTGTTGGTCCTGAGAAGAAACAGCTCATGGCCAGAAAGCTGTACCATATCCAAATTTTAATAAGTGAATGTTTTAAATTGTAAAGGTTTAAAAAGTGATGTTCAGACATGGAATAAACTTGTAATTGTGTGTAACACACAGGAAATATGTTTGCCTTGTATCAAAAATGTAACTAATTTGTAATAATAATAAAACACAGCTTCTAATCAAGGCAGATATTTATGCCTAATTGAACTCAGTTCACACCTTTAATAATTTTCAATAAGTTTATGGGGAAATTATACTTTTTTATACACACACATCATACCCATATACATATATATACACCTATCACCTATTGGAATGCACAAGAAAGGGGGAAACAGTTTTTATCACAATGTTTTATTTGTTGTCTAAAACAGTTTCGCCTGTAGGACACAGGTCCTTTCCTCTCTCACACACACAGAGGGTGATAGGATTAGATTCTGGAACTGAGAAGTGACAGACAGACAAAGTTGGGGATCTGTGAAGAAAGACTCAGCAAAGACTCCAGAGTTACCCACTGCTCCTGGTGGCCTCGAGCTGATGAAATGAGATAGGTTCTTTGTAAATGTACATATATACTGTCTGTGTGTTTATGTGATGTGGAGACCAGAGGACCTGGTATATGTGGCCTGGGACTTGCCAAGTAGGCTAGGCTGGCAGGCCAGCAAGTCCCAGGGATTTGCCTCGCCAGCATGGGATGACAAGTGCGTACTGCATCTGGATTTTACATGGGTACTTGGGACTGAGCGCAAGTCCTCATGCTTGCATAGCCACATTACTGAGTGTTCTCCTTGGCCAGAAATTGGTCCTTTTTTTTCTTTTGAGAAAAGGTCTCTCTATTTTGTAGCTCTGGCTGTCCTACAGTCCTAGAACTCCATGTATAGTCCAGGCTAACCTTGAACTCACAGAGATCTACCTGCACGCACCACTTATAGCCATCCAGAGACTGCCTCCTAACATATGTATGAATCTGATTCCCTTTAAGTCCCATGCAAATATCCAGGGACCAAGAATATAAACTGTGGCCAGGCAGTGGTGGTACATGCCTTTATTTCTAGTACTCAGGAGACAGAGGCAGGTGGATCTCTGAGTTCAAGGCCAGCCTAGTCTACATAGTGAGTTCCAGGACAGCCAGGGCTATAACACAGAGAAAACCTGTCCCAAAAAAACAAAACAAAAAAAACCCTACCTACCCTCAATATATATAATGAACTTTTGTTTGTTTGTTTGTTTTGTTTTGTTTTTTGAGACAGGGTTTCGCTGTAGCTATCAAGCCTGTCCTGGAGCTAGTTCTTGTAGACCAGGCTGGCCTCGAACTCATAGGGATCCACCTGCCTCTGCCTCCCAAGTGCTGGGATTAAAGGCATGTGCCACTACTGTCCGGCTTTTTAAAAATTTTTTTAATGACTTGTTTTTTTAATCTTATGTGCATTGGTGTTTTCCCTGCATGTATGCCTATGTGGGGATGTTGAGTTCCCTGGAACTGGAGTTATAGATAGTTGGGAACTGCCATGTGGGTGCTAGGAATTGAACCCGGGTCCTCTGGAAGAGCAGCCAGTGCTCCTAACCACTGAGCCATCTCTCCAGCCCCTCCCCCTTTTTTTCCCTTTTTGAGACAGGGTTTCTCTGTGTAGCCCTAGCTGTCCTGGAACTCACTCTGTAGACCAGGCTGGTCTCGAACTCACAGAGATCCACCTGCCTCTGTCTCCCAAGTGCTGGGATTAAAGGTGTGCGCCACCACTGCCCAGTTTATATAAATTTGGAACCAGATGGCCTAAGTATGAATCCAGCTATCCTATATACTGTCAGCAAGTCATTAAACTGTAAGTCTTCCACTGTTGTACAAATATGGGATTGTTTATCAGCATTTCACATAACAGCTATGAGAATGGCCAAATGTGATGATGCTTTCCTTTAATCCAGAAGCAGCAGGTGGATCTCTGTGTTTAAAACCAGCCAGGCAAGCTAGTGAGACCCTGTCTCAAAGGCAAAACAAGTGGGGTGGTCATGGCAGCACACACCTTTAATCCCAGCACTTGGGAGGCAGAGGCAGGAGATCTCTGTAAATTCAAGGCCAGCCAGTTCCACAGAGAGGGTTTCTGGACAGCCAGGGCTATCCAGAGAAACCTTGTCTTAAAAAAACAAAACAAAACATTAACTATGAGAATGTCAATCTCATTATCCAGCATAAGTAGAGACTTAGTAATTGTCCCCCTCCCCCCAGGTAGGGTTTCTCTGTGTAGCCCTGGCTATCTGGAACTTGCTCTGTAGACCACACTGGCTTCAAACTCAGAGAACCTCCTGCCTCTGCCTCCTGAGTGTTTGGATTCAAGTTGTGCACTACTGCCCTTTTTCTTTTTTTTTCTCTCTCTCTCTCTTTCTTTTTTTGAGACAGGAGTTTCTCTGTGTAGTTTTGAAGCCTGTCCTGGAACTCACTCTGTGGACCAGGCTGGCCTTGAACTCACAGAGATCTGCCTGCCTCTGCCTCCTGAGTGCTGGGATTAAAGTGTGTGCCACCAATGCCTGGCTGTTGTTTTCAATTATCATTTTATTTTTAAACTATCAATATAATTTTTTAAATTATCATTGGCAAACATTTTAGTAAATTATTTAATGAATGAGAATCTGTCAGAAAGGAAGTAAAGGGAAATGGGAGGAGGCCAAAGGCAAATCTAATTAGACAGCTTTTTTTCCCCAAGGAGCTGCCTTGATGCCTTGAGTATCTGGAGCACAGGAGGCCCCAGTGGAAAGTGTTTGCAGAGAACTCAGCTCTGCACTTTCCAAGTATCAGTGGGTGTTTAGTTAGCCTGAGCTAACTGCGCTCCTGGTGTTAGTTTCGGGATGGCTCCGACACTGTTTGGAAACCTTTTTCAGTAATACACAGGAAATTGATGGGAAGGGAAACAACCCCCGTTCTACACTTACCAGGGCAATTCAATCCTTAAGCATTCAGTAGTTGTTAACTGGGAAGCTACAGAGGCCAACGCTGATCTGGAAAAGGTGGGCACACAGTTGGCTATTTTTTTAAATTCATTTATTATGTATAGTGTTCTGCTTGCATGTACTCCTGCATGCTAGAAGAGGGCACCAGATCTCATTACATGATGGTTGTGAGCCACCATGTGGTTGCTGGGAATTGAACTCAGGACCTCTAGAAGAACAGCCAGTGCTCTTAACCACTGAGCCATCTCTCCAGCCCCAACACAGTTGGCTTTTCCAGGCCTCATTCATGCAAAGTCAACTCAGTTAAACTTCTGAAGTCCCATATATGCTGCTTTCATTTCCCCTCTGGATATGAACTTGACCATGCCCTGTTCTTAAAGATTAAGTTGTTGATGGCCCCCAAGGAGGACCTGAAGACTAGGCTTGTTGAGGCAGAGAAAGAGGTCTCTAGTCCTGAGTGAATGTGTATTGTTGACATAGACAAGGCTTTTGCCCCTCCACATGTTTACGGCCTGAAGACTGCCCTACAGAGACCACACCTATCTGTGCCTCCTCATTCAGCTGAATGCAATAACCTCATTTCCCTGTTCAACAGTATATAATGAACACTCAGAGCTTATGGGGCAGGGCTGTGACTTCTCCATCCATGACCATGTGATCCCAGCTTTTCTGTCCTTGAGTTCATGTGTGTGCGGTTTCTTCATTCCCTTGGCAACTATCAATCCCTAAAGCAGTGCCGAGTGAGGCACTTAGGAGAGCTGGGTGAGTGGACGAGAAGACAGGCCTGAGGGGACACTGGCACTGAGACTGTCACTTGGACTGAGTTCCCTAACTACTGGCAACTACCTCCAAAACTGTCCAGGAAGCTTCCTTCGTGGGCATATTGTTATGGGAAGAACAATCAGTTTTCACCAACCATTCAGAAAGAAGTGCCAATCACCAGCACCAGAACCCATCAACCCACCACTACCATTTCTTCCCTCCTCCCACCAGACCAAGACAAAACAGTTCTGTGGCAGCTCTTGTAGTCACTTTCTGAATAACCAATGGCTTAAAAAAATCTTTAATGGAATCTGTGCTCAAATAATATGTTACAACAAAAATATACAGAATGTACACAATACAAAAATATTTAGAAACCAACATTGCAGCTAGTGTATTGTTTTTCACTTACTTAGTCCTTGGAGGGCAGCTCACTGTCGGGCACTGTTTTTAAGGCAGAGGAGAGTCAACGCTTTGCAGCCAGCCCTGGGAAGCACACAGCACTGGGTCATCCTCATTATCTGCAAACTGAACTGGACATTCGAGGAAGATCTGGGTTCGGTGAGCAGTACCTCCACTAATGCTCTAGGCAAGAATGGTTCACTTGGAAACTGAGCGTCAAAAGAGGCCCATTAGGGAGCTTTTCCTAATTAAAAAACGAGTGATGAATGGTGCCATTAAAGTGAAATTTCTCTTCTTTAAAGTCCCTTCCCTGGCTTCCATGATTCCGATTCTACATAGTTGTTGTCTGGGGATTCCCCAGCCTTTGAGGCCAGCCTACAGCCACCAGCATGAAGAGTGACAGTGCCCTGAGTCCCAGCCCTGCTGGCAGCCACACTGGAGGGGTCGTGCACGGTGAGGGACTCAGGAGAATGGAGACCAGCTGGGAAAAGTTGCTGGAATGGTGAGGGGGACCCAGGAGCACTTCCCATCCTCCTGACCTTGCTCCTGCATGTTCTGCCCCTCACTTCCCAGGTCTGTGGTTCCTCAGCCTGGAACTCAGGAGCCTGGTTCTCAGGAGCTGAGCGGCCCGAAGCCGATATAAAGGGCATTGTCTCACAGTCTCCACTTAGGGCTCCCAGCAGCTCCTGGTGCCAGCCTGAGCAGACTGTCCTGGAGGCCAGAGGCACTGGGTGTCTTGCCAAACTCCTGAGGCTGCTGGGATGTGGGCAGCACAAAGCCATTCCCTCAATCTCACTTCCAACTTACCTCCAGATCTAACCATCCAAGTCTACAGCTGTTCTCAACCCTGGGCACTCACCCAGGCTCCCAGGAGCTCTTCTCTGGGGCAAAGTTTTCACCAAATATCTTTTACTATAGCTTCCTTGGAGAGATAGCCATGGTATCATTGTCCTAGGTTTTCTTTCATTCCAAAGACTTTCTTCTACAGGAGGCAGAACAAACATGAAGCTGCCCGAGGGAGCCAGAACACAGCTGGCATCTCCTCCCAAAGGTCCTGGTGGGGCTCTGGGCTTCCCTCTAGCACCGACAATTTTTCCGCTGGTCAGTGATGCTTAGGAGGTGTTTGGGAGGGCCAGATGGGAAAGAGGGGCGTGAATTATGCGAAAAGCAAGGCCACTGAGCAAGCACACTGCCCATTCCAGCAATCCCATATAGACATCCTTGTGTGTACACTGTCCTCCACTTCCTCCCTCTGCAAGTTCTGACTTGCCTGACATTGCACACTCACTAGTGTACACACACACACACACACACACACACCAAAACCCTGTCTCCACACCCAAAAAAGAGGCACAAAGTAGGGCAAGGGTAGTAGAGAGGAAGAAAAGACCCCAAAGTCCAGATGGGGCACAGATGCAGGATAATGGTGTGAGATGCCAGCATTCACGAATACAGGCAGGAAGAGGGAAAATTGGTCCTGGGCCTTTCCCAAGAGGAACCTGGGATGAACTTCAGTGCCCCAGGCATGGGCCCTCTCACAGATCCCCCAGGAAAAGAATATAGCATCTTCCCATTCTAGGGGCCATGCTATCCACTGACAGGATCTGAGCCTGGGGTGCTCTGGGCTCCCCCAGATCAAAGCCAACATATCTACTGCCAGAGCACCAGACCAGGAGCTGTAGGGAGGACATGACCTAGCTTCCAGTTACCTCCTGGCTGGGGAAGGCATGCCTGGCTGTGGCTGCCCTCAGAACTTCTGTGTTCAGTGTCTTTTTTCCAGGTGAAATACCAGGAAGAAGGCTACTTGTGGCAGTGAGAGGGGAGCACATGGATCAGCTACTCTCATCCTACCCCAGACTTTCCCCCGACCCCAGATCAACTTAGGAAAACAGCAGCTGCATCCATCTCTTCCCCAATCCTTCAACATTGACACACATATATATCCCAGCCACGAGAGTCTCCTGCTCCCCCTGGTCTCGCTGAATTTGTGATGAAAAACAGATGCAGGTACTTCCTCTGGATGCTTCTGCTTCTTCCCTTCCCTGCCTCAGTCCTCCAGTCTCTTAGGGGGGTGGTGGCAGCTTCAAGTCCAGTAGTGTATAGGCAAAGATGTTCCAGAAGACAGCAAACAGCACGAAGATGGTATACATGGTCACAAAAATCCACCACAGCGACTGGTCCTGCAGTCTCTGCTCATAGTTCCTTAGAACCACCACACCCAGGGTGATGCCCACGGCCACACCACCCAAGTGTGCCACGAAGCTTGGGTGGGGGCATGGGGGATAAGCCGATGGGTGGAAGCGGAGCCACACAGCCCTCCCGAACTCCATACTCACTGCAAGGGGAGGAGACAGAGAGACATCACAGCAGGGTCCTGGGCAGGGGCTGAGGAGAGGCCAGGCACACCAGCCACCCAGTCACCCATTCTCATTCACTGTCATGAGACCAAATGCAGTAATCAAGGAGACAAGACTATCCCAAGAGCCTACAGGGCTTGGCAATAAATCAACAATCAATTACATTCGCAAGACAATTTCATTAAGAGCTACAGACATGAGGCAAAAAGAGACAATATAAAATGCACAAGGTGGGACATTCTTTGGGGAGTTAGACAGGGCTTCTCAAGAGAAAATGTTTGAACCGTTATCTGAACGTTGAGAGGGCCTTTGCTAGAAGACCCTAAGGAAGGCGTATCTCTGTGGCTACATTGCATTCTGGGGACATTTCTTCATCTGTCCGCTGGTATAAAGGCTCAGCCCCAGTGTACCTGGCTTCACAAGTAGAACATGGCCAACAACTCCCACATGCTCTGAAAACCCCATAGAGTGTTTCCACGTGTTACCTAGAAATCCCCAGAAACCACGAGAGCCAGTGCCTCTCAGGAGAAAGAGATGGAGAGGGAGCAAGGGTAAAGGAGGAATTAAACTAAAAAAGTCTGAACTCCACTTTCACCAACACATCTTAGAATGTCTCATTAACCAGTTCCTGCATGTCACCAACTATGGCTCAGTCCTTCCCTTTGTGAACTTTTTTTTTTTTTTTTGAGACAGGGTTTCTCTGTAGCTTTAGAGCCTGTCCTGGAACTAGCTCTTGTAGACCAGGCTGGCCTCGATCTCACAGAGATCTGCCTGCCTCTGCCTTCCGAGTGCTGTGATTAAAGGCGTGCGCCACCACCGCCCAGCCCTTTGTGAACTTTCTAAGTCAGCCAGTCAAATAGGGATGTTGTATCTTGCAAAGGAAAAGGGCTGGGCAATAGTGCCACCCCATTTCCCAATACCCAGGGGGCAGGGAAAGGACTTTCTTTCTCCCTCCTACCTTCCCTCCCTTCCTGCTTTCCTTTCACTTTTCGACATGAGGCCTCACAATGAAGTCTGGGATATCCTGAAACTCAGTGTGGACAAGGACGTCTTGAATTCACAGAGCTCAGTCTCCCTGGGTGCTGTGATTAAAGGTGTACACCATTGAGTCTGGCTGAAAGCAGGTATTCTTTTTTTGTTTTGTTTTCTTGAGACAGGGTTTCTCTGTGTAGCACCGGCTGTCTTGGAACTCACTCTGTAGAACAGGCTGACCTCACACTTAGAAATCTGCCCGCCTTTGCCTCCCAAGTGCTGAGATTAAACGTATGTACCCTTTTAAAAATTATATATATACATACATATATATGTATATATATGTATATATATATACATATATGTATATATATAAAATGTTCATTGTTGTTTTGCCCACAAGTATGTCTATGTGAGGGTGTCAGATCCCCTGGATCAAGAGTCACAGACAGTTGTGAGCTGCCATGTAAGTGCTGGGAACTGAACCCAGGTCCTCTGGAAGAGCAGTCAATGCTCTTAACTGCTGAGCCATCTCTCCAGTCACCCCTCGCTTTTTTCATCACGTGTGTGTGTGTGTGTGTGTGTGTGTGTGTGTGTGTGAGAGAGAGAGAGAGAGAGAGAGAGAGAGAGAGAGATGTGAAGGTATTGCCAAGTCCACAAGAGTGCATCAGATGTTTTGGAGTTGAATCTGAAGTTGCTACAGGTCATTGTGAGCAGCCAGAGGTGGATGCTGGGCATGAACTCGGGTCCTCCGGAAGAGCAGCGAGCACTCTTAACCACGGAGCCATCTCGTCAGACCCTGGGAGAGTAGGAATTCTTAGCCTTATTTTCCATACTGGCAGGGAAAGCAAAGCAAACCTGACAGATTAAAAGACAGATCTCTGAGGGGACTGTTCCACCACGTATTTCATCAATGTGCCTGTCCACCTTTAGCAACTCCCAGGAACCTCCTTTAGGGACTGACAGCTAGATGTCTTCAGAGGGCCCTGCAACTCCACAGCCAGCCAGCAGAGGGTGGAAAAGTAGCAGTAGGACCCTGCTCTAGAGATGCCCCAACTGGGTGGCGCTTTCCCGCTGTTGTTTAGTGGGTCCTGGGGCCAATAAAGGAAAAGGCTGTAAAAGAGGATGGTTCCTCTCCCACCTCTTCATTACCTTTTAGGAATTTTTTAAAGCTTTATTTAAGTATTTTATGTATATGGGTACTTTGTCTGCATGTACATCTGCATACCAAAAGACGGCACCAGACAATTGTGAGCTGCCACATGGGTGATAGGAATTGAACTCAGGACCTTTGGAAGAGCAGTAAGTACTCTTAACCACTGAGCCGTCTCTCAAGCTGCAGCTTTTATAATGTTTACAGTGGGTTTATTTAAAAAAAAAAAAAAGATAAGACCAAGAAGAAGGTTCCTGGTGGGTCAGGGCTGACTTGACTTTCCAAAGGCCTAGCGTAAGAGGTGGGGGCTGGGGAACTGTGGAGGTGAAATTAAGGTGGGCCTTCACAGGTCTGACTCCATCAGGGTTTGCTCTGCTTTGCCTTCCTCTTACCATACAGCAGGTATGGCCCAGGCTGAGAAACCCTTGGTGGCCTGTTGCATGGAGAGGGGTCCCTTGGTTTTGTCCCGCCCGCCTGGCCAGCCCACACCCAAAATAATCACACAGAAACTGTATTAATTAAATCACTGCCTGGCCCATTATCTCTAGCCTCTTACTGGCTAACTCTCACATCTTGATTTAACCCATTTCTAATAATCTGTATATCACCACAAGGTCGTGGCTTACCAGGAAAGATTCAGCATGTCTGACCTGGCAGCTCTATGGCGGCTCTCTCACTCTGCTTTCTTCCTCCCAGAATTCAGTTCTGTCTTCTCCAGCTACCTAGGTTCTGTCCTATCAGGCCAAGCAGTTTCTTTATTGATTAACCAATAAAAGCAGCACATAAACAGAAGGACCTCCTACCCCAGTGGCCCCTATCCAGCCTGAATAAACTGTGGAGCATTAGTAATGACGTATTTCCTTTAAGCTGGTGATCCTAGCACTCTCTGAAGCTCAAGTTTACACTTATGAATTAAACCTAATCATATGCTCCCCATACATATGTTTTGGAAAGTAAAGGAGAAGGTGTTCTTTCCCCCTCTTACTCTCTACATTAAAGGATGAGCCCTGAGGCTTCGGGTCTCATTATCCTTGTGTGCATTATCCTTGTGTCTCATTATCATGTGTGTGTGCATGTGTGCACCTATGCATGTACATATGGAAGACAGAAGACATTACATGCCCTCTTCTAAAACTTTAAAAACTTGTGTATGAGTGTTCTACCTACATGTGTATATGTGTACTGTGTGCATGCCTGGTACCTGTGGACGCCAGAAGAGGGTGTCATATCCCTGGAACCAGAGTTACAGTTGTGAGCTAGGTGGATGCTTGAAACTGAACCCAGGTCCTCTGCAAGAGTAGCAAGTGCTGTTAACCCTGAGCCATCTCTCCAGTGCTTCTATCCTGTGTTTTAAAGATGAGGGTCTCTGAACCAGAAGCTTGCAGCTCACTGGTTAGGATGAGCTGGCCAGCCAGTGAGCTCCTGGGAGCTTCCTCTATCTAACCCTGATGCTAGGGTTACAGGCATGTGTACCATGCTTGGCTTTTTTGTGTGGGTAGTAGGGTGAACTCAGAGCCACATGCTGTTATAGCAAGGGCTCCGAATCACCAAGCCATATCTCCAACCCTTCAATCTATTTTCTCCATCATAATGCAGCTAATTTCCCATCTGGAACATCCTTCAGGGTCTCTCCTCTTGTAAGCCTGCAGTGCTTCCAGTATATGTAAGATCTGTCTTTTCATTTAAAGCCAGCATCATCTAACTCTTAATTCTTTTTTCTTTTTTTAAATGGTTTTTCAAGACAGGGTTTCTCTGTGTGCTGAAACTCACTCTGTGGACCAAGGTGGCCTTGAACTCACAAAGATCTGCCTGCCTCTGCCTCCCGAGTGCTGGGATTAAAGGTGTGCGCCAACACTGCCCGGCACTCATCATCTAACTCTTAAGATTTAGATTGGCTTTATTTCTTGTCACAACTATATGCAGTCCCAAGCTCCAATTTTCCCTGCCAACATCTTTTGCCTACCAAGTCCTTTATTCCTATGGCACCTCTGCCAGACATACCACTCCCCACTTTTTGGGACAGAGTCTTACTGTATATGGTTGGCCTGGAATTGGTCATGTAGACCAGGCTGGCCTTGAACCCCTAGAATTCCTCTTGCCTCGGCCTACCAAGGGCTAGGTTAAAGGTGTGCACTATCGAGTTTAAGATATGCTCTCCTATGGTTGATCAGTTTATGTCCAGGCATCTCAGTCAGTAGAATGGACCTGTCCTGACTAAGGTCCCAGCACAAACTGAGCAAAGGAGCCACTACAGTTTGTAACTCTATTAAAAGTGCAAGATTTGTTTGTATGTGTGGAGGTGGGGGCAGCCTGAGACAACATTTTACTATGTAGTCCAGGTTGGCTTCAAAATTCAGTTCTCTTAGGGCTGGAGAGCTAGCTTAGCAGTTAAGGGCTGCTCTTCATAGGACCTAGGTCTGACTCCAAGCACCCACATGACAGCTCACAACTGTCTCTAACTTGTTCCAGAGCATCTGATGCTCTCTTCTGGCCTCCATGGGCAGTGCATACAGATGGTCCACAGACAACAATGCAGGCAAAATGCCCATGCACATGAAAATGAATAAATAAAATATTTAAAAAATCCAACCCTCTTGCCCTAGCTTCCCAAAGTGCTAGGATTATAGACATGTGTCACACCACTGAGCAAGACTACAAGTTTGTTTTTTTTTTTTTAAAAAGAAGCTTCTTTATTTACAAAGCCAAAGCAAAAAAAAAAAAAAAAAAAAGAAGCCAGGTGGTGGTGGCACACGACTTTAATCCCAGCACTCAGGAGGCAGAGGCAGGTGGATCTCTGTGAGTTTGAGCCCAGCCTGGTCTATAAGAGCTAGTTCTAGGACAGGCTCCAAAGCCACAGAGAAACCCTGTCTCGAAAAACCATAAAAAAAAAAAAAAAGAAGAAGAAGCTTCTTTGTTCTTGCTTTATGTGTACGGGTGTTTTGTTTGCATGTATGTTTACACACCAAGCATGTGCAATGCCCACAGGGACAAAAAAAGGGCTTTGGCTTCCCTGGAACTGGAGTTACAAACAGTTGTGAAGTGCTGTATGTTGGTGCTGGGAGCCAAACCCAGGTCCTTTGCGATACCAGTAAGTGGTCTTTAAAAAAAAAAAAAAAAAAAGGTGTGTTTATTTATTATGTATACCAGTGTTCTGCCTGCATGCCTGCAGGCAGAAAAGGGCACCAGATCACCAGATCTCATTTTAGATGGTTGTGGTTGCTAGGAATTGAACTTGCGACCTCTGGAAGAGCAGCTAGTGCTCCTAATCTCTGAGCCATCTCTCCACCCATCTCAGTATCTCTATCTGCAGGTTTAAATGTCCATGCACACACAAAAGACACATATCCTAAAAGGTCGAGTTCACAACCCCAAAAGTCATGCAGCTATTTCTCTTGATCCCACTGGTCACTGGGTACTTTTCTGTTTGCATACTTTATGTCTATAAAAGGTTTAAGAAGTGAGGTTGGAGAGATGAGATGGCTCAGTGGTTATTAGTATTTGTGTTGGATGATGGTGGTGCAAGCCTTTAATCCCAGCACTTGGGAGGCAGAGGCAGGCGGATCTCTGTGAGTTTGAGGTTTACAGAGCGAGTTCCAGGACAGCCAGGGCTACAGAGCTACAGAGAAACTCTGTGTGGGGGGTGTGGGGACCAGCAAAACAAGACATAAAGGGTCTGGGTGCTGTGGTTCAGTTGGTACAGTGCTTGCCCAGCATGCACAAAGTCTAGCTCCACATAAAAACCAGTGTGGTGCCAGGCGGTGGTGGCACACACCTTTAATCCCAGCATTCAGGAGGGAGAAGCAGGCAGAACTCTGTAAGTTTGAGTCCAGCCTGGTCTATAGAGCGAGATCCAGGACAGGCTCCAAAGCTACACAGAGAAACCCTGTCTCAAAAAACAAAAACAAACACAAAACAACAAACAAAAAACTGTGGTGACACGCGTCTTAATCCCAGAAAGCAGATAAAATATTCAAAGTCACCCTTGACTATTTAGCAAGTTCAGGGCCAACGTGGGCTACACAAGACACTGTCTCAAAAAGCAAAACAAAAGATCGGAAAGGATCAAGCAGAGTAAAGAGAAAGGCTTTCTCGGGGCGTCCCTGCTTTGGACACATGACTGACATGCCCCACCTTTTCTTTTTTACCACAGGCTCTTGGAAGGCAAGGGCAGGGGCTTCTCTGTAGTCCTGTGCACCCATCCCTATCTCCCCACCCCGGCCTTCAGTACTCACTACAGATCAAGGCCACAGCCATCCGCAGCAGCTTGAACTGGCACTTCATGCCTGACCAGTTCTAAAGGAAAGGGAGAAAGTTCTGTCAGTTTGGGATCAGGCCCCTCATCTGCAGGTACACAAAAAGCTACTCCGTGAAGTACTGAGTGAGGGCTGGGGCTTAGCATGGCTTAGGGATTTCTGACAATGGTGAGCTTATCCTCCTCATGGAAGGTCTTGAGCCACACATGGCAGAGCATGTAGAGCCAGCAAGAGAGAGTCTCTCTCCCACCTCAGACAGTGAAACTTTGACAGCTTGATTCTTTGCTGTCCCCACAGGTGACAAGAAATGACAGGACACCCAGCAAAGTCAAAGTGGAACCATGGGGGTAAGAAATCGTACGCAGGAAGAATGAAGAAGGATCCAGGATCCTACAACTCTCAGACTCAGGGGTCAAGTGCACTGCTGTCTATCAGCGAGCGCTTCAGCTTGCTCTCTCACGCCAGCAATCACTGCTCTTGTTCAAGACAGGTTTCCATCTCTTATATGAACAAAACATAATGACCTGTTGTGTGGGTCATGAGTTTCCTGTCACCGAGATTCCTAATGGGGCTTCAGCACCTGAGGAGTGAGCATTAGGAGGGGAGTGGGCCAGATGGCCTTCAAACAAGTCTCTCTCCTGAGAGCCTCCGGAGTAGATAAAAGGAACACAATTATTCATCTTACAAAGGATTTTCACTTTACAAAAGGCTCCTCCACGGGGTTCCGTTGAGGGGCTCCCCTGCACAGTTCACTTACACAGAGGCACACACATGCACCCAGACACGCCTGGGATCTTCCTGGAGCATACTGACCCTGGCTAAGGTGGCAACTGGGCACAGCCGAGACTTCTGTTCCCTCCATCTACTCCATCTGTCCCGTCAGTGGTCCAGGCCCTGCTCCACACTGTCATGCTCCTTTGAGGTTGTAGTAACACGAGTTAAACTTCACAGGGGCCCCAAATAGTGGTGACAGTGGAAGAAACAGGGCTTGGGGAAACTTCAGAGAAAACACCTTTTTTTTTTTTCTTTTTTTGGTTTTTGAGACAGGGTTTCTCTGTAGCTTTGGAGCCTGTCCTGGAACTAGCTCTTGTAGACCAGGCTGGTCTCGAACTCACAGAGATCCGCCTGCCTCTGCCTCCAGAGTGCTGGGATTAAAGGCGTGCACCACCATTGCCCAGCATAACACTCTTTTCTTACAAAGAGGATTTGCTTAAAGTATTCTAATGTTCTAATGCCTTACATTGTGAACAAGCTTTAACTTGTAGGTGTTTCACTTTTCTTTCTTTTTTGAGTCAGGGTTTCTCTGTAGCTTTGGAGCCTGTCCTGGAACTTGTTCTGTACACCAGGCCGGCTTCAAACTCACAGAGATCTGATTGTCTCTGCCTCTTGAGTGATGGGATTAAAGGCTTGCACCATCAGTGCCCGGCCGGCAATAAGGAGTATTTTAAAATATACTATTTAAACAATACCCCTTTGGTAGATTATTTTGCTAATTGCTTTGTAAATCACAAGTGCTTTGTATTCAATGAACTTACATCCTTTCCAATTAGGAGAAGAGGAGGAGGATGAGCTAGTACTTGGAAGACTGGAGGATGACAGGTTCCAGGGCAGCATGCGAAACATGCTGAGACCCTGTCACAACAAGCCCTTCTTCACTAGTGCAGGGGGCAGCACGCGGCCCCTCTTAAACCAGAATGTCTAACATCTGCTTGCTGAATGTGTTCTATTTAGAAGCAGATGGCAGGGTAACACTGGGACTTCTAATGTCTCTCAGCACCTTACCGAAGAGACAGGGGACAAAACAGGGGTCAGTAATTCCATGGAGCCAGCGATCCAATCCCTAAAGAGAGTCTCCTGCAACAGGAAGGTGGTAGGCCACATGGCCTTACCAAGAAAAAAAAAAAGTTTGGTAGATAGGATGGTGCTGGCTGCTGCCCAGAAGTATGAGTGCACCTGGTGCCACTGGACTGCAGAGTGATGGTTACGATGGGGTGGGAAGGGGGCAGAATGGCAGGAGAGCCTCCTTGGCAAGTATAAGACCCTGGGTTCTATTTCTGGGAGAAAAGAGAAAGAGGGAAGCAGGGAAGGAAGAAGAAAAAAGGAAGAAAGGAAAACTTATAAAGAAGTAAATTTTGAACACTTAGTGGTAGTGCATGCCTTTAATTGCAGCACTGAGGAGGCAGATGCAGGTGGATCTTGAGATCAAGATCAGCCTGGTCTATAGAGTGAGTTCCAGGACAGCCAGAGCTACACAGAGAAATCCTGTCTCGAATCAAACAAACAAATAAACAAAATAAATCTAGAGCCCAGGTGACCCTGGACAGTCAGAAGCTCTGCTTTTACTCTAGCAATATTGAGGCCATATTCACGAGTTTGTTTTCTTTTTTTTTTTTTTTTTTTTGACACAGGGTCCAGGTTTCCCAGGCTGGCCTCAAACTCACTCTGTAGCCACAAGATGCCCTCAACTCTATAACCTTCCTGGGATTATAGGTGTGGCTTCCAGCCCATTAGCTTCCTGAGTATGCAAACCTGCCTGGCCCCAGCTGCAAGTTAGTGCTGAAAATTGCCAGGGTGGTCTGATCCAACCCCATCCATGCACTTTAGGGAAGAAGGCGAGGATCCAGGAAGGCCACTTCAAGATGACAGGAGGTTAACAAGCAGATGGTCCTCCCAGTCCACAGCTGTCAACCACCCTCTAAGAGGTGGCGAAACATTTTGTCTGCCTTTGTTGTCTACCCAGCTGCTCCCAGAGCTGAGGGAATCCCAGTGAACTGTAATCTCCCAGCAGTGAAGGGGTTAAACTAGAAGGTCTTCCAAGGCCATTTCACAACCCCTCATTCCCTCCAATAACATTGAGTGCGATGAAACACCAGGAGAGCAAAGAAGCCTCACATAGCAGGCCCAGCTGCTGCTAGAAATGTGGAGAGCCCAGTCCCCAGGGAACCAGACCTCTCCAAGGCCCTTAATTTCATTCTCTCCCACAGCCTCGTGGAGTGAGATGGTGGCAGGGTGAGAGAGTGACGCAGCCACTGAGAACAAGTAGGTAACCAGTTGCCTTGACATCATGTTCACCCAACCAATTAAGAGCACTTTCCTAGCATGTGTGCGGCTCTGGGTTCAATGCTCAGTAACACACACACACACACACCATGAAATGAAAACATGACATATAAATCAGTCCTGATCTAACTGTCCTACAGAGGCTGTTTATTTAATTGCATAAACATTATGGCAGAGGGGTTTTTTTTTTGTAGTTGTTTTTTTTTTCAGCAGTTATCTTTCTTGAACTTTAACAATGAAATTCAATTTGCAAAGATTTGGCTCTCAAATATTTTATGAAAGCATCTAACACACAGCAAAGTGTAAGTAAATATCTTGCATATTTAAAAATGGAACTCTGGCTTATGGGCCCCAGCAGCAGGCAATTAATAAATTATTCAATCAGGTAGATCTTTCTATTTCCAGTGTTTAAAATAAGAAGTCTTGATTGAAAGTCTTTTTGGGAGCCAAATCTTTGGTTGAGATATTTTCTGACTTTAATTATTTGGTGTAAACTGGAATTTATAAAACATTAATATATACCAGCCTTCCAAATGCTAGGATTACAGGTGCGTACTACCACAGCCACAAGACACACTTTTATATAAAGCAAAATCTCTAATTAACAGCTAGGCCTGAGAACATAAGTGCTTCACATTTTCCTGGGATGTCCCAGGAGCTTTAAGAACACATTTTCTGGGCTGAAGAGACGGCACAGTGGTTAAGAGCACTGGTTGCTCTTCCAGAGGACCTATGTTCAAGTCCTAGCACCTGCATAGCAGCTCACAACTGTCTTGTTACTCTATTTCCAGGGGATCTGACACTCTCATACAGACATGCATGCAGGTAAAATATCAACTCACAAAAAATTTTTTTGATTTCTCTATGAAACATAATTCATAGATTAAAAAAAAATCACACAGAAGGCAGCCAAGATGCCTCAGTAGGTAAAGGTATCAGCCACCAAGCCTGAGTTCAGTCCTGGGGAGTGACTAGGTGGATAGAATGGACTCCCAAAAGTTGTCCTTTGATGTCTGCACTGTACTGTAGCACACACGCCCCCCTTCACCCCACACACAAAACATAAATGTAATAGTTATACACACAAATGTGCATGCATATGTACACATAGGTGCTCACTGCTGGGTGGTGGCTTATCATGTGGAAAGCATGTTACAGTTTGTCCACATCTTCATAACAACCACCTTATCTTATGAAAGCAATTGGAGCCCCAAAGATTCATAGAAACGGATTCAGTCATCAGATGGTTCTCAAATCTAAATCTCCTGACTGTCAAACCCATAGTTTTTCTGCCTTTTACTTTAATAAGATACTGTCTAATGAATAGAATCCACTCTCATTTTGGAAGTAAAGCAACAGCATATCTATTAGGTTGAAGTATATGCACTTGCTAACGGTTAACCACTCCCCAACCACAGAAGCGGTACGTTTTTGTTTCTTTGTTTTGTTTTGTTTTTTAAATAAGGATTCTCGGGCTGGAGAGATAGCTCAGTGGATAAGAGCACTAGCTGCTCTTCCAGAAGACCTGAGTTCAATTCTCAGCAACCACATGTGGCTCACAACCATCTACCATTGACTCATATACATAAATAAATCTTTAAAAAAAAAAAAAAACAAGGATTCTCTATGTAGCCCTGCCTGTCATGGAACTCGCTCTTTAGACCAGGCTGGACTTGAACTCACAGAGATCTAGCTGCCTCTGCCTCCCCAGGGCTGGGATTAAAGGAGCATATTATTTCAAACGGGTTGACCTGATACATCTCAGCACGGAGCTCATTTGGGCAAAGGCAGTCCCTTGATGAGGAGAAACTGACCTTCAGTGTCAAGAAGCACAACTGTCTATAGTGGACAATTACTGCAAACTCCCAGGCCTGTCAGCTCCCAGGAAGCAGGCAGGGAGCTGCTTTCTCTGGGAAGGCCTAAGGTCTGAAATGAGACTGCTCATCTCCATGGCCAGGGGTTGCTCGCCAGGCAGAAGTGTAAGCTGAACCAAACCGTTCGACAGGTCCCCGGGTGCCTGTGGCCAGTCCTTCAGTGTCGAGTGGACTTTTCTCCCCATGGGAACTTCTGGGGTACCGCGGTTGCATCTCATGAGCTGGGGAGTGGGCAGATCTTCTTAAAGTTCTGCCTTTTTTTCTCCTTCCCTGTGCTCTCCTTCCACTGTGCCTGCTCAGCCCCCACTATCCCTATCCCCATCCCTAGCTTGCAAAAATGAGAGGGAGGAGGTTAGTACTTTCTTCTCCAACTAAGAGGAATTGGGGCAGGGGGAGGGTGGAGGAGGCATGATTCAGAGGAATCGCTGTGTCTGAGGAAAGAGAATGACCCATTTAAGAGGGCCATGTGAGGCGGCCCTGTGCACAGAGACCCTTAGCGGTTGTGTGCATAAACAGGGACACACCCCGAACCCTCACACTCAGATATATTTCCCACACCCACCTCCAACCTCTCTACTAGCACATACTGGAAGTTGCCAGAATTTAGCTCAGTAGCAAATGTAGTCACTCAGTATCTCCCCCCTACACATACACATACTCTTACAACTCACAAAGGCGGTGTGTGTGTGTGTGTGTGTGTGAATAGAAGAGGATGGTGTTTAGAGTGAGGCAGGAATTCCAGTAAGGTGTGCAAGGCTGCAATACTCAAGAGGCTGAAGCAGGTGATTGCCACAAGTTTGAGGTCAGCCTGGACTACACAGGGAGTTCCAGGTCAATTTGGGATAGCCCTACCCCCACACCCACCCACCCCCAAAATAAGGAAGGGAGGGAAGGAGAGAGAGAGGGAAAGAGAGGGCAGGAGAAAAGACAGACTCTGCACTTGGAAGGCTGAGGTAGGATTGAGTTCCAGGACATCCTAGGTTGGGTCAACAACATGCTCAACTGAAAAACAAAACCCAGATGAAACCATGGGAGAATGTAAAGACTCCAAAAAACTGCTACCATCACAATTGCCATGTGGGGAAAAAAAAGTGACAGCAAACAGAACAGGATCAGGAGGGGTTCACGGAGAAGCTGTAATCTTCCTGGACTCTCCCCCGCCTCCCAAATCTATAGGCATCATGAGTATGTCAGGCACAGCGGCATATAGATGTGTAACATAGAGAGGCTCCTAGGCCAGTTGGGGCACGTGTGAGGTAGGACAGCTACCGCAGTGGAGAGACCTCTAAACTAGACAAGCTTCCTGCTGTAGGGGCTTCAACACGCTGATTTGAAGACCCTGTTTAGTCTGAGTCTACCTAGGTTCTTTGGTAAAGAATGAGGAATTAAGGTAATATTTGTTTTAAGTGTTGATTTTCAGTTTTGCTCATTTATTGCATATCACCCCACTTCAGAGGTGTAGAACCCAAAGTATGAAGCAGCATTTAGCCTGGCCTGGGTCACCTTTCAGGAGTGGGCGGCAAGGATTCAGACCGGACTAGGTTGCCTGTTTCCTTGGGCCATGCTCAGACCCTTACTATTGTATTGGAAAGAGAATGGAGAGAAAGACAACAGGACCCTGACAATGTGAGGGGCTAGAGCAGGGGGCGACACCTGGGTGGCTGGCAGAAGGTGATCACTCCCACAAGGTCTCCTTTTCTACTTGAGAAGTCTGATGACATGACCATGGAGGCTTTCTTACCTAGGAGTGCCTGTGTTAGCGTGCAGTGCATGTGGACAGGTTAAACCTGGAGTCCACCGGTTTGGCTAGGATGGCTCACAAGGGCAAACTCTAGGCGTCTGCCTTCCCAGCACTGGGGTTACAGGAGTGCATTGTGGCCATGCCCAGCTTTTTATATGACTGCTAGGGATCCAAACTAGGGTCCTCATGCTTGTGTGCAAGGCATTTTACGGACTGGGTTATCTCCTCAGCCTCAAAGTCCTCTTACTGTGCACAATCTATGACAAAGAATTCTTTTTTGTTGTTGTTGTTGTTTTGGGGGACTTTTTTTTTCTTTTTTTATTTTTCTATGATATTTATTGAGCTCTACATTTTTCTCTGCTCCCCTCCCTGCCTCTCCCCTTCCCCCTTCAACCCTCCCCCAAGGTCCCCATGCTCCCAATTTACTCAGGAGATATTGTCTTTTTATACTTTCTACTTCCCATGTACATTATATCTATGTAAGTCTCTCTTAGTGTCCTCATTGTTGTCTAACATCTCTGGGATTGTGATTTGTAGGCTGGTTTTCTTTGCTTTATGTTTATAAATCACCTAAGAGTGAGTACATGTGATAATTGTCTGTGTCTGGGTTACCTCACTCAAAATAATGCTTTCTAGTTCCATCCATTTTCCTGCAAAATTCAAGCTGTCATTGTTTTTTTTTCTGCTGTATAGTACTCCATTGTGTAAATGTACCACTTTTTTTTAATCCATTCTTTGATCGAGGGGCATTCAGGTTGTTTCCAGGTTCTGGCTATGACAAACAAAGCTGCTATGAACATAGTTGAGCACATGTCCTTGTGGCACGATTGAGCATCCTTTGGATATATACCCAAAAGTGGTATTACTGGGTCTTGTGGAAGGTTGTTTCCTAATTTTCTGAGAAATCGCCACACTGACATCCAAAGGGGTTGTACCAGCTTGCATCCCCACCAACAATGCAGAAGTGTTCCCTTTTCCCCACAACCTCTCCAGCATAAGTTGTCATCAGTGTTTTTGGTCTTGGCCATTCTTACAGGTGTAAGATGGAATTTCAGAGTTGTTTTGGTTTGCATTTCTCTGATGACTAAGGATGTTGAACATTTCCTTAAGTGTCTTTCAGCCATTTTACATTCCTCTGTTGAGAGTTCTCTGTTTAGGTCTGTACTCCATTTTTTTATTGGATTATGTGATTTTTTGGTGTCCAATTTCTTGAGTTCTTTGTATATTTTGGAGATCAGACCTCTGTTTGATGTGGGGTTAGTGAAGATCTTTTCCCATTCTCTAGGCTGTATGACAAAGAATTCTAAAGACCACGTATGCTAGTTGTACTGGATAGTTCTATAGCAATTTGACACAAGCTAAAGTCATGTGAGAGGAGAGAACCTCAATTAAGAAAATGCCTCCGTAAGATTGGGTGTAGGTTAGCCAGTGGTGACGGCACACACCTTTAATCCCAGCACTCAGGAAGCAGAGGTAGGTGGATCTCTGTGAGTTCGAAGCTAACCTGTTCTATAGAGCCAGTTCCAGGACAGCCAGGGCTACACAAACAAACTTGTCTTAAACCACCCCCCCCCAAAATGGGTGTAGGCAAGACTGTGGGGCATTTTATTAACTAGTGATTGATGGGGGAGGGCCCAGCCCATTGTGGGTGGTCCTGGTTCTATAAGAAAGCAGGTTGAGCAAGTCATGATGAGCAAGGCTGTAAGGAGCACTCTTCCATGGCTCCTGCATCAGCTCCTGCCTCCAGGTTCCTGCCCTGCTTGAGTTCCTGTGCTAACTTCCTTCCATGATAAACAGTGACACAGAAATGGAAGCCAAACAAACCCTTTCCTCCCCAAGTTGCTTTTGGTCATGGTGTTTCATCTCAGCAATGGTGACCCTAACTAAGACACCAGTAGTCAGATTTGAACCATTTTTGAGGGAACAGGCAGAGTAGGGAGATGGGCACATCTGCAGGCTAAGCACAGCTGGAGAAAATAGGAACACGTCTGGGCAGGACACGGCTGAATGGGGTCTACAGAGAAAGATGCAGGTATGAACCATGCTCCAGCCAGGCGGGTGGCCCTCGACAGGCCTGGGCTGAGAGAGCGATGGGGACTAACGTCCAAGCCCAGTGATGGTAGAGGAGAGACCGGGCAGATTCACAGGGAACAGGGGCTGCTCACCATGACAATGTTGGCTAAGTGGGCAGAGACGAGCGCATACACCCCTCCGGAAGAGCCCACAACGGGTGCAGTCATGTCCGCCACAGACACAGCCAAGGAGCCTGGCACAGAGAGAGTGAAAACCATCAAGAATGTTGGACTCACTGTGCAGCCCAGCCCTGGCCCTTGCCTTCTGCAAGGTAGAGCAGAAACTACTCCACAGCAGGCTCCATCTCCTCCCCTTTTGACGCACGCTGCCTGGCAGAAGATCTGTGTTGTATGGTGCAATGAAACCCCTCCCTCCATTCAGCTTTCTCATTTTACTGATGGGAAACCAAGATTCAAAGGAGAAGTCTGACTGGCCCCAGTGGGACTGATTCCACAGCTGCCACAGGGGACAGAAGGTGTCCACTGGGGTAGGCAGTGTACACACATTTCTCCCCCCTACCCTCAAGGTTCATCTCCATCCTGAAGGCCAACTTTTGAGGCAGGTGCTAACAGACACAAGGAGAGCTCTCATCCCAGCACTGGAACCAGGATTTATTTCAAACCTGTTCTGCCTGACATAAAAATCCTCCTCCTTCTCCCCCAGTGCCAGGAATTAAACCTAGGGGTTACATAAGTTGGGCAAGCACTCTGTCACAGAGCAGCTCCCCAGCCTGAAAGTCATGCTGATCAAAACCCATGCTCTTGGCCTCAGTGGCAACCACTTCCCACATTAGTTCAGAGGTGGCCTCTGCCTCCTTCCGCTTCTCTTTACTCAGCTGAATCTATAAACTTGCTTAGCATCACCTCCCACACCTCCTGCCAGCCACGCTAAAGCACAAAAGGTTCACAGGATCTTCCAAGTGGGGCCTCTCACGCGGGAGAACGTCCTTGAAAAGTCCAGAGAATGATGACCTCACACTCTGGGGAGAGGACGGTTCTGTGGCTGTTGGTATATGTGGGCTGACAAACTGTGGTCCTGGGAGGGAAGCCGGGCAGTGAGGAGATGGGAGATTTACTGTTCTGGTCGCATTTAAGTGTGATCAATGCTTTGGCTTCCAGGGAAGGACACAGGAGACTAAAAATAACTAGGAGGTAAGACCCCGGGGCAAAGGGGTGAGTAGCAGCCTGGGTGAGCAAGCAGAAACCTCAGTTGGAAAAGGCCTGCAGGCTCAGGAGTCAATTAGCCGCTGGAGAGAGGAGGACAAGGCTGAGAGCCCAAACCTGCAAGTTCTACAAGGGTGGGGGCCCACATCTTAGGAGGGAGTTCCTGAACCAGGACCTAAGACCATCTGGATGGAGACATGGAGAGAGATCCCCATGGGAGCACCATTGACCACCTGCCTCTTGGTACCCCCTTTCCAGGTCCCTATGACCAATTCTGGCTATGTAATGTCTCAGAAAAAAATTAAACAAGACAAACGTCAAGCTGCCATGACCGGAGGACTCACAAGTCCTTCTCCCAGCCCATGCGACTGGAAATCTTCCTTTCCTTTGTCAGGTCTTTTTCCAGCTTTCATTTGGTATCTAACTACTGTCAAATAACTTTCTCCTTTTATTGGCTTACCCACAGGGTTCAGCCATAAATATCCCAAAGCAGGGGGTCTTGGGATGGGTTGGGGGATCCCAGGGTAGCAAACAGGCAGCAAGATCTGCATGACAAAAGATTCCCACGCTCTCCTGGCCGCTGTGTGAGGGCTGCATTGCAGGATAGCAGCGTGGCCAGCTGCCCAAGCCAGCTCCCTGTTAATTACTGTTTGCATTGAGCAAGCCCCAGCCTTATCCAGCTGGTCCCTTTCCTCTCTCCGCCAGACCCATTTAACTTGGCCTCTTCTCTATGCCCCGGAGCCCTCCACCAGGGTCAGTGATGCATCAGGACAGCCTCCGGGGACAGAAGGGACCTAAGGGGGCAAGCCTACACAGCACTGACTTTTCCCTCACCCTCCCCGTGGCTAGAGTCTTGACCCTGGGGCCAGGGGCCAGCTAGGAATACTGGCAGGAGGGTGGAATGGGGGAACGACTGAGCAGTTGTGCGACCTTAGGCACTGTTCCTAAATTCTTTTGGCTTGAGTATTCACATGTATGAGATGAGGAAGTCTACAAATTCCAACATTCTGAGGAGTGAAACCTTTTTCTTGGGCTCCCTAATTCAGTAAACCCTCTGACTGTGAGGGGTGGGGCCTGGGGAGCTCCACGGTTCTTCCCAGACCAGGAATTTAATGATCCCTGGTATGGATTCGATTTTTGGATTGAGATATATGTATCTTTTAAAGACAAAAGTCTTAACTTCTTTATTTTTATTTATATGTAGATCTGTGTGAGGGTGTCAGATCCTGAGTTATAGACAGTTGTGAGCCACCATGTGGGTGCTGGGAATTGAACCCAGGGCCTTTGGAAGAGCAGAGCAGTCAGTGCTCTTAGCCTCTGAGCCATCTCCTCAGCTCCCTAAAGACAGGTCTTATGTAGCCCAGGTTAACCTCGTTCTTGCTGAGATCCTCCCACTCTGCCTCCTGCATGCTGAGATAACAAGCACGCACAGCTCTGAGGTCTCTTTTTATAACCTTATTAACCTTCCAAGACTTTCCTAAGGTCCATGCATGGAGGGACCGGCTAGGACCAAACGATACAGGATCTAAGCATACAGAGTAGTAAAGGACATCAAGGGAGATTGTGGACCAGGCAGGATCCCTTCATAACCTGTTAAGAAACTCATGGCTTAAGTCCATAAGGTCAGGACAAATCCCATGAAGATGGTAGGGATAGAAGCCAGGAGGACAAATGCAAGCTGGAACGCCACACCTCACCACTGCACAGCACAGACCAAGGGGCTGGTTCCCAAAACATATTCTGGGTCCATGCCATCATGCAGGTGAATTGGTGGCCTTGCCATTAAGGCACAACTGAAGTGGTTTTAGTTTGAAGGCGGGTGTTCTCCAATAGCTCCTTGGCCATTAAGAAAAACTCAAATTAACACTGGCAGAACATTTACCTCTAAGTGATGTTACTTTATTTATTCATGTATTCTTTCAACTACTCTACAAATATTTATTACCTAACAGGTGCTGAGCTCTAGGGGTGCATATTGGCTTCTATAAACTCGGCAATAAGATGTTGCTGATATACTTAGGTACTGTGTTTGTTTGTTTGTATTTGACGTAGCTCAGTGTGTTCTCAAAATCACTATATAGTCAAGGATGACCTTGACCTCCTCATCCTCCTGTCTCTACCTCCCAAGTGTTGAGATTACAGGTATGTGACCACATGCCCTGCTAAGATACTGCTTTGAAACATTGCTAGTATTATAATCTTCAGTGCTGGTCATTGGAGCTGGTACGGTGCGCAGGGCTCTACCCTAAGTTGATTATTTAGAAGAGTTTATTTTACCTGTCTGAATGGCCTGTACAATGGGAGTGACAGTGGACACCTATGGACCTTATAAAATTGTGACATGTATTGGAGATGACACACAAGACCTGTACCACAAGCCTGAAGTCTATCTCTGTGCTGGGGCTATTAGCCAGCACTCGATAAAACAGGATGGCCTTGGGATAGCTTCCCTGGGCAGAGATTAAAGCAGGGTCAGATACTGATCAAGGCCTCCCTTGGTTTCTGACAGATTTTCTGCACAAAAGCAAAGGCCTGCCTTTTGATTCTTAGGTGTTTACAGGGCAATCTTTGGGATCACAGGACTCTGTGGGACCCCATCTCTAGCACTTAAAAGCTGTGTCTTCTTGGACAAGTCACTTGTTCCTCTAAAACCTGGCTTCTCTTTTTGTTTTGTTGTTCCTCTTTTACTATGTAGCCTAAGCTGGTCTTGAACTTTTGATCCACTTGTGTTAGTCTCCGAAGCACTGGCACTACAGGAATGTGCCACCACACCTCAGCCCCAGGCTCTGTATCCACACACCAGGCAGAGAAGTACAGCTACTGGCCACTGGCTTGGAGGTGAGGAGGCCATAGCTGCTGGTCATGGATAAGGACTGGTTTTCTGTCAAGGTCTAACTATAAGGGCTTCCCTCTGGGGATAGATACGGGCGGGGGGGGGGGGGGGGGGGGGGGGGGGGGGGGGGGGGGGGGGGGGGGGGGGGGGGGGGGGGGAGAAGCAGTGTAGGGAGATCAATCCACTCAATCCTGGAGAACAATGACATGGTTTGTAGTGACCAGATAGCCCTCTGGCCTGAGTCAATGGCTCAGGCCCTTGGCTCCACACTGCAGGCTCCCAGCCTCATATCCTGACATCACTGGGGAGGGATGCTTGCTCTGTCCCCTCACTATGTCATCTGTTCCGGGTGAGTGCTGAGTCATTTTGAATCTCACTTCTGTCTTCCAAGTTATTGCCCCCCCCCCCCAGTCTAATTGACTACTAACTGCGAGTGTTACAAGCGCCTTCCCTGTTCCTCGCCATTTAACATCTGGGACTCTGGGAATCTAGGTGGGGAACGTACATCTATAAATCCCCAGGTGGTATGACTGAAAGGTGTGTGGGTGGTTGAGAGAGTCTGGAACCTGGAGGTGCTCACTAAACCTCTGTTAAGGACACAGTCAGTGCTGGATTCAGGGAAAGACTTGTGAGGGTCTAAGGTGCAAGGATCTGGGCACACACAGAAGTGCCAGAGACAGTGCTGGGAGGGAGGGTCTCCCAGGCACAGGGCCTACGCACGAGCAGGTTGGTCTCCTGGAGGTAGAGTGGGATCCTTCTTGCTCTGAAGTCACTTCATTACTGCCTGCCTGTTGTTTAGGAGGTCAAGGCTGCCCAGCTCTCCTGATGACAACTTTAATGCCATTCAGAAAGGATTAAGGTCTTAAACTCTCTCTCTCTCAAAACTCCCTTGAGCCCAGCTGTCAGGCTGAAGAAGAGGCAAAGCTTCACCAGGCAGCAGTAAAATTGGTGGCGTCACGGAAGGAGATCGGCGCTCAGAGGCTGGGCTGCAGCTACCTTCCCTGGAGAACTCTCTGCTCATCTCATTTGTCCCACCTCCCCACATCAGGCACACAGACTTCTCCCAACAGGAATATCCACTACCTCCTAGGCCAAACTGTCCTGTCCTCAGAGGGCCAATCAAGGGATCCATGGCTGCTCTGTGAAAAAAAAAAAAACCCACAAAAAAAGTCCCTATGGGTTTAGATATGGCTTGGCCAAAAAGCTGCCGGGCTTCATCCATACCGCGGGTGTCCCTTTGCACCTTCCACGGTAGAAGGAAGCTGTTGTCTCATGTGTGGCTCCCATCAACAGCAGGCAGCTCTCAATAGCTCTGTCTACAAGCTCGATGGGACCAAAAGGACCAAGGAATTTCCCCAGACTCACAGGGTAGAGCATGGAAATTCGGCGGCAGGAATTCTCTCAGTAGTCCTATTCCGAATCATGCTCTCTGCCCCAGAACACACCTCCCTGTCTGGGTGGCTTTGGGAAATCTGCCTGGAGGACAACCCAGAGCCAGGAGCCTTGAAGATGCCCAGGAAGCCAGGGCTTGTACTAGCCACAGGATCTCCTCTGACCTTCCCTCAGGAGGATCACCATAGGGCCCACCAGCCTACCTGCCACAACGCCAGCCGCATAGACAAGTCCGATTCGGGTGGCTCCATGTACCATCTCCAGTGGCACCCCCACCAGCAGCTGCAGCACCACATTGAGTCCTAGGTGCTCTATCCTGTGACAGACACGTTCGTTAACTCACCTGACAAATGCTGTGGGCCAAGATACGGGGGAGCCGGGAGGGTGCAAGACACCTTCTCTGCCTTTGAGCAGTTCAGGGGCTGGAGAGGGGATGATCGTCATGGGAAAAAATTCTGTCCAGCTGAGACAGAACATACATAAGGGATCTGGTGGTGACAGGCACAGTCTGTCTCTGCAGCAGTGACAGGGACCAGCCATGCCCGGGACCTAGCAGCTCTACGTGATGCCAAGGCTCAGAGAGTGGCAGTGAGTGGCTTAAAGTCCCAACCCAGGTGTCTGACTGGCTTGAGATATGCCATTCAGCACTCTGGGCTCACTCTGGTCTTTCACCATACCTAAAAACACTACGGAGCTGGAGATCAAAGATGATTTCAAAACACCCCAAAGCATTAGAGACCTCTTGCAATTTAGCAACATTTTCTCTTAAAGTCTTACAGAGGGAAGCTCTTCTTCCTGGTGTGAGAAGGGACCCACCCACTCTGCTCACTCCAAACTTTCAGGGCTGGGAGAGGGGACCCGGGCTTCTTCCCCTGGAACAGACTACAATGGGAAATAAGAAGTTCTAATAAATTAGAGCTTTACTTGGCTTGTGGGAGCAACCACACACACAAATTATGAACAACTCTTGTGGCTAGTGGGCTGGTCACATGACCTTATTTGCTCTGGCCTCGAGGAAGCATAGAACATTTCAACCTACCCTTGGGAAGTACACAGACCCATACTGTGAAATGTGTGTGCCAATCCCATTGCTGGCTTTCAGCAGCCTACTTTGTTTCTCCTTTAACTGACAGTATGTTTGGTATTGGGTGAGTTTCAAGAAGCTACCTCAAATCTGCATCCAAGTCAATAAAAATAAACCAAAAAATTAATTCTAGAGTTTAGGGCTCAGTTTTAGGGCACTTGCCCAGTATTTCAAAGACCCTAAGTCTAATCCTCAACACTGTAAATAAAAAATTAGTTTGAAAATATGCATATGTAAATGCATATATAAAATGTGTTTTTATATATAACGTAATAATTCCACCCCAGGTAATCAGGCCACTCACTCTTCTGCAGGTTCTGTGGGAAGACACACTCACCCTGCATGCATAAAGATGTATGTCACATAGCGCCAAGCCTGTGCACGGAGCTGCGGGTGGTAAACCAGAGAGTTCTTCAGGTACCGAGGATGCGTCACCTGCAGCACAAACTGATCCAGTAGAACCCCATTGTACAGGAAAAGGGCAACCTAGACGAAGCACAGAGTGGAGGCCAGTTATGAGGCACAAGACTGCTCAGGATGGTGTTCCTGATGGGCACTGGGGATAAGACAGGAGGCGGTCACCCAACCTGAATGAAAGGTGCCCGTAGCCAGCATCCATTTACCAGAAAGCATCCCTCCTTCCGTTTCTGAGATACTCTCCTGTAATGGGGTCATCTGATCTCTTTGTCTATGCTTCACTGGTGGGCATGGTTTTAAACCATAGTTCTAGTAAACCCTCATTCTCCCACTTCATACAGGTTGATTTCTAAAAAACAAAACTAAAATGTAAAATAAAAAAAAACACTGTGGTAGAATACACATAAAATGTAGTGTTGTTTGTTGTTTTTATTTTTTTCAGACAAGGTTTCTCTGTAGCTCTGGCTGGCCTCAGTCTCAGAGATCTGCCTGTCTCTACCTCCTGTGTGCTGGGATTAAGGGCATGCGCCACCACTGCCTGGCTGAGTTTTTTATATTTTATTTATTTAGTCACACACACGCCATGCACATGCATCATGGTACACCCACGGAATCAGAGAACGACTTGTAGGATTTCAGGCTTTCCTTCTACCACATGAGTTTCGGGGACTGAACGCAGATATTGCCAGGCCTGGCAGCAAGTGCCTTCAACGGCTGTGCCATCTCACCAGCCTATGTTTAGCATCTTAGCCAGTTCTCAGCATACAGCTGAGCGGCACCAAGTACACTCTTGTGCTACTTTCACTATTGCCTCTCCACAAAACCCCTTCCATCGTACAAAACTGGAACTTTGCACCCATGAAGAAGAACTCTTTGCTGCCCCTCCTGTAGCTCCTCCAACCACTGCCTATCCGGGTGCTTCATGCAGCTGGGCTTGCAGAGCATGCGGCCGGATGGCAGAGTGCTCCTCCAGCGACTGGCTGATGTTAAAGTGTATGTTCTCAAGGACGGCCTGCATCACATCACAAGTCAGTTTCCTTTCCTGTTTTATTTCTTCTCTCTCTCTCTCTTTTTTTTTTTTTTGTTTGTTTTTTGAGGCAGGATTTCTCTGTTCTAGCTGTCCTGAAACTAGCTCTGTAGACCAGGATGGCTTCAAACTCACTGAGATCCTCCTGCCTCTGCCTCCCAAAGGCTGCTGGGATTAAAGGTGAGCGCCACCACTACCTGGTTTAGTACATGGTAATCTTAAAGTTAAAAATTTAAAGTAATTATTATTTGAAGCTGGACAAGGTGGCTCAGGCCTTTAGACCCAGCACTTGAGAGGCAGAGGCAGGTGGATCTCTGTGAGTTTCAGGCCAACCCGGCCTACAGAGTAAGTTTCAGAACAGCCAGCGTAACATAGAGAAGCCATCTCAAAACAAAACAAGTTACTATTTTATGTGTATTAGTGTTTTGGTTGCATTCATGCCTGTGTGCCACGTGTGTGCCTGGTGCTCAAGGAGGCCAGAAGAGAGTATCGGATACCTCAGACCTGGAGTTACAGATAGTTGTGAGTCACCATGTGGCTGCTGGGAATCAGAGGAAGAGCGGCCAGTGCTCTTAACCACTGAGCTGACTCTCAGGCCCCAAGCTTCATTTTCTGAAGAGGGCCAGTTTTCCTAATGGTTGGACCATTCCACACTCCCATCAACATCTGCGGTTTCCTCTTATCTCCACCTATATACCAAGTATGTTGATTTTTTTCAGATAACTACGTATATCTATTCAGGGTCTAGCAAGGTATTTACTTTGCTGATTTCTCTGGAACTCAATGTAAAATGAATCTCTATGTTCCTGTGCTCCCAATCAGAGCATGTGCAAAGCCATTTAAGAATGTATGAGGGCGCTGGGCAGTGGTGGCGCATGCCTTTAATCTCAGGTGGATCTCTATGAGTTCGAGGCCAGCCTATTCTACAAAGTGAGTTCCAGGACAGCCAGGGCTGTTACACAGATAAGCCCTGTCTCAAAAAACAAAAAAACCGAAACAAAACAAAAAAGAAAGTTTGGGGTTCTAGGCTGGGCTACTACAGTGCAGAAATCCAAGAGGGTAGGGTTTTCCCTTCCAAACACAATGGCCCTGAATTTGTTCTTTGGTTTCTTCTTTTCCCACCAGCTGTGGTTTCTGTAGTGTTGCTGGCATTAGACACGGCTGGCAGCTCCATGTTCCTTCATTTTCTATCTGTTATGGAATCAAAGATTCTGATTACTAGAGCTCTATGGAGAACAGAACCCGTGGGCTCCGGGGAGTTAAGTAAGCTGTTTGAGTATCTTCCTTTTTCCCCATATTGATGACTCAAATTCATATAGCTGTAGAATTTTAAAGACTAAGCCAATCTGGACACAAACACTGGCTTCGGACCACCTTAGGCAAATTATTAGAATTATCTAGCCCTCGGTTTCCACATCTGAAAATGGCTTTCAGCTGTAGTCATAGCAGAGACAGAAGGATTGTAATTCTGAGGGTAGTGGAATAAAAAGTGAGACCTTTCTTTTCTTTCTCTCCTTCCTTCCTTCCTTCCTTCCTTCCTTCCTTCCTTCCTTCCTTCCTTCCTTCCTTCCTGTTTTTTGAGGCAGGGTTTCTCTGTGTTGCCCTGGCTGTCCTGGAACTCGCTCTGTAGATCAGGCTGGCCTCAGACTCAGAAAACCACCTGCCTCTGCCTCGAGTGTATACCATAGGTGTATACCACTATGCACTGCAAGAAAGAGACCCTTTCTTTTTTTTTTATTTTTTTAAAAATATTTATTTATTATTTATACAATATTCTGTCTATGTATATGCCTGAAGGCCAGAAGAGGGCACCAGACCTCATTACAGATGGCTGTGAGCCACCATGTGGTTGCTGGGAATTGAACTCAGGACCTTTGGAAGAACAGGCAATGCTCTTAACCTCTGAGCCATCTCTCCAGCCCTTTCTTAAAAGAACAACAAAATGGGCTGCAAGTACTTATATACACTCAGGCACACACACACACACACACACACAAAAAAAAAAACCAAAATAAATTAATTAAACACAATCAGGGGCTGGAGAGATGCCTCTGCAATTGACAGCACTTGTTGCTCTTGCAAGGGACTCAGGCTCAGTCCCTAATACCCACACGGCAACTTACAAGCGTCTGTAGCTCCAGGGGAGGGAATACCCTCCTCTGGCCTCTGTGGACATTGTATGCATGTGGTGCAGACATACTTATTCACATAAAGTAAATACATCTAATAAAAAAAAATTCAGCCAGGCATAGTGGCGCACACCTTTAATCCAAGCACTTGGGAGGCAGAGGCAGGCAGATCTCTGTGAGCTTGAGGTCAACATGGACTATAGAGCAAGTCCTAGGACATCCAGGGCTTCACAGAGAAACCTTGTCTCAAATAATTTAAAAAGATATTTTTAAAAATTTGGGGGGGGGCACAGATGGTCCAGTGGGTAAAGGCACTTGCCAGCAAGCCTGACAACCTGAGCTCAGCCCTAGAGTCTAGACGGTTGGAGGAGAACGAGCTCCTACAAGTTGTCTTCTCATCTATACATGGAGACCACGCATGCACTCTCCTCCACACAAAGCAAGTAAATGATAAATAAATGTAATATAAAACTTTAAAATGACAAAATAACAACAATAGCAAACACTCAAGTTTAACATAAAGAAAAAGCTCAAGGCCCAGCATGCAATCAGGGAAGAAAGCAATAATTAAGGTCAGACTGGGCGTTCTGGACCACGCCTGGACACAGCTTAGACTACCAAAGGAAGCTGCTCGGGCAGCTCGGAATAGAGGCCAGAGACAGTGTGCTTGTCTAACATGCATGAAGCCTAGGTCTCTCTTTCTCTCTCTCTCTCTCTCACACACACATACACACACGCACGGCAGTTCTTCCTACGTAACACCATGCAGGTGCCCTGGCAACAAGCAGAGCTTCCAAGGTATTTCATTATTGTTGATCCTCAAATAGAAGTTAATAAATAGTCCCACTCAGTAAGAACTGGAAGAACACATCTAAGAAAATCTCAGAAAAACACCACCGCAACATGTGCTTAGGCAAAACCATAACAACAAACAGATCTCTATGTGCAGAACAGAGAGGGGTAGATTTTTGCTTGCTTTGTTAACAGTTTTTTAGAGTTTCTTACAAATATTTTTTCATTTTTTTTGGGGGGGAAGGGTTGAGACAGGGTTTATATATATAGCACTGACTGTCCAGGAACTCATTCTGTAGACCAGACTGGCCTCAAACTCACAGAGACCCACATGACCCTGCCTTCCGAGTCCTGGGATTAAAGGTGTGTGCCACCACGCCTGGCTAAAATATTTTTATTATTTTTTATTCTTTTATTTCTGTGGATGTTTTGCCTGCGTGTATATCTGTGCACCACATGCATGCCTGATGCCATACAGAGGCCTGAAGAGGATGTTGGGTCCCCTGGAACTGGAAGTACAGACAGCTGTGAGCTGCCATCTGGATGCTGGGAATCGAACTCTGGTCTCTGGAAGAGCAGCCAATGCTCTCACCCACTAAGCCATCTCCATTACCGTTTTTTAATTTGGATATTCTCTCTCTGCCTTTTGGTTAATTTGGATAAAGTTTTGTCTATTTTGATTTTCTTGAAGAACCAACTCTTTGTCTCATTGATTCTTTGTATTGTTTTCTTTGTTTCTATTTTGTTGATTTCAGCTCTCAATTTGATTATTTCCTGTCATCTAGTTCTCTTAGGTGAGTTTGTTTCTTTTTGTTCTTCCATTACTGTTTTTTGAATCAGATCTCATTCTGTAGCGCAGCCTGGTCTTGAATTCATGGTGACCCTTTGTGGGATTGCAAGTATGAGTAACCGAGCCCAGACAGACCAATTATTTCTGATTTAGGAAAAAAAGATGCCACAAAACTGAATGACCAGGGCAGTTGAGGAAGCAGGAGTATTACGAGACCTCCTGCAGAGGTAGTAATCAGTACATGGCCTAGGAGGAAAAGCAGCCAGAGACTGGAAATGCAAAAGGGAAGCCAGGTATCCCTGCAGGAGCCAGAGGTGGGGTGGGTTATCGGGGTTCCAGCTGAACTGAGGACTGAGTTCCACCACACAGGGACAAAACACAGAAGGAGCACCTGGGGAGTCCCTTGTCTGTGCAGGGCTCATTTTTGCACAATAGTAAGTGTGACTAGGAGGGCTGCTCTTCCAGAGGACTCCAGTTCAATCCCCAGTACCCACATTAGAGGTTCACAACTGCCAAGAAGATCCGGGGGTCCGAGGCTTTCTTCTTACTCCCAAGCTCACACACAGGCATACACACTCCCAAGCTCATACACAGGCATGCACATAGACACACACACACACAAACACACTCACAAGCTCACACACAGGCATGCACAGACACACACTCACAAGCTCACATACAGGCATGCACACAGACACACACACACTCACAAGCTCATATACAGGCAAGCACAAAGACACAGACACACACACACTCACAAGCTCACACACAGGCAAGCACAAAGACTCAGACACACACATACTCACAAGCTCACACACTGGAATGCACACAGACACACACACTCACAAGCTCACATATAAGCATGCACACAGACACACACACACTCACACACACAGACACACACACTCACAAGCTCACACACATGCATACACACAGATAATAAAACGAAAAAAAAATATAAGACGGAATGGCTCTTGGTTGAAATGATTTGTTTTTAAGAAGCACTAGCCTGTGAATTTTTTAAACAATATATGGCAGATTCCCTAAAGAGAGAATGTTCTATAAAAACTTCATTTTCTTCTTCACAAACACTCCCTCCCAGAGGTAAGCATGTGCTTCTGTGTTCAGGAAGCACCCCAGCCATCCTCTTCCTCTGTGGAGGTGTCCTTCCCCACAGCATGGGGAAGCTCTGGTGACCCCTGCATTACTGTCTGCAAACGAAGCCTCAAGGGGCTAACAGCTGTTGTTCTAGCCTTCTAGGGGAGGAATTTACATAAATTGGCTTTATTGAGTTTGTCTGGCTAAATCCCCAACCCCTTGAGTTTGTCACATTGTTTTGCTGTTTTGAAGGGGGAAGAAATATGGGGACTTTGCTGCAGGTTTCCTCAAGTGATCTTTGCCTGGGAGTGCTCACTAACGGCACTTCGGCCACTGGCATAGCCGAGCTTGGGAGCGGAAGGCCAGAGGTGGATGGAGGCTAACTTGGGCTGCACAGTGAAATCCTGCCAGCATGGGAATAGAGTAAGACGCTGTCTCAAAAACCAGAAAGCAAAACCAGAGGCTGGAGAGATGGCTCAGCAGTTAGGGGCGCTTGCTGTTCTCCCAGAGAACAGGAGTTGGGGTGCCAGCATCCACACCCAAGGGATCTGACACTAGCTTCTGGCCTCAGTGGGCACCCCCCATATGTACATATACGAGCACGCGTGCGCACATACACACACCCTAAAAAAAAGAGCAAAACAAACACCCAAAACTTTGGAGTTTCTTTGCAGCCCCTGGGGTCCCTAGCAAGGCTCTGACTTGTAGAAGGACTGCTATTTTTGATCTGCAGCTTCCCCTCTAACCTCGGACCTCCTCTCCCATGCGACCCCAGGTTTAGAAAGCCTCCCCCCCACCCCCACCCCGCTCCACACTGGTCCTTGCCTCCAGCAGGGTGACTGTGATCATGAACCAGGGCGGGGGGCAGCAGGTGTAGCTGTCATAGTACCACTTGCGGTCAATCTCTCGGGGCAGGGTCTCGTAGGCCACGTGGCGGATGAGCCGCTGGGAGAGGCTCAATCCCTTCTCCTCCAGCAGGGCCTTGCTGCTCAGCCTGCGGTTGCCCTGAAGGATGGCCTGGCGGAAGCTGTTGGAACGCTTGTTGCTCATCTGCATAGGAAACGGGGTGAGGTGAGGGTCAGAGTCGGGGTCTCAGAGAGGACTGTACCTACACCTCAGCCTGCATGGTCGCTGAAGCAAGTCTCTTCTCTGAGCTCTGAGCAGCATTCCATGAATGCCACTGTGTTGACCTCTGACCTCACAGCTCATCTCCATTACAAAAGAACTCTGAACATTCCTTCTGCCTGATAGGAAACTGAGGTACAGAGAGTACCTAAGAAGACACAGGTTCAAACCCAGGCCTGTATTTATACAGTCCTCCTACCCACTCGTGTTAGGGCCAACATCAGACGTGGGAGACGGCAGTGCTCAGGACCAGGAAATCAACAGTCACAGTTCAGAGCGACAGCGGCCATGGGAACACACAGGATCTAGGCCAGTGTGTCTCCAGGTGGTCAGCAAGGGCTTTCCTGAGGGAGGTGATGGCCAGGTGAGAGCCGGGGTGAGTGAGCATCCTCAGGCACACCAGCTTGGGAAGGTGCAAGCAGGTCTTTGTCAGCCAGCTGTCAGAAGTTGTCAGGATCAGAACCCAATGTCATGGAAGCCATGACACCTAAATGTTTCCTGGCATGTATAATACTTAGTGAGCCCAGGGCCTCACCCAAGACCAGGTCCTGCCCTCAGCAATCCAGGCCTGGTCCCCATAGATCTGCTTCATCCAGCAGTTAGCCTGACTTCCAGCCTCTGGAAGCTTCTGCCACCTTTGATTTTTTTCCCAGATCATACTGTAAACTATTCCAAGGGAGAGCAGCCCAAAAGACCCAGATCTCCTGGCTCAAGGGCCCATAGCTACTGCATGTTTCATAGCTACTGGGATGTAGTCCCTGATGTACTTCTCAGACCAGAGGCCCAGCAGGAGATAATCCAGCCAGACCCCAAAGGAAGATCCATTCGGGACCAGCAAGGCGAATGGAGCCAGAGCAGCAGGGCACAGGAGTCTGAGCCTCTTTCTGGAGGGCACCTGGAAGAATTCAGGATCAGACAAGACCGCTTAGCGGGAGCCTCCCCTGTAGAGTCATCTCCTAACCTTGAGTCCTGCTTCTCCCTGTACCCCATGTGGCTTTAAGCCAGCCTCCTCTGGCTGGCCAGCCTCAGTGAAGCCCCTCTAGCCATTGCCACCCCCCAGATGAGGGTAATTTGTTCTGAGTGGGTTGGTAAATCATGCAGTGAGGTTTCCCAGCAGAAGAACATTAGGAGACTACAGAAACTTGCAAATACAGTCCTTTATCCTATTTGGTCCTTGTGAAAACCCCATACGAACCATTAGATTCATTTTACAAATGGGCAAAGAGAGGCATGGAGTGGCCAGCAAAGGCAGAGCGAGCGCCCAGGCTCTAGGGCCCTCTCTACATGAATGCAGGCTGTGACTGCTCCAGCTCAGAGTCTGAGTATAAAAATGTGACAAGAGCATGACAATATCACAGAGGGCTCCACTGGAATAGGACCTGACAGGAGAGAAACACCTTGTGTGGGCCTTGAGATTGGGCAGATTGAGGTACCCGGTGCATATGGGCTGGGCTGGGCCCAAGTCCGAGCCAGGCTTCTGGTCTGCCCCCGATGAGGCTGATGACACTTGTGAGGCCCAGTCTGTGAACTGCTGGCTGAGCTCACCTTGGCTTAGGTTTCCAGGCCCGCTCCCTGGGTCTACCAGAGTAGTGGATGCTATTCTACCCCTGAACGTCTATAGCAGCTCCTTGTAAACCCACACGTCACAGACTGGGACAATCTGCAGCTGAGAGGCCACCAAAGCTGCTATTGTCTGGGCAGTCACATCACTGAGTTAAGGTGGGATGGTGACAGTAGGCTTCCCTGGCCCTGCCTGAGGCCTTTGGTGTCTACAATACAGGGAACTTCACTTCTCCTCCATGGGGGGCATGAAGAGATAGGAAGGCCTCATCGATGAGGAAACAAGCAGACATCCAGCCTTGTAGTCACCTTAGTAGTTCATGTAACTTCTATTGATGTCCCATTCATGGGGGTGGGGAAATGCAGCTTGCCTAAGCCACCCAAAGCCCAGTGTAACCACCCATGGCCGCCTCTGAAAGAGCATCAATCCCTAGGGAGGAGAGGAGGGCATCCCTACCAAAGACAACCAGTAGGACTCATGAACTATGATCCCCCCCACAAATAGGGACAATCACCGTCAGTTCTAAGAGCTCTGGCCTCCAGCTATTCTATAACTAACAGATAACCACCTTTTGGAATTTATTTTATTTTGTTTGTTTTCATTTTTGATTTGAGACAGGGTCCCACTGTGTATCTCTGACTGACCTGGAACTCAGTATGTAGACCAGGCTGGCCTCAAACTCACAGAGATCTGTCTGCTCTTGTCTGCCTCTGCCTCTCATGTGCTGGGGTTAAAGGTGTGAGCCACCACATCCATCCGTTTGGAATTTATTAACTTAGCAGACCTGAGGTTTGTGTGTGTGCATGCATGCATGCATGCGTGTGTGTGTGTGTGAGAGAGAGAGAGCCTCTGAAACCTATAGAAAAGAGACCTCTATCTTGTTTATCCCATTTTTCTGAAGTTTTCACTTACTGTGTTTCTAAAAATGCCTTGATTTATAACTTCCTTTGTTCTATTATTACTATAAAAACCTACATGTAACTTCACCCTTGAAACACGATATTTGAGGAGACCTAATGTATGTTTCAGGCCGCGGTCACTCACACTGCCCCAGAACAAACCATGTCTTACTCAGTGGAGGTGAGAGCGATTTCCCTCTGTGGCTGTGGTTATCTTCTCACCTGTTGAAGCTGTGGCATTCAGTGCTGTCAGCCGAGACACCCCCTTTGCCTAAAACTACTTCCAGTGTCTAAGGCCCTCCCCTTCCAGAATGCTCACCAGGTTGACAAAGTCCTGGTAGCAGATCTGCCCGTCTGCATGGCTGTCAGCGAGAGCTAGCAGCACCTCCTTTTTGTGTGGGTCCAGCTTAGAGCTGTGGCTCTCCAGGAGGCTCCGGAATTTTCCTGTGCTGATGTAGCCGGTGCTCCCAGGGTCAAACTGAGGATGAAGCACAGAAAGCAGTGGAGTCAGTGGGCACTACCCCTCCAGGGCAGATGTGGAGCCCAGACCTCCCTCCCTCCCACACTACCCTCTTCCCACAGGGGCTATGGGGACATTTCTAAGGATACAGTCAGGATGACCCAGTCCAACTGCCTTCTGAGGAGAAGCAACCTGAGACAGGGAGGAAGAAAGCCCCTCTCCTAGACTCTCTTGTTGTCTTTTATTTTGTTTCTTTGAGAAAGTTCAGGCTTGGCTGGAGCTGAACGTAACCTCCCTGTGAGGCATGCACACCATGTCCAGCGGATGACGATTTTAGTTTTTCGAGACAGGGTTTCTCTGTGTAGCCCTGGCTGTCCTGGAACTCACAGAGACCCATCTGCCTCTGCCTCCCGAGTGCTGGGATTAAAGGTGTGAGCCACCACCGCCAGCTGATTTTCTTTTCAAGGGTACTGGTGCTCTGCCACACAGCTACAGCTCTTCCCAGGTCTCTCCTTCCACTTCCTACTAACTGTGGGAAGGAAAGCAGGAATGGAGTTCTGTAAGTGGAGGAGACAAAGGACAGGGAAAGAAAGACCTGAGCATCCCCTGTGCAGGAGGTACACCGGGTTTCCTTATGGCGGTCCCAGGGTCCTACTCACGGTCCCAGGATCCTTCCTACTCACACCCCATGGGTGGCCAATTTACCAAAGACATGCTCTCTGTTGTTTTGTTTTGAGGGTGGGGGTGTGCTTATGCATTTGTGTGGGCACATGTGCACTTTATACCGTTCTCTTTAACCCCCTGAAGCTCCCTGTGCCCTAGACAGCAACCGGGCTTCCAGCGCAACCTGTCTTAGCTACTTCTGCTTCATCCCAGGGCTGTAACTCCTCCAAGGCCAGTGCCTCCTGTCAGGCGTCTGTCTTACAGGCCTTCAATTGAGATTTGCTGGATGAATAAATAGATGTTCAGATGAACAGACAGGTACTAATTTTCCATGAGAAGCCTCTTCGGATTAGTGAGAAAAGGCCTTTATCCCCTTTTGCTCCTTCCGGACAGGGCTCACCCTGCCAGAAAATGACAGCCCATCTCTTGTGGTACCAAACGCACTCTGGTCAAAGGGGCTCCTGATCCCGTACCCTGGTGTGTACCTGGAAATGCTGCTGTGGGTTGCGTAGGGGAAAGGCAATGGGACGCAGGGGATACAGCTATGGTGCTAAAAAATCCCTGCGTCTGTTACTCAGTCTGGGATGGGAGGCACTAAATGGCAATGGGCCCTGGGAATGTACAGGGGTGAAGTTGGAAGGCCAAACCCATGTTACCCCTTTCTCTGGATAAGGTTAACAGAGGCTGTTAGGAAAACACTACATACAGCATCTCTAGACAATCTGAGACCAATGGCCGGAAGCCACGGTCACCTCAGCTCTCCCAGAACCCTTAGGAAGAAACTCTGAGGAGGTCCATGTTCTGGTCAGAACACGTGTACATGGCACTTATTTGCTTATTATCATCAAGTATTTCAGGAACTCAAAAGGATCTTCAAGACTAAGAATGTCAGGGCCAAAGAAAAGGCTCAGTAGTTAACAGTCCTTGCTAATAGCAAGCCTGACAACCCAAGTTCGATCCCTGGAGGGAGGAGTGAGCTGACTCCCAAAATAGCCTCTTCATCTGCCCACACAAGCCTCCCCACACACAGAAAGAATAATATTAGTAATAATAATCACAACAGATTTTTGTTTGTTTTTGAGACAGGGTTTCTCTGTGTAGCCCTGGCTGTTCTGGAACTCACTCTGTAGACCAGGCTGGTACCAAGCTCACAGAGCTCTGCCTATCTCTGCCTCCCAAGCGCTGGGACTAAAGGCGTGTGACACCACACCTCACTAATAATAGATTAAGAAAATAATAAGGGCCAAGGAGCTGGCTCAGCAGGTAAAGGCACTTGCAGTTAAGCCCGATGACTTGAGTTGAATCCCCAGGACCAATAGCAGAATTAACTCCCATGGATTGTCCTCTAACCTGCACACTTGTGGCACACAGAGAGAGAAACATTATATCCACATCCACACTCTAAATGTAATTTTTAAAAGAAGAGTAATAACACCTAATATTTGCCATGTTTTCATGGCCAAACACTGTTTAATGTACTTTATGTACAGAATTTCTTCTTTTTAAGGATTTATTTATTTTTGATTTTATATGTATGAATTTTTGCCTGCATGTATATCTGTGTACCACATGTGTTCCTGGTGACTGTGGAGCCAGAAGAGGGGCTTGAATCCTCTGGAACTGGAGTTAAAGACAGTTGAAAGCTGTCATGTGGGTGCTGGGAGAGTAACAAGTATTTCTTGTTTGTTTGTTTGTTTTGGTTTGGTTTGTTTTTCGAAACATGGTTTCTCTGTAGCTTTGGAGCCTGTCCTGGAACTAGCTCTTGTAGACCAGGCTGGACTTGAACTCACAGAGATCCGCCTATCTCTGCCTCCCAAGTGTTGGGATTAAAGGCGTGCACCACCAGTGCCCGGCGCAACAAGTGCTCTTAACCAAGGAGAAGCAGGACTCCAGGAACCCATGGTTCTCCCTAAACAGCTTTTTTTTTTTTTTTTTTTTTTTTTTTTTTTTTAACAGTAGGAAAGGGGCCTAAACAGAGCTAGTCTGGCCTCCTTGCTGCTCAGATGTGGAAACTGAGCAGAGAGGAGGGAGAACAGAGGGAAGGTTGAAATGCTAACAGCCGGCAGGGCTTTGGTGCAGGAGACCACTATCTTAACCCACATGGGGACCCTGACTGCGTTCATGCCATGTTGACCTCAGGACTGGGTTGTAGGTCCTGGGAAGATGTCTGCTGAGTCCTGTAGGGGTCAAGGTTTCCCTGCATATCAGGGGACCTCCTCAGCCTCAGGAGGGGGAGGAAGCCCAGTGGCTTTGCCCAAACTGGGAGCACAGCCCACAATCCCTTCCCAGGGGCCTCCTCAGGGCTGCCTATAGAGGAAGATGAAGTAGGGGGCTGGGATCAGGCCCCAGACAAAGAGCCACCTGCTCTCCTCCTCTCCTTACCCCTGCAGGGCTCCCTGCTGTTGTCCTAGTGACAGGGGCTGCCCTGGGGCTCCCCAGGCCTCCTAGCCCCAAACACATTGCAGGCTCTATCCACACTGCAGAGAACACGCTGGAATCTGGCCGAGCCTCCATTCTCTGCCAAAACTCTACCTTTCATGCCAGGGCTAGATAGGGCCAGACAATGGGGGTCACCACTACCCTAATAACGAGGCCTCAGAGACTCAGCATGAGTGGGGGTGGGGGAGAGCCAGAGCCGGGCTAGCTGCTGAGGGCAAAGGCAGAGCTAGCAGTGGGCATAGGGCACCCAGTGGAGTGAAGGTTAAAGAGACAGGAGGAGGCAAAAGTGGGGGAGGGAGAGAGATATCATGCTTAGAAATCAGAAGAGGAAGGTCCCACCCTTCAGAAGGAAGCTGAGGACTTCTGACTTAGGACTGTGTCCCTCAAGCAAGATGGCAGGGAGCAAGGCCAAAATCACACTCCCATCTTTACACAGCTTGGCCTTCCCACCTATTGAGTGGGCTGATGTCAACCTGGGGCAGCCGCTAGCTAGCCAGGGGCTATTCCCATCACTTTATTCAAATGGGGGTCTGTCTCCTTGGTCTGTCTGCCTGCCAGCTGTCCTCAGGCTTATAGGGGGTGAGGTCACACTAAGAGTGTGGTGCTACTTTGGGGGGGGGCAGGCAGAACAAATCCTCCAAACACAACTTCCTTTTTAAGAAATTGCTAGAGCCCCTGAAGCTGCCCCTCCAAGATCCTGGCCCTGGAATCCCTCTTTGGGGCAGCAGGCTACTTGCAGGATGAGCTGGAGGTGGCATGGGCTGGAAGCAGCCTGTGGGGGCTCGTCAGTGTAGCTGGAGGAAAGAATATATCAGTGAGGCGGAAGCCTGGCAAGAAGGCAGTAACCAAGGTGGGTCCTGACCTGCAGGAGAGAGTCCAGAGCTGGACAGGGCTGCACTGGAGGGGGACAACCCACAGAGGAGGCCAGAGAGCCCTCCCACAATCCTGCCCTTCCTCCTTGGCCTTGAAAAGAGCTTCTAGAGGCTCCAAGGAGGCTTTTAACCCCACCAGTGCCCTGCTCATAGGTTACTAATCCCCAGGTGGCTCCTCTGCCCAGCCTGAGGCCACACACACACACACACACACACTGTCTCTCTCTCCTTTCACCTCCCTCCCTGTGCTTGTTCCCCATTTAGTCTGGGGAAATGACCTGCCAAATTCTCCATGTGTTTAGGTAGTAGCTCACCCCCAGCTGCTGTGCTGGGGGGGCATTTACTATAATGAAAGCTACTTCTCAGGAGCAGGGGTAGGGTGGGAAGTCAAGGCACCAAGGGCTAAGCTGCTCAGAGTTTGAACAGATGGTAATTTGTCTAGATAAATTCATACCCAGACAGAACAGAGAGCCTGGGCTCCCTCCAACCACTGGGATACTATGGCTAAAGCAGTCATAAGACTGGCCAGTCCTTCTATCTATCCATCCACCCATCCACCTCACACGTTTGCTAAGGATCCACTGTGGCCCAGGCAACACACTCATTATATGGACCAGTTAGAGCGTAGAGGCTAAAAATAGCAAGAGAGACTATCTCAAGGTTAAAGAGTGAATAAGGGCCAATAGAGAAATAATCTGAGATTCATGGGGCTCACAACCCCAGTCTTGCCTTCTCTTGCTTTCCTCAGCCCCGTACAGTTGAACAAAAGATACCTCCTGGTACAAGATCTTCCCAGTGTGTGCTTCATGAGACCCTGGACCCAAGGTCCATGAGGGTACAGTGGGTTCTGAGTAGGAACACCAATCCCTTCTCGGGGACGGAAGGCCGCAGAAGGGGCTGGTGATGGGGGTGGAAGGGAGAGGCACAGGTGTAAATCTGGCATTAAACAAAACTCCACTTTCTTTCCCTCATAGAAGGGCATGATGCAAGCACCCACAGAAAGGGTTCTGCCAGACCCAGTAGTGGAAAAGCCTGTTTGATTTGATCCAGCCCCTCATTTTCCTAACTCTACCTTATTTGACCACAGCATTTATTTTTGACAACAACACTGTGTGGAACCTTTGGGGACAATCACAAGCTTACAGTACAATCATGCTTCCCTTCATGAAACCCAGGAAGCCCCTCTGCCTCCAGCTCTTGAGTGTCCCAGGCTCTCAGGCAGTTGATATTAGAAGTCTGTGGGATCTGGTCCCAGCTAGAAAGAAGGTGGACTGGGGATACCAGGTCCCAAGAGAGGCTGAGAAATCAGCAATTGGCCTCACGGGGCCACAGAGCTGAGCACCCAGGACAAACCCTGCCAGAGCAAGGGGCTTTGCCAGCTCAGCACCCAGGACAGCAGCCCAGCTTTTCCTAGAGGCCAGAAAGCGCCCCAGGCTTCACAAGGTCCCCAGCATTGGAGAGAAGCAGGACAGGAGATGGGGACAAGCCTAGCTCATGTCTATTATGCATTTGTGACTTGCACGGACTGCGTTTTTGGGACAATCACGAGTCTGGCTCCTGGGAAGAAACTCTCTTCCACGAACAGAAGCTGTGAGTACTCAAAATGATCCTAAAGGCGACACCTGGAGCCAACAAGCTGGCTGCCATCCTGTGTAGACCTCTCGGGTCTAGAACATGGAACCTGGGTCTGGGTAAGGTCCCATCTCATCCCCAAGGTCTCCTGTCGGTCCAAAAGGAAATGGCCATAGGCCATGAGTACTGGGATAGGGTAGGATGCAGGCAGCTGCCCTCCTTGATAGAGGGGGGTCTCCCATCTGCCGGCTCCTTGTTTCATTCCCAGGCCTCTAAGCAGAGAAAATTAATGAGGCTATTGGGGAGTTTCTGGCTCAACAGAGCTGTCCCCACCCAGCACGCCACAGCCCACCAGGGAACTCTGGCCCATTCATGGATATTTACAACCCCATAAATTAAAAAGTTCAGGCTGCAGCTGGCAAGGTCAGGAGGCTGGTGATGGGACGGTGGGGGCTTTCTCTTCCACTTTTTCCTTGCAAATGAGGATGCTAATCCGGGGTGGAGGACGGACCCAACCCTTGTCCTTCCCATGACCTTCTCCCTCTAATTCTTCAAAACACCAACTTTCAGAACACAATTAAGTGTGACTAGTCCCATTTAACAGAGAGAAAAACTGAAGCCCTCAGAAACATTCCACCTGACCTGAGCCAGAGTAAGCAAGGGGTGCTTCTTCCCAGACCTCAAGCTTCAGTTCAAGTGGAAGGGAACTGGCTGGTCCTCAGACCAGGCTCTGATCCCTCCTGCCCTCCAGCCTGCCCTCTTGGAGCCATAAGGGACCCCAGTGCTCTCCTCCTTTAGCTGCCACTACAGGAGCAGGGGAGGCAGCTCAGGCTTCACTAGGCCCCAACCCAGATACCAGGCTCCTGAACACCCCTCCTCTCACTTCCCAGGGTGGCAGAGCCAAGTCGCAGTGGCTGAGGCTAGCAGGCTGGCCAGGGTGGCGGAGGAGGGAAGAGACTGGCCTGCCCCAGGTTGGGGGACAGTGTGACAAGTCTCCTTCTACCAGACTCTGGCACTCTCCACTGGTCAGCCTACCCAGAACCCCCCCTTCTTCAGCACCATCCCAAAGCTTCCCCAGAAGCTCATGGACAGCTCCCCTGGCCTCTTGCTTGGCCAAGTCACAGGCTGAGGGGAGAATGGGGGCTCTGGCTCAGAAGTAACACCCTAGGGGATCAGGAATAGATGAAGTACCTGGACTGACTCATCTGGCCCAGCTTGTCAGGGACACCCAGGGACCAAAGCCAAGTCATAGTCATAAATCCAGAAGCCTCCAGGGAGCAACAGGCAGAAATAGCAGGAGAAAGTGAGATCAGAAGGTGTTCTGATATCTGCCTTGCCCTTTCTAGTCTGCCTTGCTCCCTGCCACCTTCCCTAGAAACCCCCAAAATCCATCTAGTTCCCAGATCAGAGAGAGCTGAACAGTCCAGGAGAAGGAGGGAGGTGAGAGGCAGAAGAGAAGCAGGCAGTTGGAATGAAGGAGCCTGGAACAGTCCCTTCACCTCCTGTCGGGTTGCAGAAGCCACCCAGAAGCCTTGAGGACAAACAGACTCACTGCAGAGGCTGCCAATTTGTTCCATATCTCTGGGGAAGACCTGTCCCCTCCATCCGTAGTTTCCTCTCCTATAAAGAGGACACGGAGTCAGGTGTGAGAGCATACATCTTTAATCCCAGCCTTGGGAGGGAGAAGTGGTGGCAGGTGGATCATTGTGAGTTCGAAGTCAGCCTGGTCTATCGAGAGAGTTTCAGGCCAGTTAAGACTATACATATACAGAGAGACACTGTCTCAATACAATAACAACAAAAACCACAACAGCCTCACCTCTCAGTTTGCTGAGAAATTAAAGTGAGACAAGAGGACAGACATGTACACACACAGTGGACACTTGTGTTTGTTCTCTCAAAGGAATTTTACCAATATAGACCTACGCCAGCTTCAGAAAAGTAGGGGGGTGGGGAGGGATTTGGCACATTCCTGTAATCCCGGCACTCAGGAGGCTGAAGCACATTAAGTTTGAGGCCAGCAGGAGCTACATAGCAAGACCTTATCTCAAAAGGGGTGGGGGTGAGCCACGTAGAGACTAATTTTCAAACAAAAATCTCCAAAAGGGGTTTGGGATTATGCTGTTTACAGGTCAAGACATACTGACTCCATTCCTATAACAAGACTGTACCCTGGGCCCAGTGTCACTACAACACCAATGAAAGGGCCAGTAAGAACTGCCAAAGAGGGAGAGAGGAGGCTTGGCCCAACCCACATGGTAGCTAGACACCTTGCCCTAGCCCTCTACCTTTCACCCTGTAGCACAGACAAGCCAGGTGAGCAGACAGCGCTCGGGCATCAACATGTACCAGACAGCCTTGTCCGAAGACTGTTTCTGAAAAGTTCAGCAGGGGATGTGGTATCTAGCTTCCGTCCTAGGGAGGCAGCCTAGATGGACTAGGAATCTGGACACTTTGATTCAGGCCCTGGATGTAGTACATGTCCATACCCATCTGGGAAACAGGACTCAACTTCATTATGTGCCAGTAACGAACAGTAGTTACCTGGTGCTTACTACCATCTATGCCAAGAGCTATGCACACTCCACCCAACCTCCCAACAATTCTGGGTCAGCTATTATTCTATGGCTTCCATGAAAAGTCTGTGGCTCGGAGAGGTTGCCTGGCTTGCCCACTGTTGCCAAGCTACTGGGGTGCCATCTCTCCACCTGTCTCCATCACCATGCTTGGTACCAATCAAGCAAAGGAGTTTGCAGTACTGGTGGGAAGCGCACAGGAACTCAGACACCATCATAACATAATACTTTCCTCACTTGCAGAATGAACAGACTGGACAAGATACTTCCATCGACTGTCCAATAACCTAGGGCCCCTGATGGGGCAGGAGCTACCCAGTGGTGGGAACGAGGGTGGGACATGATCATGGAACCCCATGGTCAAGGGATGCTCCTGGAGAGGACACCTTTGCCTCAAGTAATATACATGGGATTATAGTTTTGCTTTGCCTTTTTAAGATTCATAACAACTGAGCCATCTTTCTAACCCCTGTGGCTTAGTTTGACCTGCCATTCATTCAAACTTCTGTGGGTCTATCACACAGGAGGCCGTACATGAGCTCAGATCTCTTGGCTCAACTGCTGAGTGCATTTTTGTGAATGGCCAGGGATCAAAGAGTTAACAGAAACATGATCTACCTGGTCAGTAGAGTAGGAGAGGGTAGGGATGTGGTCCTGGAGGCTACTTGATAAGGAACTGAGATGCAGAGGCCAAGGGTGGGCTCCAAACTATGGCTTTGTTGTTCTCTGAGACCCCTACTTTGTGTTCCAGGGCCAGGAACAATGGGACTGTCTCTGGGGAAGGCATTTTTTCTCGGTGGCTCATCTGTAATACACTCAGCAGTTTCATCTCATCTGAACTTCCTTTCAGCTACCAATGCACCATAACCACCCCCACACCTGCATCCAGCAAGCAGGAAAACTACAAATGAGGTCAGAACCTGGGTCCCACAGGCTCGGGGGACACTGGGAGTAAAAGCAGAAAACGTTTGGGGGAACCTAGAGGGTCATTTACTCAGTTGTTAAAAGCACTTGCTGCCAAGCCGGACAAATTGAGTTCAATCCCCAGAACCCAACAAACGGAAAATCAACTCCTATAAGATGTCTTCTGACCTCCACAAGTACACTGTGGTATGCGCATGCCCCACACCAATAAATAAACATATAAATCTAAACTTCTAAATTCAACTTTTAAAAATAAAGTGACTTAATTTGGGGAGCTGGAGAGATGACTCAGCATTTAAAAGCACTCGCTGCTCTTCTAGAGGACCCAAGTTCTACTCTCAGCACCCACATGACGTCTCTCAAGCATCTATCTGTAACTCCAGTAGAATACAGAAGAGAAGACTGATTGATTGAGAGACTTGGGGAGAGATAGACATGGTCTCAGATCTGAAACCACAGAAGGAATTGTGAAAGAAATGTTCAAATGCTTTAGCAATAAAAATACAGTATTTTTGACATGATACTGCATTATAGCAACACAGAGCCCTTATAGTTACTACAGAACTACTATTTTGTTTGTTTGCAACACTAGGGATTTGAACCCAAGGCTTTGCACATGCAATGCCACATTTTGTCTCTCAACTATACTCCAAGTCCTATGCTAACTTTATTACATGCATTCTTTATGGATACGCATCTGACCCAATACACACATGGAGGTCAGGTAACAAGTTTTGAGAGTCAGTTCCTCCCTTTTGCCATGTGAGTTCCAAGAACTGAACTCAGGTCATTAGTCTTGGACACAAGCGCCTTTACCTGTTGAGCCATCTCATTGGCCCAGTAACTTAATAACCTGTTTAAATATTTAGGAAAACCCATTGAGACCCCACCACTACCATCACCACCAATGAAAAGACAATGCCTTATGAAGAGATTCTTGTAGGAAAGAACACACGGGACACGTGGTAGACAAGCTGATGGCCCTCCAATTTCCGTCCTGTGGTAACTTCTGCATGAGAAGGAGAGTCAGGGACAAGACCCGTTATTTCATCGTGTCCACATGGCAGGTCAGAACTGGAGGGACAGAGAAGCTTCCAAATGACCAGGGTCACCTGATCCCCTCACCACCAATCCACAGACGGCATCTTGGCCATTTACTTGAAGGGTAGCCACAAGTTAACATGATGGCTTCTCACGCTTGCGGTCCAGTCAGTTTCAAGCTGGGTAACGTTTCCCTGCATATTAAAGAACCACATGGCATGGAAAGTTGAGCCAATTCCACCTCTAATACCTGGGAAACAGACGACCACCTGTGTCCCCCTGACCCAGGAAGGGGAAGGAAGACATGCCCTGTCCCAGTGGCTCCAGGCTCTAATACTTCTGACTTTTGTAATCTTCCTGGCAGGAATGAAGCTATTCTAAAGAGAACTTTGTAGCCCTTCCTTTGGATATCTACTGAAACAATTGTTCTTGCACTGGCTACTTTTATATCAACCAGACACACAGGCTAGAGTTATCAGAGGAGGGAGCCTTAATTGAGAAAATGCCTCCAAAAGATTGGGCAGTGAACAGCCTGTAGGGCATTTTCTTAATTAATGATTCATGGGGGAAGGCCACCTATTGTGGGTGGCGATACCCACAGAAAGGAGGTCCTGAGTTCTAAAAAAAAAAAAAAAGCAGGTTGAGTAAGCCATGGGGAGCAAGGCAGTAAGCAGCACCCCTCCATGGCCTCAGCATCAACTCCTGCCTCCAGGTTCCAGCCCTGCTTGTATTCTTGTCCTGACTCCCTTCAATGATGAACAGTGGTGTGGAAAAGTCAAAAAAGCCTGTCTTCCTTGGGTTGTTTTTGGTCATGGTGTTTCATCATAGCAATAGTAACCCTAACTAGGTCAGTTCCCAAAACGCAGGAATTTCCCCAAGAGTCTCATTCTGGAAGAAGAAAAAGGCTAACGTCTGGTGCCAGTGAGAGAAGGAACTTCTGAAACAATCTGTGGTGGTTTGAATTCTAATGGCCCCCAGAATGTTTGGTCACCAGGGAGTGGCACTCTTAGGAGGTGTGACCTTGTTGGAGTCAGTGAGGCCTTGTTGGAGGAAGTATCTCACTGGGAGTGGGCTTTGGGGTTTCAAATTCTCAAGCTAGGCCCAGTCTCTCTCTCTCTCTCTCTCTCTGCTACCTGCGGATTCAGGTGTAGAGCTCTCAGCTACCTCCCCTGCACTGTGTCTGCCTGTGTGCTGCCCTGCTTCCCACCGTGCTGACAACGGACTAAACCTCTGACACTGTTAGCCAACTCCAATAAAATGGTTTTCTTCTCAAGAGTTGTCTTCTTTTTGGGAACCTAGTCGATTTGGATGCACATCTTCCTAGGACGGGATGGAGGGGGGAGGGCCTTGGACTTCCCACAGGGCTGGGCACCATGCCCTCTTTTAAGGAAGCAGCGGGGGGTGGGGAGAGCGGGAGGGGACTGGGAGAAGGGGAGGAAATGTAAATTCTTTTTTTTGAATGGAAAAAAATAAAAGAATATGGGGAAAAAAAAGACAAGAAAACAAACAAACAAAAAAAGTTGTCTTGGTCGTGGTGTCTCTTCACAGCAATAGAAGCCCTAAGGCACAGTTCTTACAACTAGCCACACCACTTTGCGGGAGAGAATGGGGTAGGACAAAGGTGGCTCAGTGATGGGTGGGGCCACACCTTGACCACGATGGCTTAGTTATGCATATTTCTTGCTGCTGTTGACTACTGAAATCCTAGTGTCCTGTCCATGCACAGAAGATGGACTCTGAGGATCACTAGATCTCTTTATTCCTCTTTCCAAGGTGGCCACACTGAACAAATCTCCCTTCCCTGCTTTTTATTCTAAGTGTGTCTGTTTAATTGACCTATGGAGGGTTCAGCTTGTCAGGGCTGTCAAGGCTCAGCTCTGCCCCTAACAACTTCACTAACAACCTCTGGGAGGTGAATTCATGGATCACATGGGCTTGCCGGGACTCTGACAGGGGCCGTGCCTCACTAACTCACATATTCACTGACTGGTTAGCCTATCAAGGCTATCTGCCTCTGTGGGAAATGCTGGGGAGCCTGCCTGCTATGGCCAGGAAAACTTTTTTCCCAGTGGTCACAAAGTTCATTAAAGGCCAAATCCTATTTCCAGTCAGACTTAGAGGAAGAGGCAGGAAAGGCAAACCAGCCTTGGAAACAACCTGGCATGTGTCTGAGCCCATGGGTCTCCTGAAGGAGCTTCACACCTGCTCTTTAGCCATGGTGGGAAAGGGCCAAAAGACCAGGGCAGCGAGCACACAGGGACCGGACATGGGACAGAACCCAGAGCCATGCTCTAAAGCAATAAACCTAAAACACAAGAGCCATAGGCAGGATCAGACTTCAGGTGCTTTATGAGGGATGGACAGAAGGAATCAGGTATGGAGCTGGAAAGATAGCACTGGCTGCTCTTCCAGAGGACCTGGGTTCAATTCCCAGCATGGCAACTCACAAGCTGTAGTGATATTTCATTTGTAATTTAATAAATAAAGCTTGCCTGAAGATCAGAGAGTAAAACCTGCTTAGCCTCCCTGGTCAGCCCTACAGACCAGGCAGTGGTGTCACACACCTTTAATTCCAGTAGCCACACTAGTTTGCCATAGAAACAGGGAGGTAGTGGTGCATGCCTGCCTTTAATCCCAGCACTAAAGAGGAATGTAGCCGGGCGGTGGTGCTGCATGCCTTTAATCCCAGCACTCAGGAGGCAGAGGCAGGTGGATCTTTGTGAGTTCGAGGCCAGCCTGGTCTATAAGAGCTAGTTCCAGGACAGGAACCAAAGCTACAGAGAAACCCTGTCTCAAAATACAAAAAAAAAAAGAGGAATGTAAAACAGAAGGAGTCAGCTCATTCTGAGGATTCCTGGAGGCAGGATCGCCATCTCGAACTGAATTAAAGGTAAGAGCCAGTAGCTGGCTGTTTTGTTTTTCTGACCTTCAGGTTGAACCCCAACTTGTCTCTGCGTTTTTATTAATTGTGCTACAACAACCATCTGTAACTCCAGTTCCAGGGGATCCAACGCCCTCTTCTGGACTCTATGGACACTGCACATACATGGTGCAAAGACATACATGTAGGCAAAACAACCACATGTATAAAATAAAATAAATCTTAAGGAAAAAGAAAAATGGTCTACAAAATGAGTTCCAGCACAGGCAGAGCTGTTACAAAGAAACCCTGTCTCAAAAAACAACAAAAATCAAAAAAAGAAAACACAGAAAAAGAGAGAGAGAAAGGGAGGGAGAGGGGAGGGAGGAAGAAAGAAAACTAAAGAAAAGTAAATAAAGAAAAAGAAATCAGACAGATTTATTGTAAGAGAAAAATGGTTCAGAGTAAGACCTTGTGGCTGCTTTCCTAGAATTCATTTCGTCTGTCAGAATGATTGATTGGTTTTCCTTTTATTTATTTATTTTTGTTTCTGCAATGCTGAGAATTTAGCCCAGGGCCTTGAGCATGCTAGGCAAGCACTCTCCCATTGAGCCACATCTCCAGCCCAGGAGGGTTCCTGAGTGGGGCTCTCCAGAAGCAGGGTGCTCTATCTCTGTGAGATGCCCAGGTCTTGCCTCCCAGTGGATTTCACAGACTGAGGGCTGATACTGAGTGCCACACGCCCTCTACTTGGAACTGCTCTCCAGCTGTGAGTGCTTCCCTCTGGAAGTTCTCTTTCATTCACCCAAATGGTTTGTTTTAAAATGTAAACACACACAGAGAGAAACTGGCAAGAGAAATTAGTCAAATGTGAAAGACGGAGGGAAAAAGCCTGATACACTTTGTTCTAGGTTCTTAGTCTAAATCTGCCAGGAGGTGTGAAGGGCTGGCAGCCTGGGGGGAAGGGAGCAGTGGAGGCACCATGGCTCCTCCTGTCTCGAGATGTCAGACCAGCGACTGGGATATTCCTAGGGACCAGAGGGAGAGTAGGTGGTCCTCGTGATGGGAGCCAGGCATTGAGAATTATATCCCCCAAGATCCTCACCCAGGCTCTTTCCCCCTGTAAGCCCACATGCTCAGTCCCATTGGGTAATTGCATTTGGCTGGGTCCCCACATTAAACTTGTCTGTAACTAAAGCTGTTGTTTTTTGCCAACCCCAGCCCCCACTTTTTCCTTTCCCCTTAAATTCAGAGTCTCAGTTGGGGATGTGGTTCCCCTCAGCTACTCAGGTCTATTAATATCTTCCTGTTCGCCTATCACCGTATAGCTCCTTTCCAACCTCATTGTCACCTTCAAAGTGACATGTATTAAAGGTTTGAGCTCTAGCTTGGAGCTGTTGAGTCTAGTAAGAAGCTTTTGGGTGACTGGGGATGTATGGAAGGGGGCCGTGGGATTCTAGTCTCTCCTTCCCTTTGCCCCATGGCCACGAGGCCAGTGGCTTTCACCCCACTACATACTTCTGTTTTGGCCTGCTTCCTTGCAGGGGCCATCTAGTCATGGGTAAGAATATCCAAAACCACCTGGGCAGTGGCCCATACCTTTAATCCCAGCACTCAAGCGGCAGGCGGATCTCTAAGTACAAGGCCAGACTGGTCTTACAAAAGAGTTCTAAGACAGCCAGGGCTACACAGAGAAATTCTGTCTCCTGTCATGAAAAATAAACAAATAAAAAAAACCGCCTACCCCCTCAAAATAATATCCAAAACCATAAGCCAAACAGATCTCTTCTCTTTATACACTGACAGTGGAAAGCTGGCTAACACTAGCCGCCTGTCGCTTCAGCAGGACCCAGGCTCAGTTTCCAACACTGCCATGGCAGCTCACAAACACCCAGTCGCTCCAGTCCCAGAGGATCCTGGCCTTGGAAGGCACTGCACATACAACCGGAACACCCATTCACAAACAGCAGCTTTTGAAAACTTTTCCGCCTACAACAAAGGTCTGGACCAAGATCCCTTTTTATACCTCTCTCCCCACTCACAAACCCAGGCTAGCCACAAAATAGCCAAGAATGACCTCGAACTCCTAGCTATCCAGCCTCTACCTCACAAATGAAGGCATCAGAGGTATGTGCCACCATGCCTGGCTTAAACAAGCAGATCTCTCTCTCTCTCTCTCTCTCTCTCTCTCTCTCTCTCTCTCTCTCTTTTGGTTTTTCAAGACAGGGTTTCTCTGTAGCTTTGGAGCCTGTCCTGGAACTCGCTCTTGTAGATCAGGCTGTCCTTGAACTCACAGAGATCCGCCTGCCTACGCTTCCAGAGAGCTGAGATTAAAGGTATGCGCCACCAATGCGGCACAAGCAGATCTCTTAAAGTCGCACAAACTTCATGGCACAGCTACTCCGGGCTGTGACTGAAGTGTTCAGTATCCACCCACACTGGAACACCTTCCTATCTTTTCTCCTGCACGGAGAACAAGCACGGGAAGGAAATACCCAATAGTATCCAAGTACCAAGCAAAAATAGAACTATTTCTCCGATGAAGGTCAAAAGTCCATCTCCAGATTCAAACCCGACATTTGGTACTTCCAACCCCACTCCTCACCCCTATATTCCAGGCACTGCAAACAATCACATACTGTTTTTCATTTGTAAACAGTCCAGCATTGGCTGATTCCCACTGCAGAAGGAGACACAAGACCGGCCTCCCAAAGAGCCCATTTTGTGAACAAATCTTCTTCCCCAAAGATTACAGAGATTTTATGTTACAGGGGCCAAGCATTTTTCATAATAGCATCAGAAAGGGAATCGGAAGATCCTTTAAAGTACCTCCCCCACCTCCCCAGCCTATTGCAATATACTTGCATAGAGGAAACTTTAATACATGTTGGCCAATTCCTAAATGGTGTAAGCCCAGCCATGGTGCAAAGAGAATTTGGAGGGAGGAAAGGATTTTCTCTAGGGAGCCTACTGCTGTCTCTGATACCCAGAGCACAATGTGGCCCCGCCCCAGATCTACTAAGCCACGCCTCCACAGTACGTCACCATCTCAGGAGCACCAAACTAGGGAAGCCCAAGCAAGAAGGCAGGGAGACTGAGACCGGCTTCAGGCAGGCAGAGCTGGGAAGAACGGAGGGATTTAACTGCTCACATACCTTTTCAAACAGGACTTTCCAGTGCTGGTAGAGTGGGAGGCCATGCAGGAGAGGAAGAGAAAGAAAGGCACTTATCATCAAGGTTTCTGTAGATCCCTGAGATTTCCAACATCACTTCCCAGCTGCTGCCCAGTCAGAGCCAGGCTTAGGGGCCCACCAGAAGAACTCCGAAAATTCCCCAGAGGAGCAAAGGCAGAAAGGCACAGTACGGGGTAGAAATGGGGTGTTTCTGGGGTGGGACAGTCAGATGCAGGAATGAGAACAAGGACGATTCCCAACCGTGTCTCAAGGTTTCTGATAACTTCTGCTACCTAAAGGTCATGTTCACATCCACATTCGGAGTCCAAGCGTACTCAGACCTTGGCAGTTGGAGGACTCTACTCAGGAAACTTACCCCTGCTTGAGTACTAGTTTTGCCCGCTCGTGTGTGTGTGTGTGTGTGTGTGTGTGTGTGTGTGTGTGTGTGTGTGTGTTCCCCAATATGCTTCCAAGATTGAGTGTAAGTACTGAGTACATAAGACTCACTCTCTCTGGAGGAGGGCCAAGAGAAAGTGACAGGCTTGACCAAGCAAGCGGGAGAGATGTTAGACTCCCGATCCATTCATTTTTGCTGGCTGTGGTTTCGTAGGTTGGGGTTCCAGGCTTAATTTCACCCCGAGGGAGGCACAGGTCCGAAGCAGGGTGCCGGGAGGGAGTAGGTTTAACAACTCTAGTGTCCAAGGCTTCCCAGGGTCAGACTTAGGGACAAGAGATTTGAGCAGCAGATGGCAGGGAAACCCTCTGGGGTAGCCCCTCCCTAGCCTGCCCCAGGGGACCATCCTCGCACCGACGTGGTCCAGGACTCCTGAGCCCCCTGCTGGGAGCGTTTCGTCCCGCTTTCCGGCTGTACTAGATCTCGCAGGGTTCAGGGACTAAGGCCAGTTTGAATTTCAATCAGTGTCGCGACAGACAGATGCCGGGCAGGAGCTAATCTGGGAGCGGAGAAGGGATCTCCAGACTGGTTAGCGCTGTCCAGAGACTGAGGCGCCGGTTCCTTCCCCAGGCTTGCAGAGTCCGCAGGTCGCCGAGGGGAGGGGAGGGGGAGTCACTACAGTGACGCGGCCGCCTCTGCAGGAAAACGCCGTGTCCCGGGCACTGCACCAGCAGCGGGGAGGGGGCTCCGCGGCCGACAGGTTCCCGGCGCAGCAACCGAGGCTGTGTCCCGCAGGAAAGCCGCGGGAACCCGAGCGGGGTGGGGTGCGCACCAGCTCATTTGGGGAGACCCATCCCTCCCACGCGCGGGGCCCCCCAGCTTATCCCGGACGCTCCAGTGACATAACCTTGAATCCTCCAAGTTCCCCCCAGGGTAGGGAGCTGAGGCCGCGGCGGATCCCAGCGTGGCGCCCCCCAGAAAGTTTGAGGGGCACAGAAGGGGGCACTCACGTCTTCTGGCGCCGCGGGCAGCCGCTCCTCGGCCTCGGGCTCCAGCTCCTCGATGCGCTCTGCCTCGGCGCAAGCGGCCACTGCGGGACCGGGGCTGGGGTGTTCGCCCATGGCCCAGGCTGCGGCGCTCGTCCCGGGGCGCCGGGCTAACTTTGCGCCGCCTCGGCCGCGTCGCTCCAGGAGCTCGCTGCGCACCTCGCCACCTCCGCGCTCGCCCCCATGGCCCTGCTTGCCGCGGCCCCCGAGACGCCGGGCCCCGAGGTGCCAAACTTCTCCGCCTCGGCAGCGGGCCCGAGGCGAGGGCGCCCTTGGGCCGGCTGGGCCCTACAGCTCTCCGCGCTCCTTCCCGCTCCGCGCAGCCCCCGCTCTGCGCTCCAGCCTCCTCCTCCTCCTCCCCACGGACTCCTCCGGGGCGGCGCGCGGCGGGGGCGGGGCTGCTCGCGGGGCCCCCGCCCCCCAGGCCGCCCGCCGGGAGGGAGGGAGGGAGGGAGGGAGGGAGGGAAGGAAGGAAGAAGGGAGGGCGGGCTGCGGCGGGGCTGGCAACGAGTAGCAGCTCTTTGCGCCCAGGGATCGGGACTGCGTTGCCCTCAGCCTGCTCAGCTCGGTACCGGGTTAACCATCACTTGGAGGCGGGCAGATTGGCAGATTGTGTGACAGAATCAGAAGCGAGGTTCCCACGAAGTTGGCCACGTCGGGGTTAACCAGGACTGAATTGAGAGTGAAGTGCGAGGAGTGGACCCCACCAGCCACCCTTGCATCTTTTATTCACTGCCGTCTTGGATTCTGGGAGTTCCGGGAAAGCCTAAGGATGAGAGAAAAGTCAGGGGGTCTGGGACCCCAAATCCTAACCTTTGCCCTACCTCCATCCGGAGCTGTAAATTCTGCTCACGCTTCTTGACCATGTTAAACCCAGGAAAGCGCCCCGCCAGAGAGAGGGGCAGGGGAGAAAAAACAAAAAACTAAAACTAAAAAGCAAGAATGAAGTTAGCAAAGCAGTAAAGGATCATTAAAGGAGAAAAGCAGAGGTTAGTTTCCCTGACGGAAAAGCCTCAGGGAAAACCGTCTACCCGAATGACTATAATCTGTGTCAGCGCCCAGGCTAGGGTAGCTGCTCCCCAAGGAAGGCTTAGGCAGCCCACACACAGAACCAAGGCTGTGCCCTCTAGCCTCTTCCCATCAGTTTCGCCCTTCTCAACGTCCTTTCAGAAGGAAGCATCTGTTTTATTAGCAGAAGTTGCAATTAACGACTTCATTCTCTTAAGACAAATGTAACTGAATCGTGCAGCCCCAGGATCCAACCTGTGACCATCTCGCCCAGCACTGACTACTCCCCTTGAACCAGAAGGAAATTAGTTCCATCCTAATTAGGTGAGTTTGCAACAGACACCAATTTTCATCTCGGTTTCAGAAAGTGTGATCATTTCAACTATTTTTGTTTCGCACCACCCTCCCCCATCCCTACTCTACTAACAAGTCAAGATCCTGCCAAGATTTCCTTGTAAATAAAACTGTCTGCATGGGGGTGTGATTTTGAAAACAGCCTTCAGGGGACAGAAGAGAGGCTGGATTCTTTGTGAAAAGAAGCCCCTGAGGATAAGCAGCTGCTGGGGCCTGGAGGCCAGGGTCCCTGCCTCTCCTAGTCCTGCTCCTCTTGACTTGACTTAACATGCATGGTGCTGGTTCTGTTACTCTCAGACTTTTGCAGCAGAGATAGCTCAGAAAGCCTGGTCACAAGGAATTGGAAAGAGACAGAGGCAGGTGCATGGAAGAGATGGTCACTCTGCAGAGATGTCCAGCAGCCCAGCACCCACTGGCCCCCAGCTGTTCCTCACATACTTCCTCTTCTCCAGCCCTGGCAACAGTTCTTAGCAACACATTTAACTCAGTCATCCCCTCCCGGGGAAGACACTTTTGCAGGCTCAGTGAAATCACTGAACATTTATTGAGTTCTTATAAATACTAGGGGAGATCTTTGAGGGTACAGGCGTAAGACACAAATTCTATCCTCCATAAATGGTTTGATTGGCGAGCATATAGAGGTGAGGCTGGGTGGGGCACAGCCATGTTCAACAAGTCTTGAATTCCATAGAAGCTCAGGGGTCACACAGACTGAAAGGAAGGGGTGGGGGGAGGTCCCTTGTAAATCCAGGAGGTCTTCCCAAAGGAAGTGCTATTATAATTAGGCCATGTGGAAGGTGACACAGCAATCCAGGCAGAGGGAACAGCATGCAGCTTGGGAGGGGAACTGCAAGGGACCTGGCATGGTTGGAAATTAGAGTAAGGCATCCATAGAAGAGGCCAGGTCAAGCGGGGGGGTGATGTGAGGGCTGCTAGTTTCCTGAGAATGGAGTTTGGATTCCATCCTGAGGGCAGCATGAAAGAAAAGTGAACAGGACAATATACTTGATAAAATTCTTCTTAGTCAGATGCAGTGATAGGAGTCTTCAGACCCAGCTGCTGGGAGGCTATGGCAGGAGGATTATTTGAACTCATAAAATGTTGTATATTAGGCCAGGGCAATACAGCGTTCTCTCTCCTTTTCTCCCTTCTTCCCCTTCTCACTTTGATTTTGAGACTGGGTCTCATTAAGTTGCTAAGTTGGCCTTGAACTTGTGAATCTTCCTGCCTTAGTCTCCCAAGTAGCTGGGACTATAGATCTGCACATCAGGCCTGGCTGTGAGACCTCATCTCATTCATACATAGAGGCTGCAGAGAGCTGGCTCAGCAGTTAAGAGCACTGGCTGCTCTTCCAGGAGACTCAGGTTTGATTCCCAGCACCTACAGTAACTCCAGTCCCAGATAATCTGACACCCTCTTCTGGCCTCCATGGGCTCTGCAACACATAGTACATAGACAATACATGCAGACAAAATACCGCCCCCTGCCCACATACAATAATAAATAAATAAATCCTTCTACCATAGTTCAAAGGGAAGTCGACTTGAAGACAGGAACAGGGGAGGTACTGTCCATAGAAGAGGTCACACGAGCATCAGCAGTTAAAGACAAAGCGGAGAAGAACCATCTGCTCCCCTAGGAACATACGCCCAACCTTTCCAGTGTTCCCCAAACCTCTTAGGAAAGAACCCTGGGGTCTCCCCAGGAATCACCCCAGCAGGAGTCCTCTGCTGGAAGGAGAATGGCTATTGGACTTGGAAGCCATGAAGACCATATGTGGCATCCAATCTGTAAACCTGACTTCACCCTGTGTCCTCAGGAATGCCCAGCTTCCTCAGACAACCTGCTCCATCTCTTAACTCCAGGGGAATCTGCAGCTAGGTACCATGTGTCCCCCAGCAGGCAATAGGACCGGGAGCCTGCAGCCACACCTAGAAACCTTCAAGGGATAGAATAACCTATTTGGTAGCTTTAGTCCCATTCCAACATAAGACAGCCAGAGCACTGAACATTCTATAGCCACTTTCACACAACAGCATGCTGCATGCTGTAGGTTGTAGGAGCATGCTGTACATGAGCCTGCCTTGAGCCCATGTATAGAGTCTAGTGAGAGGTGAGCAAACAAAACTGGTTGCTCTTTACACGTGTGTGTGTGTGTGTGTGTGTGTGTGTGTGTGTGTGTGTGTGTGTGTGTGTGTGTGTTGTGTATGAGAGAGAGAGATACTGTGGTCAAACCCTGGACTTCATACATGCTAGGTAAGACCTCTACTGCTAAGGGGGTACACATAGCTCCATGACCGCTTTTGAAGTTCCTAACGAAACAGACTAAAGTGGGCTAGAGAGATGATGACTCAGAGGTTAAGAGCACTGGCTGCTCTTCCAGAGGACCTAGGTTTAATGCCCAGCAACCACATGGTGGCTCACAACCATCTGTAATGAGATCTGATGCCTTCTTCCGGCCTGCAGGGACACATTCAGGCAGAACACTGTATACATAATAAATAAATAAAACTTTAAAAAAATACTAAAGCAACTTAGGTCTACATAGTAAATTCCAGGCAAGCCACGGCTACACATGGTGAGACTCTCTTCAAAGACAGTGAGGGAAGATGTATTCTGGCTCACACTTTTGGAGGTCCGTGATTATTGGATCTGTTGCGCTGGAGCATGGAAGAGGCAGCACGTTGCAGGGTATGTGGAGTAAAACTGCACACCTAATGACTGGAAGAATAAGAATAGAAAAAGAAAGATTGGGAACCCACAACCAAAGAACGAGCCCCAATGACATAACAAACCGCACAGGACCCCATGTCTAAAAGTCCCTAAGAGCTCTAAATTTGGACCAAGCCTTTAATCCACAGACCTTTGGGGAATTTTTATTATCCAAATCATAGCACTGGGGAAGAGTGGTTCAAACTTGGGGGCGGGCGAGCACCATTGAGATGAGCTGTGAGAATGGGGCAGCTTTGGGACAGAGTGTGTAAGGGTTCCTGCATGGAGGGAATGGCTGGGGTAAAGACAGGGCAGGCCATGGCAGACCTTGAGGGGGACAGCTGAGTGGATGGATACAAATAAGGTAAAGCCAGTGAGGAGGACCACGTTGAGAAAGTCCTTCACGCGGTCTGAGGAGGCTGGCCCTTGCTCAGCAGGCAATGGCGAAGCAGTCAGCTTCTAACCCAAGCAGCATTTTAGGAGGATTAAGCTGGCAGCTGCTCAATAGCAACTTTCAACTAGCATGTTGTGAGTGTCCATTATTTGCCAGACCCTGGCCAAGGTGCTGAGACTACAAACTGCTCTAGAAAAGAGCCAAGCCTGCCCTTCTGGAAGAAAATTAAACAACCCTCTAATGACAGCCCAGTGACATAATACAGCAAGGAGAATGTCAGGGGGCTGTCTCTCAAACATACCCTCTAAGGGAAGAAAAGCTGGACCTCAGAGCTGGAACAGTTTGGCTGTTCCAGAAGGGACTCAGAGTGTGGCTCATGGGCAGAGTACTGGCCTAGCATGCATAAGACCCTGGGCTCCAACCCCTGGACTGAAGTGGCAGGGGGAGCAAGGAGGAACCCCTGGGGGAGAAAGAGGCATGGAAGCAAGTTGTTTGTTTGTGGATACCTAAGGCTAATGAGAAGCCAGGGAAGGAACATTAAGGGCTATAATTAACACACTCAAAGCAAATGGCAGGCAGCACCCAGAAGCAGGATGAAAAGGGCAGCTTCTATCATAACCTCTTACATGTGGGTTTCCTATCATCTTCAGCCAGGACCATACCTCTTCAAGACTCCTTCTTGCTCCACAGCAAATCTAAGTTGACCCTCTCAGTGCACTTGTAGCTCCAGTCTTCTGAGAAGCCGGCCAGTCAGTCCTGGACTGCCGCCTTTGCCTGCCTGAAATGAAGACATGAGTTATTTTTGACTGAGATCCAAGGCTCGGCCCTGAATTCTTTTGTCTTCCAGGAATCCCCGAGTCATGTTTGAAGTCTGCAAGTCCAAACAGCAGACCTAGCTCCAGGAGGAGGCCATCACTCAGAATCCAACCACCCTCCATCCCCAGCTCCAACATTCTTCCGTTATTGCCCGCTGTCTGTGAGATCAAACAGAACAAGGCTGCCAAGCGGAGGTTTTTTCCTCTCCTTTCGTCTCTTCACTCCAGGGCCCTCGCTTTTTTGAATAACTTAAATCATTACTGAAAGATGTCTAGGTTCACAGACACCCAACCCTTTCAAAGAGAGGTGTGGGCACCCAATGGTTGAGCTCAAAAAGGTGCAGAGGAAACTTTGCCAGTCCCAAGACTGATCTAATCACCCACTTGGATCCCTTGCCGGCTGCTTTGCCTCAGCTCACCTTTCTTCCCTGCCATCTCCTTGGGGCTTGGCTGGTCCCCAGGGTTCCATTTCTGGGCCTGGAGTTCTTCTGTGTGAGAATTGATCACGCAATGGACAGGTCTTGTCTGTTGGATGAAGGTCCTACCATGTTACCTGACCCTCTGGTGAGAATCCTCAATCTTTCCACCAAGGCATGCCCTTCCTCCCTGCCTCTGAAGCACTTCCTTCCTTTGACCTTGCATTGCATTAATCTAAGTTTTTATCTCCCTGATACAACCACGTGCATTCTTTGTAGAAGATTATGGCTTATTCAATTTTCACATCCATCACAATACACAAGGCTACACACGGTAGAAGCCAAACAAATGTCTGCTTAATGAAAAACAGAGCATGCCTCGCTTGATAGGACACAAAGTCTAATTACATAGTTATTACTCTCAGCCTCCAACAAAAGACAACTTTTATGTTATGGAGAAAAGATGGTTCTGCATAATAATAATGATACACTTGTGTGCGTGAGCCTTTATTTCAGCACACTTCCTCGTTTGTCATTTCATATTATCCTCAGAAAGGCATACAGAACATATACAAATGCCTCCACTTTACAAAAGGGACATTAAGACCCTTGGAACTGGAGGAGGTTTGAATACCCATTCCTCTCACCAAGGTGTTCACTGTAACAGTTGAAGTACAGGGCTCAGTGGCAGAACGCCTACCTGACATATAGCTCAATTCCCAGCACTGCAACAAAAATAAACAAATAAATGACCCAATAAATGAGCAGTACAACCTCCTGTCCATGATGGTATAAATACCCTTGGCTTAAACCAGCAACAAGGCTCTCCTAGGGCAACTGAGGGAGGCCAGATAGGGCTGGTCTAGGTATAGGTTTGCAGGGATCAGGAACTTAGGGTGTGTCCAAGACTGTGGAGCAAATATCAGTATACTTGTCTGTTTCTTGAAGGAGAAAAGAAAGGAAGAGAAAGGACATGGTATCTCACTGTGTAGTACAGACTGGCTTCAAACTCCACATCCTGCTTCAGCTTCCCTAGTGACTGGGGCCATCAGTGCATACCACTGTATACTGGATTGTACTTTGTATTTCTCTCTCTCTCTCTCTCTCTCTCTCTCTCTCTCTCTCTCTCTCTCAATCTCCCTGTGTAGCCTAGGCTAGCCTTGAGCTCATGATCTTCTTGACTCAGCCTCTGTCTTACTTCTCTTGGGTATGTGTGGAATGACAAGGGGGGCAGCTTCCCTTGATTTCTCACTGCGCAGAGCCCGGTACCAGTTGCCCAACAGACTGTAGAGGGAAAGAACTGATGAGGATCCTGGAGAACCAAAGGCTACAAGGTCTGTGGCCAATCTTTACATGAGAATGCACTGTTCATAAGGGCAAGGATGTGGTGGCAGTAACCCCAGCAGTCAGGAGGGAGAAGCAGAACAGCCCCCAACTTCAGTGCTAGCCTGGGCTATAGAGTGAGTTCAAAGTCAGCCTAAGTTACTGCGATACCCTGAACCGAGGATATAGCTCAGTGGTAGGGTACTTGCCCAGCATGCACAAGGTCTTGAGTTCAATTGCCAACAACATGTGCATGCATGCACGCTCACGCATGTGTACACACACACACACACACACACACACACACACACTCCCCTCTGTACAGTATGTGCTCAACGAATGAGTCCATCTGTTTTCTACTCTGCCAGGCCTTGAGACAGCATCTCAGAGTCAGTGTGGCCTAATGGGGACTTCACCAGGTTCCTTTTAGGGAGAATGTCAGTATAGGTTTCTGTGAAGAACGGCTTGGGATGCACAAGGCAGGCTTTATGACAAGGAAGCAGCAGTGGCACTTGAGGAAAAGCACCCTGAACCTTCATGTTTATAACGTAAGAAAGAGCCAGCTAGCACCTGGGAGGTGCTGCAGACGGCAATGCCGCAGTAGCAGCTTCCTGAGAGTAGGAGTGAGGCAGTGGACGTTTTAACTCTGCTTCTTCCATGTCTCATCTACACAGCCCAAGCAAGGCTCTGGAGGAACTCCTCAGTGTGCATTGTAAATACCATCTGTCACTTTGCCTGCCCAGACGTGGCCTTCCTCCCTGGAAGGAGAATGTTCATTATTATTTATGCAGAACACACTCTACTTAAGCATGATGCCACCAAGAGGGAAGAAAAGCCTAGAAGAGCCAAGGACTCCAGAGACCTGCCCCTGGGAGAGCAGCTGGTTGGGAGGGCTAGGTCATCCACCTTTCTGGGATGGGAGGATAACCCTCAGCTCTCCAGAGTGTAGTTGTTGGGCAAGAGCACAGCCCCAGAGACCAGGAGGCATGCATCTTCAGTTCAGCTCCATCACCAGCTGGCCATGTGACCTTGGGAGATCTTCGTCTGCACCAGCCTCCATTTTCTCATCTGCAAATGCAGAGGATGGACTAGATGAGCCATGACCTCCCTCCCAGCCAGCTCTGAGATTGAGATTCACTCACTGTCTCTCTAACCCTCCTCTCTCTCTCTCTCTCTCTCTCTCTCTCTCTCTCTCTCTCTCTCTCTTTCTCTCTCTCTCTCTCCCTAGCCCAGCAGCCTGGTCATTACCCATCAGCCGTCTTTCCCAGATAGGACAGAGAAAATGCAGCTCAGGATATGATTCCTTAGTGCCTGACAGCAGGAAAACAGGTCAGTAGAGCTGTGTTCTTGTTCCAGCTCTGTCATTATTTAGCCCTAGGACTCCAGGGAAGGCACAGTTTTAATCTCATCTTTTGTGGAACACGGAGAGGACCTGGAGTTTTTGCAGAAGACTGTATCTATGAAAATAAAAACCAAGTGAAAATACACATAGGCTTTAACCTGAGCACTTGGGAAGCAGACTTCTGTGTGTATAGTTTTTATTTAAATTTAATTAATTATATTCATACGATATGCATGCATGCCTTTGGAGGCCAATGGAGGGCATTGGATCCCCCGGAACTGCAGTTATAAATGGCTGCCAGGCACCATAAGGGATGTTAGAAATTGAACCTAGGTCCTCTGGAAGAGCAGCCAGTACTCTCTACTGCTGAGCTATTACTTTGGCCCTTATTTTTTTTTATTTATTTACTTATTTTGAGACATAACCTAACCATGCAATTCTGGCTAGCCTGGAACTGGCTCTGTAGATTAGGCTGGCCTTGAATTCACAGCCTGTCTTTGCCTTCCAAGTGTTGGTATTAAAAGTATGTGTCACCTCACCTAACACTAAAATAATTTTAAAAGATGTGTTGTTATTTATGTGTATGTGTCTATGTGATGTACGCTACATGTATATTGATAACCACAGAAGCTAAGGAGGGCACTGGAGCCCCTGGAGCTGTTGCTACAGGTGTTTGTGAGCTGTCCAACACAGGTGCTAGGAATGAACCTCAGGTTCTCTGTCCAACACAGGTGCTAGGAATGAACCTCAGGTTCTCTGGACTGATTAGCAAGTGCTCTTAGCCACTGAGCTATCTCTATACCTCCTGGAGGCTTTATCTCTAAATACTGTTATCTGCAAATGTCCTTCTTCACCTCCAGGCTCTCAGGTAGCCAAGGTCAGCCCCTGTTTCACCACGTAGTTGAGAATGACCTTGAAATTCTGACCATCTTGGGATTGCTGGCGTGAGTCACCACAAGTGGTTTATGTGCTGGGACTGGAACCCTGGGTCTCACGCATATCAGATAGCCATTCTATCGACTGAACTGCATCCCTATCTTTGGCTTTCCCTTCCAAAGCACTGCTGATAAACATTTTTCATGACTCTGTATCCAGACAGAGGTTAGTGAGGCATGGCTTTGCCTTAGTGAGGACAGTGTCAGGTGGGTAAGACACTAGGAAAGCCTGAAGGTACCGAACAGAGATGAATGCAAACAACATATGTGGTGGCAAAGGGGGTCCAAGTGATTAACGCTAAATCCTAAAGGATGGACAAGTTGATGGGGCTTGAGGTATTTAAGGCAGAAGGAACTGTGTGTACTAATATCAGGGGTGAATCTGTATAGCAGCTGCTTGCTGTTGTTAGGTTGATTGTGACACTCTGTGAGTCTAGGCATTGACTGCTTCATCTCTCATCCCCTTTAGGATAATTCAGTGATCACATGGTTGTGGATGAGTGGGGCTACAGTTGATAATTCAGTGTGGCCATCCTGTTGGTGAAGGACTCCACCAGTGACTGGCTAAAGAACAAATCTATCCTTTTATCTCTATTCTCTGAATGCAATCAGTGAAGCAGGCCGGAAGCAGGAGGCTCATTCAAATGGCCCCAACATGACCCTCAACTTTCTAGCCTTGTATACCATCAAGTCAGGCCAGGGGAGGAAACTGGCTTTGTGTAAAACAAGACCCAGCAGCTGCAGTGGGCAGTTTCTGTTTCCTAGGCATTCACCCCTGTGCAGCAGAAACATAGAACATGTGATCTGTCCTACAGCTGTAGCAGCCTGCTGTGGCTCCTCAGGGAGCTGTCCAAGTCCTCTGCAGAGCTGGAGTTAACCTGTGCCTCCTCCAGGAAGGATGTCCTAGCACGAGAAGCATGTGCTTTGCCCAGCTTCTCCATCTGGTTGCTGTAGCTGTTTTGCAGCTCCTGTGTCTGGCTCTGCACACTCCAAAACACCCAGGAGCAGTAGAGAAGGGAGATGCATGCTTCCAAGAGCTCATTAGCTGTGAGCAGCTCCACAGGCAGTGAGCTATGTAGTTAACTAGGCTGGGGAAAGCCTGGGAAGCTCCGGAAACATTCAACTGGCTTGGCTTGCTGCAGCAATTTATATCCAAGAAGGGGGAATTACCAGGAACACTGAAGGAATGAAGGAAGGAGCGCATTGGCCAGATGGCTCCTGGAGCATAATGGCATTTGCAGAGGGACAGTCTGCAGGGGGAGGTCCTTTCACCAGAGAGCACACTCCTGCCGAAGACTCATTCATTATCCCAAGGTTATTAGGAAGAGTTTGGCGGCTTGGAACACACCCACGCTTGTCCTTGCTTCCCAGAACCTTGCTGCTGTGACTGCCTGAAGCTGAATTTTCAGGACTGGGCTTCTTTAAACGCCTCCTGGATCTGTTGCTTTTGACAACTGCCACCTGTACCTTCTTTCCTAACTTAAACCAGTAAATCCATCCTCCCTACCGCCTGCTGTCATTTGCTCATCGATGTAACTGATGCGTTAACCAGCACAGCTCCAGCTCTGATAGGCGTTCAGTTGTGTTGCCAGGGCAGGAGATGGGAGTAAGCAGGTTTACAGATGAGTAGCTGCAAAGCATTTAAATGCATGTACTGTGTTATCACAGAGCATTCAAGAGTTCACTGGCTTTGCTCAGATCATAAATGTGCCCTCCACTAAACAACAGGATTTGAGCAGGGACAAGGTGGGTCTTGGCTTTGTTACCTGTTTCAGGTGTATGGGGGAGGGGTTGAGCCGATATCCCCAAAAGCCTTGGTCCTAGAGAAGGGGAGAGCTGAGTGGATATCAGCATAAAAGTATCTGCCTGAGCAGAGCCCCAGTGATGATGTCATGTTCCCAATGATAGGTGCTTCCCTCTGCAGAAACCAGCATCATAGCTATGGAGAAGGTTTGTGGAGACCAATACATGGGACATCATGATGAGAACGCTCCAAAGGACCCCATTATCAGGTATCTGTTTATTGTCACTTCTGGGTTGTAGTACTATCACAAGACCTCTAAATATCAAGGCATCTTTACAAAGTCCAATATTTTCTACATCCTAGGACCACAGCAGTCAGTGTGTTCTGTCAGGTTTGGTAGGAAAAAATTCATTTAAATTTCTACCTGTATCTGGTACGTGTTCAATCTCAATGAATCTGCTTCCTTGGGTTTATTTATTGTTTGGTGCTTATTGATACGAGGTATCTTGCTATGGCTCTGATTGGCCTGGACCTCACTACCTAGACCAGGCTTGCCCTGAACTTGCAGTGATCCTCCTGCCTCTGCCTTCCAACTAATGGAATAACAAGTGTGAGCTTATACCTGACAGGTTTTTTATTTTCAGTTTTCAATGTTTTATTTTTGTGGTGCAGGAGACAAATGCAAGGCCCCATATAAAGTTGGCAGGTGTTCTGCCACCGCTCCTCCCTCAGCCTCATGCTTATTTGGGACTTTTATTTGTTGTCTGTTTTCCAGGACAGGGTCTCTCTGCGTAGCCCTGGCTGTCCTGGTGTCCTGGAACTCAGTCTGCAGACCAGGATGGCTATGAACTCAGAGATCTGCCTGCGTCCTGAGTGCTGGGGTTACAGGTTTGCACCACCAGGCCTGGTTTTCTTCTTTGGGATTTAAATAAGGCTATTAACCCCCCATCTTGCTAGGCTACGGATAAAAAACGAGAAAGGGGTAGGGCATGTGGCTCACGCGGCTATCAGTATCAGTTTCCCTCTCTCCAACAGACTTGATACATGGTATCAAAAATCAGAAACAAATTATTTCAAAGATGAGCACATCTTGGCATCTTACTTGGATGCATTCATATTCTCAAAAGACCATATATGGTGGTTAGAAAAATCTAACCAGGTAACTGAATTTGCAGTTTGTAACAGGAGGCAGCACCCTGTGGAAAGCTAAAATAGTTTCTACCAGATGACATAGCTGATGTTTTTAAGAGGAATACAGAGAGGGGCTGGTGAGATGGCTCAGTGGTTAAGAGCACTGACTGCTCCTCCGGAAGACCGGGGTTCAATTCCCATCACCCACATGGCAGCTCGCAGCTGTCTGTAACTCCAGTTCAAGAGAGTCTGGCATCATTACATCAATGCACATGAAACAAAGTTAAATAAAGTTAAAAAAATTATACTATATTTTTAAACAACAAAAAAGAAATACAAAGAAACCATTTCCAAATACAATGTCACAGGACATTGTGTTTGACCTCTATCTCCATCCTTGACACAGGAAGCACCCAGTAGGTACTTGATAATAAATATGCACTAAATAAATACTGCCTCCTAAGAGGCACTGGTGTAGCTGGCTAGGAGCCATATGAAGTCTTGGGGCTACAGTGCCCTCTACTGGAAATAATAGCCATAGCCCCTCACAGGGCCAACAAGTCATCAGACTCAACATCTACCGATACAGTGCAGGCAGCAAGGCCGACTTCAGAAAGTAACAATCAACACACTTTGCAAGAAGTGCTTTCCTAACTTTATTAATTAGAGACAGAGAGTTCAGTCACATCTGTTCTTTAAAATTCATTATGAGTTGCTCGGCAGTGGTAGCGCACACTTTTAGTACCAGCACTCAGGAGGCAGAGTAGGTGGAATTTCTGAGTGTGAGGCCAGTCTGGTCTACAGAGTGAGTTCTAGAAAATCCAGGGCTACACAGAGAAACCCTGTCTTGATAAAAAAAAAAAAAAAAAAGCAAAAAACCTATTTCAGAGGTACACAATGAATTATTTTCAGGTGAAATGTGTTGTCTGGAATATGTTCCAAACAATTCCAGAGTGTGTGGGAGAAGAGATGAAACAAGACTACCGCGTCTTTATTATTGCTGGAGCTTGGTGATGGGCATAGGAGGCTTCATTACACTGCAACTCTAGGTTTTGTCTTTGATTTACATGTAACTAAAATCAGTCCCTGCTAAAAGACATTCTATATTGACTCTCCATGAAAGGGCACACAGCTCCAGTAAAAGTCAGCTGTTGCTGCTTGCAGGACAAAGCAAGTGCTGAGTATTGGCAGCATCTGCAGGATGGGATGTTATACATCGCTTTCATCTGGCACACCTGAGACGTGTGGTCAAATGAGCTGAACTGCTCTGCTTAACAACTGTACCATTTGAAAGTGCTTCTGTTCTTTCATTTATCCCGGATAACAGCGTGGGAAGAACCACACTGCGTACAGAACTTTCAAGGGGCAGCTTTAACGTCCTATGTTCTCTGCACACTCCAGATCACCCTCTCTCTGCAACAACTCTTGACCTATGACCCGACAGAATGTGCTGACTGACAGAGCCTTGGCAAGCAGAGGTGTGCCAAGCTACTGTTTCTCTGTAACCTCGGACTCCCTTCTGCCACCGGCTTACATAAGCACAGCTGTATCAGCAGCCTGCCAGCTGCCAGCTCTCCTGGAAGATATTCGGCACTTTTCCTATCCTGCTAAAAATAAGCCCTGGGCTCTCCTGGGCATTTGCAGGTGGTGTGCTCACTGCCATGCTGGGCTCTTCTCGGGGTACTGTAATTCAGAAACATTGAGCTGCTTATACCATGTCCATGGGGAAGGCTCTGCATGTTCCCTAGGGAAAGGCTCACAAGCAAAGCCAACTCTGGGAAGAGTTCTGTCTATTTCTAAAGGCCAAGGTGGCATCTGCAAGTACAGGACAAAGGTTAAGCTTGTCCTGTTGCAAGGCTGGGTCTACAGTGGGTTAATCAAACTCATTTAGCCTCAGAACCACTGCATTTGTAATGGGGGTAGTGATGGTAATAATTATGATTTTTGGTTACTATAATTAGATGACATGTGAGAACTCTAGAAATCACTTTTTATAAAATGTGCTAATTTTTATTTTCTTTTTTTAAGACAGGGTCTCCTCCTGTAACCATTTACTATGTAGGCCAAAAGAACCTCCTGCCTCTGGCTTCTGAGTGTTTGAATTATAGGTGTATAGCGCCACGCTTGGCTATTTTTTACATTTTTATTATACTCCCAACCCCTCCAATCAGTGGTTCTCAACCTTCCTAATGCTTCAACCCTTTAACACCTCATGTTGTGGTGACCCCTCCCAACCATAAAATTATTTCACTGCTACTTCATAGCTATAATTTTGCTAGTTATGAATTTTAATGTAAATATTGGTATTTTGTGATGGTTGTGAAAAGGGTGTTCAACCCACCCAAGGGGTCTTGACCCACACACAGGTTGAGAACCACTGTCTTGAGTCTCCCACTTCATTCAATAACTACCTAAGCATCTGCTATTCCTAATACCACTCTAGAAGTAGTGACCAAAACAGACAAAATTGTGGCCTTAGGGAGTCTGGAGATTAAAAAGTAACAAAACTGATTTATTATATAGAAGAGTATATCTGGGTGTGGTGGTGCACTCCTGTAATCCCAGTACTCAGGAGACAGAGGCAGGCTGATCTTTGTGAGTTCAAGGCCAGCCTGGTCTACACAGCAAGTCCTAGGACAACCAAGGTTACACAGAGAAACCCAGTCTCAAAAAAAAAAAAAAGCGTCTAAAATAGCATGTGACACTAGGTGTGTGGGTACGCATGTGGCCCTAAGGACGGACTTTGCTCAAGCTACAAAACAAGACTGCATTCTGTATAAAAAAGAGTGGGAGGTGGCATGGGGGGAAGAGACAGATTATTGGTTAAGATCACTCACTGCTCTTGCAGATGTTGGACTAGGAGTCCAACCTCTAGGGAAGAGTTGCTTCAAGACACCACAGTCGACACAAAAGCAAGAGGATTTTTATTCTGTCATGACAGGGTCCCTCAGCTTCAGGATGAGAAGGACATCAATAGCTGTTATAGCCCATCTTTTAAAGCAAAAAGTCATAGAAACAAGGGGGGGAGCCTGAGAGTTGTTTTCCAACTAATTGGATTGGCTTATTCAAAGGGCTACTAACAGTGACTGGTCTGTGCCAGGGTAGGAGAATGGCTGTGTGATTGTGTGGGGTAAGAGGGAGCATCTGTGGGTCACTTTGCCCTTTTCCCAGGGACTGAGTCAAAACACCAGGAACTGAGTCAACACCTAAGGGTTATCTTGCCCCTATTCAATAGAACATTTTCAAAGACTCAGGGAGATGATGGAAGTTCCCAACATTTCAGTTGTTAGATCCTTGGTTCCCGGGGTGGGGGGGAGGGGAGGGGGGCACTACTGCTGAGAGGCCTCAAAAATGGCCTCAGGGTTGTCAGAAATGGCTTAGAGTTCTACACAGAAGACCCGAGCTCAATTCCCAGTGTCCACAACTGCCTGTGACTCCATCCAGCTCCAGGGGGTTCAATGCCTCTGGCCTTGGCAGGCACCTGTTCTCATAGGCTCATATGCACATATAAAACCATAAATCTTTAAAAGTGACTTTAGTGTTTAAAATGGTGATAAGCACTATGCACAAAAATGAAGTATTCAAGATAGGAGGTGCCCATATAATGGAGGAGTAGATTTTAAGCAGGCAGACTGAAAAGACCTTATTTAAGATGACACCTGAATATACCCTGAAGGAGGTCAAACATGCTATGTGGATAAATGGGAGATGAGCATGTCAGTCACACTGGCAACTAAGTGCAGAGGCCCTGGAGTAGACACTAACCATGTACGGTTTATGAGTCAGCTGAAATTGTGCTGAGAGGCCTTATTGGCTATATTTTAAAAAGGCTAAAAAACATGCCTTTAATCCCAGCACTCGGGGAGGCAGAAGCAGATGGGTTTTTATAAGTTCAAGGCCAGCCTGGTCTACAGAGCAAGTTCCAGGGCAGGCTCCAAAGCCACACAGAGAAACCCTAAAAACAAACAAACAAAAAACCAAAACAAAAAAAGCCATGTCTTTTTATCTAAGGTGAGAAGCCACTGGAACGATCAGGGCCTGTGCTGTATCATTCTGTTGTTGCATGTTTGAGATAGAGTATCATTATGTAGCCCAGGCTGGCCTTAAGAGTGCATGGTTGCACTGCAGGCGCTGCAGGCGAGCGACACCAGTGCAGCCCTCTCATGTCACATCTCAGAAGGAACACTCTAGTCCTGTGGAGAGAAGTCTGAAGGTTGACAAAAGTGGAAATAGAGGTTTAGAGACAACAAACAAAATCCCGACTGGATTTTAGACATATACAACACAATGTCTAAAACAGAAAGACACTGGAAAGCATATGGGGGGGGGGCGGGGAGTCAACCAGGTTGCTGACAGTACTATGTGAAATATGAACTCTGTAAAATAAAACAGGAAAAATAAATAAATCAAGAGTATCACTGAGCACTAGAACACCAAGCAGCTGTGCACATCAAGCCTGCGGGGAGGGGAGAGATGGCTAGGTGCTTAAGAGTACCAACTGCTCTGGCAGAGGATCTGAGTTTGGGTCCTCAAAAGCCCACACGGGTAACTCTAGTTCCAGGACATCCAGTGTCCTCTTTTGGACCCAGTGTTCTGAACATACTCACACACATATGCATAATTTAAGACAAATTATAGGGGCTGGAGAGATGGCTCAGCAGTTAGAACACTGAGATCCTCTGCTCTTCCAGATGATGATACTGGTTCAATTCCCAGCACCCACATGGTGACTCACAACCATCTATAACTCTAGTTCAAGGGGATCTGATGCCCTCTTCTGACCTCCTTGATCAATGCACACAAATGTCGCATATAGGTAAAACAGTCACACACATAAAAGTAAATTAAAAACAAAAACAAAAAACTTAAAAACGCAGGGCCAGTGAGCTATCTCATCTTATAGTAGCACCACCAAGTCTGATGATAACCTAAGTTAAATACCTAGAAGTCACATGGTAGAAGAGAAAACTGATTCCTACAAATTAACCTCTGACCTCCACATGCATGTTATGGCATGTACATACTTCCCTGCCTCACGAATAAATAAATGTGCAAAAAATTATAAATCAGACACAAGGAATTCAATGAAAGCTGACTGTACATTTATGGTAATAACAGTGAAGGTGGCTGAGAGTAGTGGTGCACACCTTTAATCCTGGAGGCAGGTGGATCTCTGTGAGTTTGAAGCCAATCATAACTACACAGTGAGACCCTGTCTTGAAAAACAAAACTAATGGGTGTTGGTGGTTCGTGCCTTTTATCCTAGCACTAGGGAGGCAGAGGCAGGCAGACAGATACCTGAGGTCAAAGCCAGCTTGGTCTACAGAGCAAGCTCTGGGACAGCCAGAGCTATACACAGAAACCCTGTGTTGAAAAACAAAACAAAACAAAAAAAAAAGAAACAAAGCAAAGCCCAAAATCAAAGAACAACAAACAATGGAGCCCAGAAAGATCAACATCTTTAAAAGTTGAAAGAAAAAAAAAAAACTTGCCCTGGAATTCCTCACTTAGTGAGGACTAGATTTCAGAAATGGAGCTGAGCAGGGCTATATAGAGGGGTGTGTGTGACTCGAAAGATGGCTCAGTGGTTAAAAGCACTTGTGACTCTCACAGAGGACCTGGGTTCAGTTCACCCACACAGTGGCTCACAACCATCCTTAACTCTAGGTCCTTGGATAACAGGAATATACATGATATACAGAAATACAAGCAGACAAAACACAGAACACATTTAACAAAAAAACAAAAAACAAAAAACAAAAAACCTAAGTCACTGGATCATCCTTAGCAATTCTACACCATTCCCCTCCTTTATTTCAACTCAGGAAAAGGGATCATATCACATGTTCACAATTCAAAACCTCTACTCTTTTTCTTTCTTCAAGACAGAGTTTCTCTGTGTTCCCCTGGCTGTCCTAGAACTTGCTATGTAGATCAGAGTGGCCTCAGACTCAGAAATCTGCCTGCCTCTGCCTCCCAAGTGCTGGGATTAAAGCGCCACTAGGCTGGGTCAGAACCTTTACTCTTTTTCTTTTCTTTCTTTCTCTTTTTCTTTCCTTTTTGGTTTTTTGAGACAGGGTTTCTCTGTATAACAGTCCTAGCTGTCCTGAAACTAGCTCTTGTAGACCAGGCCAGCCTTGAACTCACAGAGATCCACCTGCCTCTGCCTCCTGGGTGCTGGGATTAAAGATGTGTGCCACCACTGCCCAGCTAATAAATAAATCTTTAAATAAATAAACAAAAAGGCCAGGTGGTGGTGGCGCACACCTTTAATCCCAACACTTGGGAGGTAGAGACAGGCAGATCTTTGTGTAAATAGGCTCCAAATATACAGAGAAACCCTGTGTGTGTAGTGAGGAGGACATGTCTCATCTCCATCATTCAATTTCACTATAGAAGACCCTTCGTCAGCCATAAAGTAGGCCATCAATAAGAAGTATGATGCTATCATATTTCATTTTCCCTCTCCATCTCTCTAATGGTGATCAGCACACACAAATGAACTTGCACAAACCTGTTTCTCTGCTGCTAACCAGTGTGGCACGTGTGGGTCTTTGAACCGAACTTGTGTCGGCCTGTATCATCTGTATCATGTGTACCTTATTTCCTTGTGCATGTCCACCAGGAGTTCTTGTATCAGAGATGTGTAATATTGAATATTTGAAATCTCTTTACTCTGTTTCAGTTAGCTAAGAAACCAGTCTGGCTCTCTGGGATTTGCTGTTTCTGGTTTGAGCAGGCCTTACTGCAGCATGAGATAGACCAGTCAGCTGTACTCTTGAGAAGATCTAGGGCGGGGGGAGCAGCTCGTCTTTTCCCTGGAGTAGGAGGGCAGCTGAGAGCACTCAGATATTTTGAGATGAAGCTGTTACCATGGGAATGTTTCCCTATCTTTTCCCTTAATGATGGGTAGAAACAATGAACAGTACAGCTCTCAGAATTCTAGAAATGGGGAGAATAAGAAAGGAAAATGAAAGCTGAAGAACGAATCCCTAAAAAAGGATTGCCTGCTTCAACCAAAACGGCACTGGCTGCGTTCTAGGAGAATGTAAGGCACTCACAGGCCAGCAATTTCCCTAAGGTCAAGTTTTCCATGAGGTTATTGTTTGTCAGGTCCTGAAAGGGTGAGTAGAGACTCACTTTATTAAAGAGTAGAGTTGGTCTTCCTTTGCAGAGGGCTGAGGTGGGGAATGAGGACAGAAACTTGGAAACAATACATTCAGATGCTTCTAAATCCTCTCCATCTTGCCCCAGGCTAGGCTGGTGCACATTCTTCTCTTACGAAGTCAGAGCATCCTAAGTTGTATCTTCCAAGAAAGGCTTTCAACTAAGAGCCTGTCCCCTCCACCCACTGCTTGATGCACTGCAGAGGTCCTCCCTGGAAACTGTCAGCTGAACTCCTGTTTCTCTAGGACACAGAACTTCAAATATCTGCAAAATTAATGATCTTTAGTTGGTATTTTACCCTTTCATTCTTTTCACATTCTTTGTTTTTTTGAGACAGGGTTTTATTATGTAGCCCTGGTTGGTCTGGCATATGTAGATCAGGCAGGCTTTGAATTCATAGGGATCTACCTGCCTCTGAAAGGGTCTCTCTCTCTCTCTCTCTCTCTATATATATATATATATATATATATAATCTCATATGTAAACATATATTTTGAGGCAGGTTCTTATCATGTAGCTCTGACTGGCTAGCCTGCAACCTGTATAAGCCAGTTATCTCTTACTTCTTTCTCAATGATTGCTAGCCACGCAGAGCTTCTCACTGGGCCTGGACACAGTCACTCTCCCTTTTTGAAAACGAATCCGAAATGTGGCTGAACTCTGATGGCAATGCAAGGTGATGCTCCATCTATACCTGGCTGGCAATGGAGTTGTACCCTGGTGTATCTCAGCTGCCATGTATAGCTAACAGCTGAGCACTGTTCCCATGCTGTTTGAAATGAACAACTATCCTGTTCCAAGCACATTATTACACAGTGTACTTTCCAAATTCAGCTGCTGCTTTGACAGATTTTACAGAAGTATGAATTTCAATTCTTACACAAGCCAAGCTGGGGACAGTTCTTTCAGTGAGATAGGAACTGACCTCTAACCCCAGCAAGAGACACAAAGGCACTTGAACTTCCCAACTCAGTGAGAGAAGACAACTTTTTGGTTTGCTTTTTTTTTGGGGGGGGGGCAGGATTTCTCTATGTAACAGCCCTAGCTGTCCTGGAACTCTCTTTGCAGACCAGGCTGGCCTCTGCCTCCCAAGTGATGGGATTAAAGGTTTGCATCACCACCTCCCAGCTGACATACAATTCTTTAAGTGTGAATTATTTCAGGTCTAAGTTGAACACCACCTTCTGCAGAACTTTCTGGGAACTCAACTGCAGAAAAATCTCTGGTGATTGAGCTTAGCCATTACTGCTCTTATAAGTTCTCTACTTGTGGTACTTACTATGACCTCTCCCCATGGGAGTGGAAGACCAGGACAAGCACCACCGGGCACCACCATGCCAGATTATTTCATACACACCCTGGCACTTAGTTCAGAACCTATATAAAAGCGGCTCTGAATACAAAGACATATCCTCCACCTCCAATCTTAGTTTCCACACATACATGACCAGTGTATTTATATTCTAAGTGTTGTGCATTCCAATATCATGGTGATGTAATGACTAACAACAACTGCTCAATTAAATCAGTTTTTGTACATCTAAGAATGAACTCTAGATTTTTTTTAAAGTTTATTTATTTATTATGTATACAGTTCTCTGCCTCCATGTATCCCTGCAGGCCAGAAGAGGGCACCAAACCTCATTGCAGATGGTTGTGAGCCACCATGTGGTTGCTGGGAATTGAACTCAGGACCTTTGGAAGAACTCTTAACCACTGAGCCATCTCTCCAGCCCAAACTCTAGATTTTTAATGGTCAAATAAACCCAAGGGAGTCAGGTATGGTGGCTCATAACTTTAATCCCAGCACATGGGAGGCAGAAGCAGGTGGATCTCTGTGAATTGGAGGCCAGCTTGACCTAATAGTTTCAGAATAGCCAGGGCTACGTAATGAGATATTGTTAAAACAAACAAACAAACCCAAAACAAGCTGGGTAGTGGTATTGCATGCCTTTAATCCCAGTATTTGGCAGGCAGAGGCAGGTGAGTTTGAGGCCATCCTAGTATACAAAGGTAGTTCCAGGACAGCTAGGGATATTACAAAGAGAAGCCCTGTCTTGAAAAGCCAAAAAACCAAACCAAAACAAAGACTATGCAAGGGACTGGGGAGATGACTCAGTGGTTAAATGCATTCCCCTATAAACATGAGGACTATGGTTCAGATCCCAGAACTTATATAAACGCCCATTTTGTAAGGAGGTCTGCATGTAATTCAAGTTCTTAGAAAGTAGAGATGGGATCCCCTGAAAAAGCTGGCTAGCTAGACTAGCAAATTTTGCCTGTTCTGGGTTCAAATGAGACACCCTGCCTCAGTAATAAAGTGAAAAGCAATTAAGGAAGACACATGAAGTCAACCTTAGGGCTTCTTATACATGCATACACACACACACGCACACACACACACACACACACACACACACACACACACACTAATATGCTCACACATGAGAAAAAACAAAACCAAAAAACTGATCACCAAAGAAAAATCCAGAAAGGCTCTCTGTGGCATGTAAAGGTTGTATGAAATTCTAATTTCAGTATACATGAATTCTTACTGGAATGCACTCACATCTATTTGCTTACCTTGTGTCTATAGGGATCTTCATTCTACACAGAGTTCTATAGTGGAAGTCTGATGCTTATTGTTTGTACCTTTTACAGAAAGAGCTTGCAACCTGTAAGTTAAACTACTACAGGCACATTAATATCACTCTGGTAACAAGCTCTGGGTTATTCAATTATAAAACACAAATAAACTATAGATAGGAAAATGGTCAATGAGAAAGTTTGTTCTTGCAGAATTTGGATTTTTCAATGTATAAAGATAATTTGGACAATGTTGCTTTGTTTATATACAGCTGACATTCACCTTCAAACTCAAGGAACAACCTTAGGGTTGGAGCACTACAACTGTATGCTAAAGGAAAGGAAAAACAAAACAAAACAAAACAAACAAATAAACAAACAAAAAACCTACAGTGCAAATGCACCCCTAGAGAGCATGGCCAAGAAGCAGAGTGGCTCTGTGAGGTCAGGCAGTAGTCATAACAGTGGCAAAATCTCTACATCCACTATAGTGGCTAAATTTTATGAACCCTGAAACTGAGATAAGAAGACTGGGGAGTCTGAGTGTGTCATAGGGGAAGGGAACTGGCTTCTGAAATTTGGATACACTAGAACAATCTCAGATATATCAATGTGATATCCACAATCGATGAGACTTTCAGATCTAAGGGCCAAACAGGTTAATAAGACATTTATTTGTTCTTGCTGAGAAGGTATTTTTAACAGAGTTAATAACACAAGAAAGAAGCTGGGTAGTGGTAGTAAATGCTTTTAGTCCCAGCACTTGTGAGGTAGAGCCCAGCCTGGTCTACAGATCGAGTTCCAAGAAAGCCAAGGCTACACAAAAAAAACCTGTCTCAACATCACCCCCCTCAAATTAAAATGTTATGAATAAGCATGCTAATAAGACTAGGCTATCTATTGGTCTGTCTGTCTGTACTGGAGACTAAGCTCAGGGACTTACAAATGCCAAGCACATGCTCTACCACTGAGGTATACATCCACTGACACATGTTTCTAAGATCTGCATAATCACCTCTGTGAGTTCTCTCTTTGCAGATTTGATCAAGCCTGTATTAAAAATATTTTTTCAAAAAGTGGCAAAAAATTATAACTAGAATTTGTAAGCTGCCAAGTATGACAGTGAGCCCATGAAGATAGAGTAATGTGTAGGTATATCCTGATGTAGCCTGCAGTCCTTCACAGACCTGTCCAACACATTTCATCCATGTGCTGTCTAGTTTAGTTAGTATGGCTGCATTTGTTCCAGAACAGATATTTTTTTCCTTATCATCACTCCCTAAGCAATATATCGTAACTATTTATATGGCCTTTGTACTGTAAAATACATTGTAAGCACTAAATAGTTAGATATTATAAGTAAACTAGAGAAATGAGTTAAAGTATTATAGGAGGATGTGCATGGGTTATATACATTATTATAATGTTATATATGTTATTTATTTACACACACACATACTCTCAAGCATATGAGGGCTGGTATTCATGAAGGTCTTGGAAGCAACCCTCCAAAGATACAGACAAACAACTGGGTAGTGGTGACGCACACCTTTAATTCCAGCACTTAGGGGGCAGAGGCAGGTGGATCCCCGAGTTTGAGGTCAGTCTGGTCTACAGAGTGAGTTACAGTATAGCTAGGGATACACTGAGAAACTTGTTAGTGTTAGGGTTAGACCCTGTCTTGAAAACAAACAGACAAAAAAGATACAGACAAACAACTGTACATTTTAAAGAGGCTTTTATACTAACTTATACTAATACAATTCAGACAAAGTGGGGGTATCAAAGCTAATCTTACTTGCATTTCAAGGGCCTTTTAAGAAAATTTCATGCTCTACCATAGAGATTATGCACTTACCTCTGTTTCATCCCTGCTGCTCATTATTCCACCATCTTTCTGCAGGTCAGGATGGTTATCCTTTCATTCAGGATTGGCTCATCAGTCTACTCTCCTGTGATGCCTTTCATGTGGCTGATGCGCAAATATGCACAGAACAAGATGTCCACTGTTCAGCCGGGTGGTGGTGGCGCACGCCTTTAATACCAGCACTGGGGAGGCGGAGGCAGGCAGATCTCTGTGAGTTCGAGGCTAGCCTGGTCTACAAGAGCTAGTGTCAGGACAGGCTCCAAAGCTACGGAGAAACCCTGTCTCAAAAAACCAAAAAAAAGGAAAAAAAAAGATGTCCACTGTTCTCTACTTTCATTTTGTACGTCACTTCAGATGGTTATGTGCTCCCCAAATGCCTACCTTCACAGCCCACACTTACTCTGGTATTTACAAACAGTATGGGAGCTTTTTTGGTCAAATGTGCAAGAAAATGATATCACAGCACAAAACTAAGACCCCTGAGGCATGAAGGGAGAGTATGTTATGGTGATTAAGCCATAGGACAACAAGCCTTCAAAGTGACAGTTCTTTTTTTTTTTTTTTTTTTTTTTTGGTTTTTCGAGACAGGGTTTCTCTATGGCTTTGGAGCCTGTCCTGGAACTAGCTCTTGTAGACCAGGCTGGCCTTGAACTCACAGAGATCTGCCTGCCTCTGCCTCCCAAGTGCTGGGATTAAAGGCGTGTGCCACCACCACCCAGCAAAGTGACAGTTCTTTTTAAAATGTCTTATTACTCATTAAAATTTTTTTTATTTTTATTTTCGAGACAAGGTTTCTCTCTAGCTTTGGAGCCTGCCCTGGTAGGCAGAGGCAGGCGGATCTCTGTGAGTTTGAGGCTAGCCTGGTCTACAAGAGCTAGTTCCAGGACAGGCTCTAAAGCTATAGGGAAACCCTGTCTCGAAAAACAAAAAAAAATTAAAAAATGAAACATTTTAACAAATGGTCTCAGAATTGTTTGTTTATAAGACAATGCAACTGGCATTCAGTGAAAGGTTTTCTTTTAATCCTTTAGCCCCTAATTCCTTCATTTTTTTTTTTTTTTTAGTATTTTTACAGCTTGCATTTTTGGAGCAAACCGTCCAAGTCAGAAGAAGCCTCTGACTGTGTTTCCCCACATTAACTAGTTCCTAAAATGGATGTAAAACAAAGGAATATACCTACACGCCTGCTTACCACACACCTCACTGACAGACAGAAGAGGGCAACCAGGCTGTACAATGTGGGTCGTCCACCAACAGAGACAATTGGGGCACTCTACTCTCTTGACATTTTGTGAATCAAGAACAAAATGATAAGATTAGCCAGGCATGGTGGCACACTCTGTTAGCCTTTAATCCTGGCACTTAGGAGGTAGATCTACAGTAACCCTGGTCAATAAAGGGAGTTCCAGGACACCCAAAGTATTTAGATAAGACCTTGTCACAAAAATTCACAAACAAACAAAAACCTCAAAAATAAATAAATAAATAGTAAGAGTGAGAAAAAAAAGTTTAAATATATAAACCCAGCACTTTCCATACACATACCCCAATCCACCTGGAGACGGGGTTTCTCTATGAAGTGACAACTGTTGTGGCACTCACTCTGTAGACCAGGCTGGCCTCGAACTCAGAGAGCCACCTGCCTGTGCCTCCTGAGTGCTGGGTCTAAAGGTGTGCACCACCATGCATAGCCACTTCCCATCTCTTGACAAATTGCTTTCTTTCCTGTTTCTCACAAACACAGCAATATTTAAGGGATATTATTTTAGTCAAAACAAAAAGAAATGTGGAAGGAAGGACATAGCTGTCTTTGAAAAGTGTGCAACTGGGATCAATTTATTTGGCATGTGGGAAATTGTCAGAAAGCAATCAAAATTAAGGGCCTGAGAGATAGCTCAGCAGGCAAAGTTTCCTGCTCACCAAGCCCACTGCCAAGACCCACACTGTACCTGAGGCCTGACTCCTCTGATTTGTTGTCTTCTGACCACACACATGCTTTGGCATACATGGGCTCATACACACACATACACAAATAAATACAGTATATTAAAAAATTTAAAATAATAAAACTGAGGTGTTGCCATGTTTAATTTTCTTTTTCCTTTAAATTTAGAGTGAAAATGGGAAGAGGAAGGAGAGACAGGGAATAAGCAAAAGAACAAGTTTATAATGGGCTAAGTTGTGATTAGTTGCTCAAGAAGTGTGACCATGTGAGAAAATGTCCTCAGGACATAAGAGGGAAGAGCAATCATGTTAAAGGTGAGGTCTAACCCTAAGCCAGCAGCAGCCATAGCAGTTGGTGCAGGCAGAGGTATGCTGGCCTCTGAGGACACATCTCTAGACTTTAGACAGATCTTAGACACACAGAGCCTACTCGGCTTCCCTCCTCCTGAGGATGGAGCTTTTGTATGAAAAATAATTTCTAAACTAAGAAAGGAAGAAAACCAGAGGAGCTGACTCCCATCTGGACAGAGACAAAACCCCACATCACATTACACAGCAATTATTTATTTAAATACCTAAAAAGGTCAATGATGGAAAAAATAGGTTTATTGTGAGAGTTTATATTCATTAGATTTATTTTACCATTAAAAAAGTGCTGCCTCTAGATTATCCTGGCCAGATATAGAACACTTCATGACACATGCAGCTACGGCGGAAACTACAACAGACACGGCCATTATAGAACAGTTTCACTCCAGATGACATTCAGCAGTGGTCAGGGCGGCCTGTTCAAACTAAAAACACTGATAATATACAAATTGTTTCCCGTTTGGTTGAAAGGGCTATAAAATCCGCACACTGACAGAGAAGCACAGGTAACACAGGTAACACCTTTGTTAACTGCTTCTGCCTCAGCTCCTCAGTCACACACTCAGCTACACAATTTTCTAGATTTCACAACGGCTTCAATTCTGGCCTAGCATAAGTGACGGAAACAAGTGGTTTTGGAAAGCTAACCTTGACTCCTGTGTGATCTTAAAAACAGGGAGAAATGGCTGTAGAAGCCAAAGGATCATTCTGAGTCAACGTGAAATAAATATGTGATTCAAGAATGACGCAATCTCTGGTGACTGAAACCTAGCAGAGTGAGCCAAGTGAACACTATGACACTAATGTAGAAATGTCTGCAAACACCATTTCTAGGACTCAGTGTGGGAGACCATATCTTGCCTGAATATATACATTATTTACAAAATATTCCCTTTTGGCCTCTGAAATTCAGCCACTTACTTAAATTTGGCTACTAAGGTGCTTTCTTCCACATGCCAGCCAATACTTCAGTCATCACTATCAGTAAAATACTCTTATGCATGAATTACAAATATTAATAAAGTAACTCTGCATGTATAAATATCTCAATATTTCTAGCAGAATTTAAAGCATTCAGAATGTACATAAAAGTATCTGCTTTTGGTAGGCCGATTATTATTATTTTTTTAATCATCGCTGTTTCAGTAATGCTTTGTACATAGCAAAGCCCAAAACTGCAAAAACGGTAGCACCAAAACTCGCTCGAAGCCAGAACGTGGAGCTCTTGAGGTCAGCTTGTGTCACGTGCCTGCAGTCAGAAAATAGAATTTATATCATTATTAGTAGGGAAATTTTACGGCAATCATCTAACCTAATCCTCTATCTGGGTGAAATATTAGCACACTTGACAGGCTAATTAAATATAGTAATGCTTACCCAAAACACTCATAAATATGGCTGTACATACAATATAGACATCAGTAAAGACAAATGTCTTTTTTATGATTTGTTTTTATTTTATGTACATTGGTGTTTTGACTACATGTGTGTCTGTATGAGGGTATCAGACTCTCTGGAACTGAATTTACAGACAGTTTTGAGCTGCCATGTGGGTGCTGGGAATTGAACCTGGGTCCTCTGAAAGAGAAGCCAGTGCTCTTAACCACTGAGCCATCTCTCCAGCCCAAGAGAAATATCTTTACAATCAGCTACTACTTGGAAGTTGACACTTAAAATTTTATATACTTTTGTGACATGGGAAATAAAGTTAAATAAATCAGCTGAATACATTTTAATGTCACTACAGTCCTTCAAAAGGAGAATTAGGCTGGAGTCTTACAATTCTTAGGGTCATATTCATGAAATGCAAGCAAGACAAAAACTTCTATTCTCAGGAATCAAAAACTATCTTGTAAGCAGTTAATTAACAAGGGACAATAATACTGTCTCTAGAGAAATTCTTAATATGTGAAAAACTTGAGACTTAGAAATTCACCCCCTCTAAAAAATTCCCCCCAAAGAAGAAGGGAAGACTGATTAATGCTTAGTTTGGTTAATGCTAATTGAAGAGAAAAAACTAAAGCTAAACCCAACAAACCTTGATGTTAGTTAGACAGGCAGTGATAATGACACCAAATAAATGGCATGATGGACTATGATTCATCAAAAGGTAATGACACAAAGAAGCTATATTATATACAACGAGAACAGGGACAGTCTAATACCACAAACTGAGTTTGTGGGCATGCTCAGTTAATAATACTGCTAAGTACCCTCAGGTGTCTCAAGTATGACAGCTTACCATGACAAGGATAAAGCTTAAATAGTTGGAACATTTTTTCTAAGTGTCAATGAAGAGAATTAGGCTGGGTTCTTAGGTAAGTGCACATATAGTGAGACAGTCTTGGTTACTTTACAATTAGGCAGATTTGAAGCAAAAGTCGGATACTAAAAGACCAAGATGCTGTATGCAAAGCAGTTAAGAGTCAAGAGTTCAACTTGTGCACAACTACTTTACCTTGGTCATATTTACATAATGTTTGGATTAGCTTTCACAAAATGCAATCTGTTCTTCTCTAGAAACCACGGCAACACAAGCCAGTGCCCCATGCATCTCAGCACGGCCAAACAACACATGCACTCCACATCACATCCTCACCACAAGTCTCTTCTCAGTTATGCTGGACAAAGCAAAGTGACAGCACAGGTTTATTTTACATTGCAAGCTAGTTTTTCCAACAGGCAATGTTTTTATTTTCTTAAAAGGTTAGGGAAGAGAATATTTAGATCTCAGTTTTTTTCTAGCTGGAAAGATTCTAATGAGGCCAACCCACTGATGGTGGGAAATGTTACCTGTCATCAAGAAAAAGCTGGCCATGAGATGACTCCATGAAGATGGAATTTTCTACAGAGCTGACGGCGTGCACCTGGTGAGTGATACTGCCTTCGTCGTCTGCTAACAGCATGGCACCCCATTCAGCTACCCGGGCTTTTAACCTTTCATACACATGCACACAGTTGGCAGTTCACAGCAGGGCTCACGAAAGAACGGGACTTAAAATAACATCTCTTAAATAAACATCCTACATATATTTTGGGTTCCTTTTCTATAAGATTGAATCTTATGCTTTCTATATTTAAAATATATGCATCACATAGATAATTACTGAGTTAAAAACTATATTAAAACATTCATACACTGAACAAGGAAACCTGAAGCTGCTACATGGTTCCCCTACATATCCCTAGGAGACTGGTCTTAGTAAACGAGACACTGAGGAAACCTTTCAAACCTCTACCATAAGCATTGCCTGACAACATATGACAACCACAGAAGTCACTCAGCTGATGCTAACAATCACGAGTCATGAAGCTTATAAGCTTAAAATTTCAGAATGTTGAAAAGTAAAAGTATTACATATGGAAAAAATGACCCCGACATTCCAAACTATAAGCTTGTCAAGGATTCATACAGAAATAAACACAGGTTGCATTCTGCATTTCCAGTAGGGAAAGAGGTGACTTAAAGCAGTGATTCTCATCAACCCGGGGGGATGGGTGTCACAACCCTTTCACAGAGCTCGCCTAAGACCATCACAAAACACAGATATTTACATTATGATTCATAACAGCAGCAAAATTACTGTTATTAAGTAGCAACAAAAATTATTTTATGGTTGGGGATCTCAATATGAAGAACTGTATCAAAGGGTCGCAACACTAGGAAGGTTGAGAACCATTGCCCTAAAGTATTAGCACCAGTTGAAAGTATATTACAGCTTTTGTTTCAATTTTGAGTTTTTATTTTATGGGGAATAACCTAGGGCCTGGCACATTCCATCACTGAGCTACATCCCCAACTCTACTTATTTCCAGGTGGGGATTTGTGATGTTGATTAGGCTGGCCCTGAACTTGTGATCTTGCCACCTCTGCCCCCCAGGGCTGGATTTACAGGCAGGAGTCACTATGTCCTTTGTTCTTCAAACATACAGGTACAGAGAGAAAGTATTAGCATTAAAGCTAGCCGCAGCCACACTAGTTCTGTCAGAGCTTCTCATGAGTAGTCCTGAAATGAGTGTGTGCTCCACACAGCTGTGCTTGTTGCTGTCATTTTCAAATTTTATCACTTATATGGGGAGAGAAATGGGCAGGGTAATGCCTTGGCATACATGTGAAGGTCAGAGGCAAGCATGAGTTAGTCCTCTCTTCCGTTAGGTAAGTCCCATGCTTAGTGGAGAGTGCCTTTACCCACTAGGTCATCTTGCTGGCCCCCATCTGTATCTGAAATAAGGTCTAATTCAGCCCCAGTTTCCTGAGTTCTGGGAGTTTTAAGTGTGTGTCACCACAGTCAGCTTCCTTTTTGTTTTGTTTGTTGTATTTTTTTTTTTTTGAGACAGGGTTTCTCTGTAGCTTTGGAGCCTGTCCTGGAACTAGCTCTGTAGACCAGGCTGGTCTCGAACTCACAGAGATCCGCCTGCCTCTGCATCCCGAGTGCTGGGATTAAAGGCGTGCGCCACCACCACCCGGCTGTTTGTTGTATTTTTAAACAGCTTACTAGATTGTTTTGTTTTTGGGGGGCCGCATTTCTCTTTGTAGCCCTGGCTGTACTGGAACTCACTTTGTAGACCTGGCTAACCTCGAACTCAAGAGATCCGCCTGCCTCTGTCTCTGCCTCCCAAATGCTGGGATTAAAGGTGTGCGCTACCACTGCCTGGCTGAATTTATTAGATTTTTTAAAATGTATTTTGCTTGTATGTATGAATATATGCGTACTACATGCATGCTTATTGCCCTTAAAGGTCAGAAGGAGGGTATCAGTATACAGAATACCCTGGAAGTAGAGTGAATTAGCATGTGGGTACTGGAAATCAAACCTGGGTCCTATGCCAGAGCCACAAGTGCTTTTAACCACTGAGTCAGCTCTCCAGCCCATTTGCTATACTTTCAGTATTATTTAATTAGTATTCTCTTGTAACTTCTTAGAAAGGAATTTGAAGTTTTAATTTTTATTCCTTTTCATCTTTCCATTTATCCTTTCTAACTATAACTCAAAGGAAACAAATGCACTAATATAAGTGGTATTCTAATTTTACAACTCCATTTATGTATCTCAGGGATGAACTTTTTTTAAAAAAACATTTATTTATTATGTATACAATATTCTGTCTGTGTGTATGCCTGCAGGCCAGAAGAGGGCACCAGACCCCATTACAGATGGTTGTGAGCCACCATGTGGTTGCTGGGAATTGAACTCAAGACCTTTGGAAGAGCAGGCAATGCTCTTAACCTCTGAGCTATCTCTCCAGCCCCTCAGGGATGAACTTTTAAGAAAGTACTCTTAGGTAACTATAAAGCATGAAGTTTTTTGAGTTATACTCTACGAAGAAAGGTTTCTGGATCTCCTTGCTTCAGTTCTCCAAGTGTTTCTACCTGGCATTTCCTACATTTATGTCTAATAATAACGCCATTACCGCTATCATTTATTCCTCTGATTTCACTGTGTGTGGATGTGAGGCCAGCATGCTAACACTGACCTACAGTCCTGGTCCTGCTAGCACAGGTCTCCTAATGGAGCTAGAGGCATGAAATATTTAACAGGTTTCTCAGGAGAGATTAAGAAATCAGTGCACAGCACACAATAGAGATGAACTGGGACAGAAATCACAAGCAAGAGGTTAACTGAGCAGCACGCCTAATAGTCATACTTTGGAAAAGGTATAGCTCTGCCCCAGTGTCAAGTAGTGCTTCCCCAAGCAGTAAGAACCCAAGTTTACAGATTATTCAGATATAATAATGGAATATGCTTCATGATCTCTGTTGACTAGGGTTGCTTAAAGAGCAAATCAGGCAAACTTTACCGTGTCACATTCTTTAATATATTAACCAGAAGGAAAATAATCTGAAATCCTAATCAGCAGCAGCTGACTGAGAATCTGTAACACAAGTTTTTGAGTTATCTTAAATTTAACTATAGGGGCTAGAGAGATGGCTCAGCAGTAAGAACACTGGCTGCTCTTCCAGAGGCTCTGTAGTCAAGTCCCAGCGCCCACGTGGTGGCTCACAGCCATCTGTAACTGCAGTGCCAGAGGATCTGATACCCTCTTCTGGTCTTTTCAGGCACCAAGAATGTATGTGGTGGTGTACATACACACATGCAGGGAAAAGTCTCATATACATAAATAAGTCTAAAATAAAAAATCCCAACTATATGTTATATTCAAAGAGCTGACCCTAAAGACATACAAAGGGAAGTAGATGATGTATACAAGACACTAAAACAGGGTTTCTTTGTAGGTATTACTTTACTACAGCATAGCATTCTAAGAGCACTTAGAGTTCTGGTATTTATGATCCTAAGAACAGATACTTTTCATAATATAATTCTATGAAAAAGCAATTCATTTTGGTCTGACAAATAATAAAGGCCTTTCCTTTAAAAGGGCACCTAAATGAACATTAATTCAAACTTTATAAGGGAAGAAGTTGGGTGATTATCAAAGTAACATAGACAATTAGCAATAGTCCATTAGTAAATAGCTTAAAATAAACACCATATATAATCAGTTTTAAAATGTATTAAAAATACAATGGGGACAATGTCTATCCAAGTATTTTAAGTCAGCAAATAGTGTGAATTATGTACTTTGAAACCAAACATGAATAAATAATTTATATGGCTAATGCAAATAAAATGAAATGAAAAAATCCTAAAGCAATCTAAGCACCAAAGAAAATCGCACAAAAATAATGAATTGTAAAATAAATAATTATGATTAAATTATAAGTTAGGAAAAGTGGGAAAGATTACACATAGAAACCATGCTTTGAAAGAGAACAAGAGTATTTAAAAAGGGAGAAAGAATATGACCAAAATCTACTGTACGAAAAATTTTAAAAGATGACTAAAAATCACCAAGTAGCAGAGGTGACTGAGTGCAAAAGAACACCCAAAGGACAGATCAACTCCATAGCACTCTCCTATAGCATTACCACATAAAGCAGGGGTGTTCTTAAATTAGAATAATAGGCCATTGATGTGGCATTCCCCTGTGTATGCTGTGAATACTATTGGTTAATAAAGGACTGTCTTGGGCCCGCGAAGGGCAGAATAGAAGCAGGAGGAGAAAACTAGACTGAATGTTGGGAGAAAGAAGGAGGAGTCATGAGACACCATGTAGTCACCAGAGGGGAAAGACGCAAGATGCCAGCTGGAACCTTGCCAGTAGGCCACAAGCCTCATGGTAAAATATAAAATAATGGAAATGGGTTAACTCTAGATGTAAGAGCTAACCAGTAATACACTTAAGTGATTGGCCAAGCAGTGATTTAATTAATAGTTTCTGTGTGGTTATTTTGAGTCTGTGTGGCTGGGAACAAACAAGCAGGCTCCTACAACAGGTAATAAATAAGAATTCTGGGTAATTCAAAGAAACAATCAAGCTCATTCCTATATACTCAGTTTATCACTTTCAGAACCAAAAAGTATTTAAGAATTAAAATAATCTCAAAAGGTGTTTTTCCCAATTAGCATAATTTGCACTATTGGAAATGAAAGCATTTCCAAAGATAAAATTATCTGACTACATGGTTTCTTATTTTTAAAAATCATTTATTTATTGGCCGGGCGGTGGTGACGCATGCCTTTAATCCCAGCACTCGGGAGGCAGAGGCAGGTGGATCTCTGTGAGTTCGAGGCCAGCCTGGTCTACAAGAGCTAGTTCCAGGACAGGCTCTAAAGCTACAGAGAAACCCTTCCTTGAAAAACCAAAAAAGAAAAAAAATTTTTTTTTATTTATTATGTATACAGTGTTCTGCCTGCATGTATCCCTCCAGAAGAGGGCACCAGATTTCATTACAGATGGTTGTGATGTAGTTGCTGGGAATTGAACTCAGGACCTCTGGAAGAGCAGTCAGTGCTCTTAACCTCTGAGCCATTTGTGTAGCCCAATCTGACATGGTAATCATCCTTGAAATGTATTTTAATTCATACAATTCTAGTTATTCATAGTTCTGAAGAAAAACACACAACTATTCAGGTATGAAATATGTGTCTATGCAGCCCTTGATGCCCTAGAACTAAGTAAACCAGGCTTGGCTGGAACTCACAGGGATCCTCCTGTCTCTGCCTCTGGAGGGCTGGGATTAAAAGCAAGTGTCTGTGAGCCTGCCGCCATGTCCTATTTTCTTTAAATCACTTAGCAGAAAGTGAAAACCCTCTTCAGGGAATGAGACTCAGTGAAAAGTCCTCAGATGACTTTTAATAAAGTAACTCTCAGCTGGGTGGTGGTGGCTCACGCCTTTAATCCCAGTACTTGGAAGGCAGAGGCAGGCGGATCTCTGTGAGTCTGAGACCAGCCTGGTCTACAAGAGCTAGTTCCAGGACAGGCTCCAAAGCTGCAGAGAAACCCTGTCTCAAAAAACCAAAAAGAAAACAAAAAAGTAACTCTCCTCTTTCCTGCTTATATTAATTACAGTAATTAAGATATGTTAAGCATGGTAAACTAATAAGTGACCAACCACCAAGCACTGTCAAACCTGAGAAAACAGAGACATTTCCATTCTCATCTCACCATCCAAACACTTTTTCTTGGGTGAGTAATAAACTGCAGGGTGAAGAACAGAGACACTGTCATTCCTTGGGTAGCCTTTTTTTTTCTGTCATATTTGTTTGTGACAGGATCTTGAACTTGAGGCGATATCCTGCCTCAGCACTATACCATACTCTGGTTTGCCTCCATTTTTAGGAAACTTTCCCTTAAAACTAAGACTGCAAAACCACTGCCTGTAAACATTCTTTGTCCTGGTAATTTCAAAAGTTTGTAATGGATATCTGTCAATTACCAGGAAATTTCATGTTAAATTTTGTTTGCTTGTTGTTTTTTGAGACAAGGTCTCAAAACCCTGGCTATCCTGGGACTCACTCTGTAGACTGGCCTCAAACTTGGAGATCTGCCTGTCTCTGCCTCTCAAGTACTTGGGAAAGGTGTGTGCTACCACACCTGGCTTAGGTGGTTTTTTTTTTTTTTTTGAGACCTGAGTCTCATTCTAGCCCAGGCTGATTTAGAACTCATTCTGTATGTTAAGCTGGCCTTAAACCCATAGTAATTCTCCTGTCTCAGCCTGCCTAGTATTGAAATTAGAGCTGTGGCCCACCATAGCAAGCTATTGTGACATAAAAATGTTATTTTTAAGCTTTTGTAGAATAGAAAGCCAGCCAACACCAGTGCTACATCGTACTGGGCTACAGCTGAATAGTTACTGCCTTTATGTTATAGACAGGCCTGTCTCAGCCACCATCTCTCCTCACACTTCCACATCACTTACCTAGAATGCTAGATCCTTTGGGAACTGAGTTTTGACCTCAGCTCACCTATGCTGCTTCTCTACACCCTTCTATAACCCAGAAGAAATTTAGCACAGAACCCCTGAAGTTCACTGCACTTCTATCCAATATACGGCAAAGCAGCAACTGAGGTAAGAAAGGAGTCCTCTGAAACATACATTGTTTTCCTCCTCATCTTTCCATCTTGACTACCAGATTACCAGTGAGGAGTGCTGACACCATTATTAAATTACTTCCCATTTTAACAGATGTGACAGATTGCGCTCACTTGTCTGAAGATTGCAGTGTAGAGCAAGCACATCAATTTAAAGCATATCTAGTCTCACCTGGAAACTGAATCAACCTAAGGGGAAATTGTCACCAATGACACAGAAAAGGAATCAGTCTGCTATGATAGCAATTAAGAGATTCTAGAATATATAATGAAATAGGTGGCTTGTAATCAGTAATTACTGTAAGCAAAGGGAAGTTCAACAAGAATAAAATATCAAACATGTCACTTCCTAGTTAATAAATAAAATAATCCACTGGTAAGTCGGGAGAATGTGATGAAAATTGTACACTGATTCCAGAAAAACCTTCCCTAAAACTTCTGATAGATAAGATGCAATGTATACTAGACAATAACATGCAATGTATACTAGGTAGTAATATGCATTGTGTATACTAGATTATAATACAATATACAATGCATATTAGGTAAGAATAAATATTTTATTTTGATATTTGGAGTTAGGTTCTCAGAATGGAGTTCAGTCAGACCTCAAACTTACTGTGTAAACTAGGCTGGTATTGAACTGGAGATCCTCCTGCCTCAGCTTCCTGACTGAGTACTGGGATTGCAGGTGTGTGCCACCATTGTGGAATATTAATTTAACTAGGCAAAGATGTGCTACATTTGCTTCTGCTACCTTTGTTTTTTGGTTTTTTTGAGACAAGGTTTCTCTATAGCTTTGAAGACTATCCTGGAACTCACTTCTCCAAACCAAGCTAGCCTCGAACTCACAGAGATCTGCCTGTCTCTGCCTCTCAAATGCTGGGAGTAAAGGCATGCTCCACCACGGCCCGGCCTGTCTCTCTGCTGCCTTTGTTAATGATGTAAAGATGTGTTACACTTGTTTGTTCTGAATGTTTAACTATGTAAAGATGTATTGCATTTGTTTTACCTTACCTGCCTAAGGCACCTGATGGTCTAATAAAAAGCTGAGGCCGGGCGGTGGTGGCGCAAGCCTTTAATCCCAGCACTTGGGAGGCAGAGGCAGGAGGATCTCTGTGAGTTCGAGACCAGCCTGGTCTACAAGATCTTGTTCCAGGACTGGCTCCAAAGCTGCAGAGAAACCCTGTCTCGAAAAACCAAAATAAATAAATAAATAAATAAAATGTCAACTAAGATGTTAAAAGCACAATTAGAGAGGAAGGGACATTTGCCTCAATAGTATTTCATATGAAGAAAAGGTTCAATTTCAACTAACCACAAATTAATAATATATATATATACTATGTCAACAGTGGGATGGGGCTAGATACTTTAGTCACATACTAGTCAGGTACTGAACATGTGAGGAACATGGCTGCTCTCAGTTCTGGACCAGACAGACAACACCTGGAGCATTGTTAGCCACTCTTGTTGGCACCTGCTAATTTAAGGGAATTTCAGATGATGACAATCAGGAATGATGAAGTCACTAAAAGCACCTAATTTAAGTGAAAACTAAAAGAAATGGGATGTTTTGCCTGGAGAAGAGAAAACAAGGGGAGACATGATGGTTGTCCTCAAGTATCTGAAGGATTGCTATATTGATGAGGGAGAGTGGTTGTATGCTGTTCTAAAGGACAGAACCTAAAGGAACAGAGAGAAAGCTATAGGAAAAACATTTTAGCTAAAAAATTCAAAGCAAGCAGGATGGTGGTGGCAACATTCCTTTAATCCCAGCACTTGGGAAGCAGAGCAGGTGAATCCCTGTGAATTTGAGGCCAGCCTGGTCTACAGAGTGAGTTCCAGGACAACTGGGGCTGTTACACAGAGAAATTCTGTCGGGGGGGAGGGGGGTAAAAAACAAAACAAAACAAGCAAAAGCAAAAAGCAAAGCCTCTCTCTACAAATGAAAGCCATAGGCAAATAACTGCCTCTCAGGAAGGCATGCAGGGAAGCATTCTCATGGGATTAGCTAGATGCATTCCAGAATATTCCAACTCTTAAAATCCAGAGCTTCTAGGTTTATTCAGTCTGAACTAGCCTTGTATTTCTGTCAGTCACCATGGTGGACTCTGGTCACTCCTTTACAAGATGCTCTCAAACGACAGAGGCAAGAGCAAGGTAATCCCTTCACAGTAGTACCTTCAGGGGGCTGCATCCTTACTCTGAGGTGCTAGTGCTCAAAGCACCACTGAAACCCTTACAGAACACTGTCAAAACTAGCTTCCATCTCTTGCATATCAGTCACCATTTCACAGGTTGAGCTGCTGTGTTGGTGGTGATCATATACGATGATTATTTGATCTAGCTAGACTCTAGCCAGGATATAGATGTAGCTAGAGTATTCAAAGTAGCTAGGCCATCTTGACCACCTGTTTAATCAAGCCTGGCCCTTAATGATATTTAGATGACTTCCAAAACCAAAATCATCCTTAGACAGATACAAACTAATATTATGTAGACTTTAAAAAAAAAAACAAAACAAAAAAACCACACTGATTCACAAAAGGGTAGCAAGATCAAAATAAGAATAAAGTTCAGGGGGATGGAGAGGTGGCTCAGTGGTTAAGAGCACTGGCTGCTCTTCCAGAGGCCATGAGTTCAATTCCCAGCAACCACATGATGGCTCACAACCATCTGTAATGAGATCTGGTGACCTCTTCTGGCATGTGGGCATACATGGAGGCAGAATGTTGTATACACAATAAATAAATACATATTAAAAAAAATAAAGTTCATTACTTTGAGAGAATGAAAGCATCACTTTTCCCCCTTCATTTATAAAAGAACACATTGCTTTATAGGGCTACGTCATAGTTTAACTTACTTAAAATGACTTCAATAAGTAATCTGTCTGTTTGGAATAAGCAAGGCTAACAAACCTGGAGGGAGGGCTCAGAATCTAGCATTATAGCTCCCTTTTTTCTTTTTCCATATTCCTTAAAGTCTTTTTTTTTTTTTTTTTGAGACAGGGTTTCACTGTAGTTGTAGAGCCTGTCCTGGAACTAGCTCTTGCAGACCAGGCTGGTCTCGAACTCACAGAGATCCGCCTGCCTCTGCCTCCCAAGTGCTGGGATTAAAGGTGTGTGCCACCACCACCCGGCATATTCCTTAAAGTCTTTAAAGTTGATTATTACTCTCATTTCCAGAAATCATGTTCTTTCAAATAAACATTCCCCCAAAAGGAATACTGGAATTACAAATGGTTTCAAGAAGAGAGAATCTGGTTCATATTAGTATGGTTTGCATATGATATATCATAGGAACACAAACAAAGTACAGTACAATGTTTCTGATTTTGGATTGACATGTCTTTTCTTCACTACAAAAAAACTCCTAGTCAACAACGGACACCCAAAAGATCCATATACATACTATCTCCTAAAATGGAACAGGTTGCTAACTTTCCTAGTGAAAAAGACTCAAAATCTTGTTTAATAGTTCCCCAAATAGACCTATTAATTTAAAAAAACATTATTAATGTTCATTCCCAAACTAAACATTGTCATCATATTAAAACTTTCATTGGGAGTTAGTAGGGGTCAGCTGACTTGTTGCCTTTATAGTGAGTAGCTGTATAATAAATAGTTATCTACTTTTTCTTTTGTATTTTAACAGAATGCCTGGTACCCAGTAAATAAAGTTAAGAACCTGTTAAGAACTGCAGTGAAGATTTTGTTCTTTACAGATTGCAGCAAGTCTGAGTTGAGGAAGTTCTGACAGATGCAAAATGTACACCTGTTGCAGGTGCACATACAGCGTAACCGGGCATGGCTGTGAAAACACACAGAAGGACAGGGTTGAGTTCTTATAAATATGGCACAAGTCGAGTGTGCCAACTTAAAAAAAAGAAAGATTTAGGCATATGCAACACTCTTTGTAGAAAGGAAAAGGACAGTGTGGGGCATGCTAAAGTTGTGCAGAATTCCACATTTGCTGAAAACATAGTAAGCAGCAATAGTTCTTCCTCTCTCCCTATAGGAAATCTAGGGAATATTAGCTAATACTTTAAAAAAAATGCTGAAGGGGGAATGGAATCATTATTAGATGAGTTTTAGTGGAATGAATATGCACAGCAATAGATGGCACCCTCATCTAAATTAATAAAAATGAAACTTGAGTAAGCCATAGCGCCAACTGAAAGAACAAGGTTTGCTAGCATTGAATAGCCACTCCCTCCTCTACCTTCTCCCTCAGCATACACACATGCCTGAACCAGGAAGGAGAAGGGTTACAAACCACGAAAGTCGACAGACGAGTATATTCAACCCCGAGAAGATATGAACAACATTGTCTTTAGTTCACCAAGCACCCTGGCTCCCAAAGGAAATCAGAGTGCTTCATCAATTTGTACTAGAAGAAACACAGGGTTAATTTCAGCTACAAAACACAGCAGCTGTAAGTATGATGGATGAGACTCTGGTAAGGATGTAAAAATCTCGTGAGCCAATTGAATCAGTTATGAAATTGAAGGGCTTTCTGACTCCTTTCTGGTTGAGTGAAGTTTCACTGGTTAGCGCAGGCACATGGGTGACCCATTTCACCTAAGACCTGACTACAATGCAGGACCTTCAATGACTGCTCAGTGGTCAGACAAAACCATTATACCACCCATGACGAGGTACTGACTGGCGCAGAACCCACTGAGAAGAGCATCATCTGATGAATTAATGCCATCACTTCTTGTGACATCTGATCATTTTTAGAGGCTTCTCAGTCAAATGATTGGTCCAATCTGCCTTGGCTTTAGCTTGTGAGAGCTGATGAGACCACAGTGCATGGTGGCATGGCTGTGGGCATTAGCAGCTTCCCAATAGTGCCTAATTCCCAATATAAAGAAAAACAAGAATTTTGAGAATCAATGCTTAAGTTATTTCTTTTTAAAACCTGGCTTGTGATAAGGAATTACATCACTGCTAACAAGATACTGCCAGCTGTCATACTGGAATCCATCTGTGATTTTATAAGCCGAATCTGACTTCCACATCCACAAGGCTCCACCCACCAAACAGAAGAGATGCAAAGTATGCTGAGCAACAGGGAGATGCTTCATGAGAAGTAGTTTGGTATTAATTACACAAGAAGTGTCTATGTATGTACATTTATCATATATACACACACACGAGTTAGCATAAAGTGTTTAGAGACTCAGCTCTAGTCACACTTGCAGTCCCCTCTGCAGCTGGAGAGGTACACTGACATAACAGAGACAGCACCATAAGTTACAGCTAGGCAATGAATCTAAACAAGCAGTGCGTTTCTAGATATTTCTAAATACTAACAGCAAGGAAGGAGATTTGGCCACCCTATAAGAAAATCCCACAGAATCATAAAGAAAAAGCAACTTACAAAGCAGTTTTTAGAAAGAACCAGATTTTTCTCAAATTCTCTATTCTATCAGTGCTGCCCATGTCTCGGGAGAGGCTGCCTCTGTAATGATCCTCTCTGTAGATAACATACATGAGAGTTTTAAAGCAAAGGTGAAACAGAAAGAAGGTTTTAACTCTTATATTAATAGGAATGATTTGTCTTCCAATACAAACAGAAAGTCAAAGGTCTGCTGCTTTTTTTTTTAAAGGTGTTCTAATAGAATACCAGTATGCTATGACTTCAAAAATCTGTATAAATTAATACCTTTTTGGAAAGCTTCAGTCTTTGTTTTCAATGATGTTTAATTATTACTATTTTATAAAAGTACTATATTAATTATACTTTATTCTATCTAGTTTTCATAAGAAAATGACTTCAAGGTTAAAAGAATAATAAACAGAATTTGCTCTAAAGTCCTGAGAAACGCACTGCCTGAAAAGCTGTTTTGTTATCAAACAGAATTTATACAAACACACTACTTGAGTAGAATGTCATTAAGATCATGCAAATTTAAGGTAGTTAGTGAACTATGAAGATAACCATAATTATATGCTTGTACATATGCATGTATAGATATAATAAATGTACATAAATTTTGTGGCTAAAATAATACAAAATATTCCACTGTAATTTTTTACAGCACTTTAAAAAAAGACAAATCCTGAATTCAAACATAAAGTTCAATATAAATTCTCAAAAGACTTTAGAATTCTTCACACACCAAAGGTCAATTAATCAACAGAAAAATCAACTCCATTTTATCATAGCAGGATTACTTTTCAATGCTGGGTGGTAGCTGTGCTTTATTATACTATCCTGTTAGGACAGCTACAGCCTGCTCAGAAAATATACAAGTACTCTAGAAGCACAGTTTATATCATTTATGACACTCAAAGCAACTTGCAGCTGCTCAAATTTATCCCTTCTCATTACAAAGTTTCTTTCTGTTGCTGAACAATGAATGTCTATGTGACAAACATCCTCCATGGCTAATGGCATGCAATGTTACTATGAACCATGCAACATGAAAATGAGACAGAGCAAGTACTTACGGATACATGGCCATTGTTGTCAATTTAACAAAGATATCCTTACTGGGTGCATCAGCAGTGTTGCAAGTGAAGGCTTGAGGCGGAGGCATTTTGTGTTTCCTGCAGAAATCAGTAGGTGAGATACTATGTTCTTGTTTAACTTCATGCAGGTCTGACTTTGCAGCTACAATTAAGCAGGGAATTCTGCTGTCCATAAAATGTTGCTATGGGATAAAAAAATGAAATCAAATATGGATGGCAAATTCAAAAATTACTATTTAACTAGATGTAAATGAAAAACACTTCCCAAGATAGGCAAAGCAACTATAATTGCAAAGGAAGAAAACAAAGTGAGAAGCAAAGTTTGGTAGCATTAAGGCAGTCTCCTGTTGTTATGCAAAAAAGATCTATCCTAATTCTCAAGAGTCACTCTAACATTTTTTTAAAAAGATTTTATTTATTTATTATATATATAGTGTTCTGCCTGTATGTATGCTTACATGCCAGAAGAGGGCACGAGATCTTATTACAGATGGCTGTGGTTGCTGGGAATTAACTCAAGACCTCTGGGAGAGCAGTCAGTGCTCTTAACCTCTAAGCCATCTCTCCAGCACAAGTGACAGTAATTTTTAACATGTTAAAATATATACCTATTTTCTTTTCTTTTTTATTTTTTGGTTTTTTGAGACAGGGTTTCTCTGTGGCTTTGGAGCCTGTCCTGGAACTAGCTCTTGTAGACCAGGCTGGTCTCGAACTCACAGAGATCTGCCTGCCTCTGCCTCCCGAGTGCTGGGATTAAAGGCATGTGGAACCACTGCCCGGCTATACCTACTTTCTATACTGGAAAATATCATTCTTTATATTGCTGCTATACTTTCACCACATATATTTATATACATATTAGCTGCAGTTATGCTGCCCTCAACATTTAAAAATATACAGTTGTATCATTTCTGTACTGTAGAATGAAGATTATTGTTTTTAGTGTTTGTAAAATATCTCACAAGATATTTATCTTTTCTGGAAAGCCATTCTTCAACTGTTAGTTATGTGGATTTTTTTCAAAGTTTTTGATATTAAAAACAATATTAGGATAAATTCTTTTGTACATATAGCTTTCTCTTCCTATTGACTCTTGTTGATCGCCTCAAAGCGAATGAAACATTTTGCAAAACTCTGGTTTATTCCCTTGTTCTGGTTGTTATTCTTTGGGTAACTGGCAATATATATAATCCTTTGCATTCCTAACAGCCAAGAAGACCTTATATTAATGCAAAAGTTCTCAATCAGAAATATACATCAAAGTCACATGTAGATAAAAACATGTTACATCCTATGACCAGGACTTTATTAGTGTAGAATGAAATAAGGATTTTTCAGGAATAGGAAGCATAAATGCATATTTTAAAAACAACAACAAGAAGAAAGCCCTCTGCAGTCTATTTTGTTTTATTTTCTGACTAGGAAACACCACACTGCAGATTCTGAAAATCCTATATGAAGCTACAATTAGTCATGGCCATAAAAACAAACCTTAAAAATCCTGGCACAGTATTCAAAGGATTTGGGATTAGTGACATCATATACCAGGCATACAACATCACAAATGATCTCCGCTTCAGTTAGAAATTCCGACTCTGAAATATCGTGCAACTTGTAAAAAAAAAAAAAAAAGACAATGGGAAACTAATTATATCACAATATTGATATAAAAGTAATTTGACAAATTTCAAATAAAACATGAAAGAATGCATAGTCCAAAACGCGGAAAATGATTTACAAAGAACATAAGAAGTCAGCAATGCCTACTGAGTACTAATATTTAAAACTACATGAGACAAACAAGATTTAATAAAAACTTACAGAACCTTTATCAGAAATAGTAAAATTTTATAATATCATAAAATGTATAACATTTGTTTAATGTGATTATCTGAGAAACTATTTCCAAAAACAAAGCGTGGATGTATTCTGATTATTATTATTATTATTGGTGCTTTTTTGTTGTTATTGTTGTTGTTGTTTTGAGCAGGGTTTCTGTGTAGTCTTGGCTGTCCTGGAACTCATTCTGTAGACCAGGTTGGCCTTGAACTTGGCGATCCACCTGCCTCTGCCTCCTAAGTCCTGGAACTAAAGGCGAGTGCTACCACTGTGGATGTTTTCTAATATATAGTTGTTAGATGCTCCCCATAGGAATCCAACTTGGTTAGAAATGTGCCTCATCACACAGTTAATCTATTGTGAACCAAGTCTGAAACTGAAACCACAGTACCCAAAGAGAACAGATAACCTTTCTACTCTATTTCACCATTTTTTCTTTTCTTTTTTTAAAGATTTATTAATTTATTATATACACAGTGTTCAGCCTCCATGCCTGCAGGCCAATAGAGGGCACCAGATCTCATTACAGATGGTTGTGAGCCACCATGTGGTTGCTGGGAATTGATCTCAGGACCTCCAGAAGAACAGCCAGTGCTCTTAACCTCTGAGCCATCTCTCCCGCCCCTTCACCATTTTTTCTTTGCATATACTTTTTTTTTTGGTTTTTTCAAAACAAGGTTTCTCTGTAGCTTTGGAGCCTCTCCTGGAACTAGCTCTTGTAGACCAGGCTGGCTTCGAACTCATAGAGATCCACCTGCCTCTGCCTCCGAGTGCTGGGATTAAAGGCGTATGCCACCACCATCCGGCTTCTATATACTTTTATACTTCTATATTCCTCCCTGATAAATATATAAACTTGGTTCAGATTATAGATAAACCACCAAGAACCAGCACTGATTTTATACTAATTTCTAACCAATAATGTCAGAATTTAAAGTTAATATTTTGAAGTAATTAGTTTACTAGCATGGATGACACCTATGTATTGCATGTGTGTGAATATCAGAGAATAACTCTTGAAGTTGGTTTTCTCCTTCCATTTTTATGTGGGATTCCAGGGATCAAATTCAGGCCATCAGGTTTTGTGGCAAGCAAACCAACAGTAACTAAAAAAAAAAAAAAAAAAAAAAACTTAAAAAAAAAAAAGCACTTGGGAGGAAGAGGCAAGTGTAACTCTGTGAGCTTGAGGCCAGCCTAGTCTACATAATGAGTTCCAGGCAAGCCAAGGACACAACTAAACCAAACCAAGGGGCTGGAGAGATGGTTCAGTGGTTAAGAGCAGTGGCTGTTCTTCCATAGGTCCCAAGTTCAATTCCCAGCAACGATATAGTGGCTCACAACCATCTGTGATGAGATCTGGTGTTATCTTCTGGCATAAAAGTGTATATGTAGGCAGAACACTATATACATAATAGATAGAAAAATCTAATTAAATAAAAACCAAAACCAACCAAACAAAGATTTATGTGTTTGGGTGGGGGGGGGACTAGGGGGGTAAGTGTGACTGTTCGTCCGTGTACATGAGGATGCCTGTAGAGACCAGAAGAGGGCACTGGATTCCCTATAGCTGGAGTCACAGGGTGCTTGTGAACTTCCGGATGGAAGTGCTGGGAAGCAAACTTGGATCCTCTAAAAGAGGAGTACATGGTCTAAACTGCAGAGCCATCTCTCTAGTCCCCCAACTGCAGATTTATAAAGTCAAAATGGCAAAAAAAAAAAAAAAGAAGGTTTTGTTTTGTTTTCCTTCTGAGTTTCTTTCTTTCTTTTTTAAATTTATTTTTATTGTTGTTTTGCCTGTATGTATGTCTGCAAGAGGGTGTTGGGTCCTGGAGTTACAGACAGTTGTGAGTTGCTACGTGGGTGCTGGGAATTGAACCCAGGTCCTCTGGAGGAGCAGTCAGAGCTCTTAATTGCTGAGCCATATCCCCAGCCACCTGTCTGAGTTTCTTTCTTCCTTCCTTCCTTCCTTCCTTCCTTCCTTTTTTTTTTTTTTTTTGAGATAGGGTTTCTCAGTAGCTATGAAGTCAGTCCTGGAACTCACTCTGTAGACCAGGCTGGCCTCGAACTCACAGAGATCCACCTGCCTCTGCCTCCCAAGTGCTGGGATTAAAGGTGTGCACCACCACTGCTGGACCTGTCTGAGTTTCTTATTATGGGGTAGCTAACAAAAAAGTTAATAGTTCCACCTTTATGCATACGCACATAATCATTACACAGAATCAATGGAATTAACATTCCAATGAGTAAACCAAAATGAAAGTATCACATACATTCAATACAGTCATTAAATGAAAGCTAATTTGTTTCAGACTAATTTAAAAATGTACCCAATACTTCAAGTCTTTGTATTACAGAAGATCTTACCAACAAGTATTTCTCTTGTCCATATACATAGACAGTGTTAATTGCATAATAGGATTTATGATCATCACGAATTTTCTTCTGCCTCTAAAAACAGAACCAAAAATAAAATATTAAAGTAACTTCATCAGCAAATACCTTTGTCCATGTATGGGTATGTAACAAACAAAAACACATTCATCCCTCTCTAGATTGCTGTTTATCAGTAACAACAGGATACTGGTTTTATATTTCTTAGCTCTGAGGGTCTTAGACAAAAGGTGCATTTATTTTGCATAAAGTAAAAGCAGTAGCTGAAGATGTAGCAAACGGGATTAGTAAGCAGATTCTGGAGCCATCTGCTGACAATTCTCACAGTGCAATCTGGTCTCACATGAGAACCCTTATGTAAACAGTATTCTTAGTCAAGGAAATAGTCAGAACTAAGTATCAGCACTTATTTGATACATGAACTTCATGCCACACTCCATTAGGTGCTTTCATGTATGCAGTCATTTAATCTCTATCTAAACACTGATTTTCTAAAAGACAGATAACACCAGTGAAGCAAGATAGATATTTCTTTTTTTTTAAATATTTATTTATTTATTATGCATACAGTATTCTCAGTACTCTGCCTACATGTCAGATGAGGGCACCAGATTTCATTACAGATGGTTGTGAGCCACCATGTGGTTGCTGGGAATTGAACTCAGGACCTTTGGAAGAGTAGGCAGTGCTCTTAACCTCTGAGCCATTTCTCCAGCCCCCAGATATTTCTTTTTTTTTTTTTTTTCTTTTTTGGTTTTTCGAGACAGGGTCTCTCTGTAGCTTTGGAGCCTGTCCTGGGCAAGATAGATATTTCAACAGGATTGCTGTTACTTTGTTTGTTAAAACAGAATCTCACTAAGTAGCTCAAACTGACCTGGAACTAGCTATGTTCCAAGGCTAGCTTCAGACTCCAAGTTCTGGGTGTACCAATTGTTACAGTTTAGATTGGATAGCACTAATATAAGAAGACCGATCAATAACTTCTCTCTCTCTTTTTTTTTTTAACTTTATTTTATGTGCATTGGTGTGAATGTGTCAGATCCCCTGGAACTAGATCTTCAGACAGTTGTGAGCTACCATGTAGGTACTGGGAATTGAAGCCGGGTCCTCTGGAAGAGCAGTCAGTACTCTTAACCACTAAGCCATCTCTCCAGCCCCCGATCAATAACTTCTAATAATTACCTAAAAGGGATAATGCCTATGAAAACTTTTGAAACTTATAATTGTAAATATTTGTTAGAAGAAATTATATTCTGACAATCCTCACCATTAAGTTTCTTCCAAGAAGAGCCTGAAGTACTCCACTTTTCCCACAGCCTTTCACTCCAATTACATTACATCTGAACACATTTCTCTGGGTCTGTTTTTTCTGTAGGTCAATCTTTTTATCTCTTGTTACTAAAAAAAAACAAAAACAAAAACAAAAAACATGAACACGTACCACTAAGACTCACTAAACCTCTATTTCACCATCTATAAAATTATAAAATTAGGTACTGCTGCATTTCACTTTTAGAAATGTTTGATTTACAAACAAACATAATGTTGGGTGGTGGTCCAAGCCTTTAATCCCACCAGATCTTGAGATGGAGGCCAGGCTGGCCTATAGAGTGAGTTCCAGAACAGCCAGGGCTACACAGAAAAACCCTGTCTCAAAACAAAACAAACAAACAAACAAAAAAAGCCCAGCGGTGGTGGCGTAGGCCTTTAATCCCAGCACTCGGGAGGTGGGGCAGGCAAATCTCTGTGAGTTAAGGCCAGCCTGGTCTACAAGAGCTAGTTCCAGGAGGAAAGGCTCCAAAACTACAGAGAAAAAGAAAAAACAAGAAACAAAAAAAAAAAAGAAAAAAAGAAAACAAAACATAATCAAAGCTATGCAATTAGCACAATAAAGCACTATATTTCTTTCTTTTGGGGGTGGGGTAGGTGGAGAAAGTTTGAGGAAGGATTTCATGTCACCTAGACTGGCGTCCAAGTCCCTATTAGCTGAGGATGACCTCTTCCTCACTTTCATCATTGTAGTACCAGGTAATAGAATAGAAGCAAATGAACTCTAACCCCTTTGATAAATAATAAAAAGAAACTGTCAAGTCATGAGCAAAACTAATAGACATAGAATGAGATGAGTTTATCTTCACTCTTTGTAATATTTGAAATGATTTATTCTTATTTTTTTGCCTCATGATAACTTTGTTCATATTTCTAAATCCATTTTAAACATTTATGTCAGTATATATTAATTATTGTAATAACGGGTCTCATTTTCACACATGTATATAGTACACTGTGATGATATTTATCCTTCCCAATTCCCTCTCACTTCTTTCCCACTCTCACTGATCCCCTTCTCCTTTCTGACCAGTCTTTCATGTCCTTTTTAAAAATTAATTTATTTTTATTTCATGTGCATTGGTATTTTGTCTTCATGTATGTCTGTGTGATGGTGTCAGATCCCTGGAATTAGAATTACAGACAGTTGTGAGCTGCCATGTAGGTGCTGATAACTGAACCTAGGACCTCTAGAAGAGCAGCATGTGATTTTAACCACTGAGCCATCTCTCCAGCCCCATTTTCATGTTTTTGTTTTCTTATGACTCATTAGTGTTGTTTACAGGAACATGAGGAGTTATTTATAGGGAATGGCATCTCACTACTTGTCAGTGGCTACACCACTGAAGAAAATGTCTTCTCCTCCTCCCAGCAACTATTAACTACCTACACATCCTCAGAGAGGGGTGAAGCTTCGCAAATTCCTGAGGTAGACGGTACCAACCGTGTACAGACCCTGTGTAAGTACTCATAGCTTTTGTGTTCAATGCAATGGTCCTGTTCTTGTTAATTTAAAAAATTATTTATGTGTATGGGTGTTTTGCCTGCATATATGTATGTGTGTGCTTTGTGGTCATGGAGGTCAGAAGAGAATGCTGGATCCCTAGGAATAGTTACAGATGTCTGGGAGGCACCATGGGGGTGCTGAGAATCCAACAAAGGTCCTGTGCAAGAACAGTCAAGGCTCTTTTCCAAGGAGTCATCTGCCCAGGTCTGTTTTGGTATTGAGAGAGGGTTCTCACATACCATAGGTTGGCCTCAAACTGGATTTGTAGCTGAGAACGCCTTGAAATTTTGCTGGTATTACAGGTATGTACTACCATTCCCAGTTTATACAGCATGCACTAGGGATAAAATCCTCATGCACACTAGGCAAGCACTCTACCAACTGAGCCTACACTCCTCCCTGCCCCCGAACTGGAGTTAAAAAAAAAAAAATTCATAGCCATCAGCTGAACTGTGGGGGAAGTGAGCCGCTTGTTGGTCCCCAGCTGCCCAGCCCTGAAATAATCACACAGAAACTGTATTAATTAAATCACTACTTGGCCCATTAGCTCTAGCTTTTTATTGGCTCTTATATATTAATTTAACCGATTTCTATTAATCTGTGTATTGCCACGTGGCAGTGGCTTATGGGCAAAGTTTCAGCATGGCTGACTCTGGTGGCAGCTCCATGGGTTTTCTGATTTCGCCTGTCTTTCTCCCAGCATTCAGCCTAGCTTTCCCTGCCTAGCTAAGTTCTGCCTTGCTATAGGTCCAAAGCAGTTTCTCTATTCATTAATGGTAATCACAGCACACAGAGGGGACTCCCACATCACTGAATAGCATCCTTATATACTTACCTGTAATGGCTGAAGCTTGAGACTCTTGTTCCGTCAGTATGGAATAGCCTAGATAGCCCAAGTACTCTAGGCAACGCTGTACATCTAGGTAGGTTGTAAGCCTAAAACCAGGAAGTTTACAAGGTTTATGTCCTAAATGAACTTTCACAAAAAAATTCCAATAATTCAAAATAATTTACCCACTGTTAGGTTTCAGATAACACGTCAGGTTGCTCTACTGTCTTATGTGTTCAACTATGACTCTGTGTGTATGTGTCTGTATATAAGTAAGTGTAAAGGTCGGTGTCCACATGTGTGCAGGCCAGAGGACAATCTTAAGTTTCATTCTTTGCGAGCTGTTCACCTCATTTTTTGAGAGAGTCTCTCACTAATTGGAACTTCCCAAAAAAGCTAAGCTGAAGGCCAGTGAGGTTCAGGAATCTGTCTGCCTGCCTCCACCTTCACTGAGCGGATAAGGACGTGCCAAATCTGTACTGTTTTACATGGGTTCTTAAAATAAAATTCAGGTCCTTCTAGGTACTTTACCAACTGAGCTACCTCCCCAGCCTTTCTGATCATAACTTTTCCTACACTGCCATTCCTATAGTAAAGCTGGTAGGAAACTACAGGATAAGGGTGATCTTTATTCCACCTTGCCAGAGGAGGCAAACCCTGTGCAATGAGCTGCTGCACAGATGAATACTGGCATAACCTACACCATGGATATTGTATCATATTATCTGTTTCCCAGGCTAACATAATGTCCTGTGTACACTGACCAGACAAAACCTAAGCAGATATAAAAAGGTTTGACAGAAAAGCAAAATATACCTCCTGAGAGTACCCGAAATTGATCCTTCTTATGTACTTGGGGGATGGAAGAGTTTGGGATGTAGCTCAGTTGGTAGAATCTTGAATTTGATCCCTAGCAGCACATAAAGCGAGCTTGAAATCCTAGTCACTTATGAGGTAAAGGCAGGAGGATTAGGAGTTCAGGGTCAATCTCAGGTACATAGTAAATTCCAGGCCAGCTTAGGATAGGTAAGACCTGGCCTCAGAGAAGGGAGACAGGGCGGGAGAGATGTCTCAGCTGTTAAAGGCTCACAACCAAGAAAAAAAAAGGTAGGAAGAGGGAGGCAGTGGGGAGGAAGGAGGGAGTAGAAAGGGAGGGAGAAGGGAGGGAGAGGGAAGAGAGACAGAGATGGGGAGAGCTGTGGTGCAGAGAGAAGAGGGAGAGAGAGAGAGAATGCTGTAGAGTATGCCTCAGGTACCCTTCCTTGAGCGGAAGCCTGGTTTTCTTCAACACATCTACCTCATCTAAAAAAAGTTTTCAGCAATGCTAAAATAATTATGATATCATATTTGAACAGAGAAGTCCTTTAATGTTCTTGGCACAATGCCAACCATGCTCTAAGTAGGTTTTAGACATATCCTTATTAACTTTTATAGAGAATTAAAAATCATTTAAAACAAAGAATACAAACTCCAGTGCCCAGTAAAGCATGCCGCTCTCCATTTGCTAAAACAGTAACAACAGCTCCAATTTTCTTTTTTCTTTCTTTCTTTTTTTTTTTTTTTTTGGTTTTTCAAGACTGGGTTTCGCTGTAGCTTTGGAACCTGTCCTGGAACTAGCTCTTGTAGACCAGGCTGGCCTCGAACTCACAGGGATCCACCTGCCTCTGCCTCCCGAGTGCTGGGATTAATCCAATTTTCTTAATCAAATAAAAAGTATAAAATTTAGTTTCATTTTGATGTAATGCTACCATTTCCTACAAGAATACAGCAACTTCTTAAAAAAACTCACAAAACTTCCATAGTTCATCTCAGAGACATGCTGCTTAGAGGGAAATTAGGATTGAAGGATTTCCTAAACTCGACAGACTTACAAAATGACAAGTGCAACAGCAAAGAGGTGAACTCTATACTCACGTCCACTGGGAAAGGAATCCTTGGTAGGTTATCCAGCCTCTTTCATTTGTGCAAACTGTGTTGTTTACATCTGGTCCCCACGGTATGTAAGGGAAAACTTTAAATAAATCTTTAAGTTCATCAGGTGACAAAGCACAGTCTCTGTCCTGAAGACACATTAAGGAAGTAACACGACATTCAGATACCTGACAGAAAAATCCCCAAACAAGATACCCAGTCTAGTAAAACTTTGGTTTGAGGACTTTTACCAGGCACAGTGGAACACACCTTTGATCCCAGCACTTGGGAAGCAGAAGCAGGAGGATCTAAGTGAGTTCAAGTCCAGCATGGTCTACAGAGTGAGTTCCAGAACAGCCAGGGCTGCACAGAAAAACTTCCCCAAAATAAGAACTTCTTCTATGTTTTTCTGTTTATTTGTCCAGACAGTGCTGGAATTAAAAGTGTGTAGCACAACCACCCAGGCCAAAATGAGAATTTTTTTTTTTAAGATTTATTTACTTAACATCTGTACACCTCCAGGCCAGAAGAGGGCACCAGATCTCATTACAGATGCTTGTGATGTGGTTGCTGGGAATTGAACTCAGGACCTCTGGAAGAGCAGCCAGTACTCTTAACCTCTGAGCCATCTCTCCAGCCCCTCAAGGAAATGGCTTAATAAAATAAATAAAAATTCTTATTTGGGGGCTGGAGAGATGGCTCAGATGTTAAGGGCACTGGCTGCTCTTCCAGAGGTCCTGAGTTTAATTCCCAGCAACCGCATGGTGGCTCACAACCATCTGTGAGACCTGGTGCCCTCTTCTGGCGGGCAGGCATACATGCAGACAGAACATTGTATACATAATAATTAATTAATTAAAAAAACAAAAACAAACAAAAAAAACACACAAAAGCCTTCAGTGGAAGAAAAATAAATCAAACAAACAAAAAAAAAAGTAATAAAAAAATAATAATAATAGTTTAAAAAAAAACACATTTCCTCAAGTCAGGCCCTGGTTGTGCTCAGTCTTAATCCCTGCACTCAGGAGGCAGACAGGTGGATCTTTGTGAGTTCAAGGCCAGTAAAGTCTATTACCAGCTATTACACAGAAAAACCTTGTCTCAAAGGGGGGGGGGCATTTCCTCACATTATGAAACAGTCTACCAGAAAACTAGGTTTTTTTTCATTCTTAAAAACAATACAAACAAAACAGCCGGGCGGTGGTGGTGCACACCTTTAATCCCAGCACTTGGGAGGGAGAGGCAGGCGGATCTCTGTGAGTTCGAGACCAGCCTGGTCTACATGAGGTAGTTCCAGGATAGGCTCCAAAGCTACAGACAAACCCTGTCTCAAAAACAAACAAACAAACAAACAAAATCCCAATAGAACTGTAGTGGCATTTCATTTGTATTTTAATAAATAAAGCTTGCCTGAAGATCAGAGAGTAAAACAGCCTCATTGGTCAGTCAGCCTTACAGAACAGGCAGTGGTAACACACGCCTTTAATCCCAGCCCTAGAGAGGATTAGAAGAAGGGAGGAGACAGCTCTCACACAGTCTCATTATGAGATTCCTGGAGGCAGGATCACTATTTTCAGACTGAGGTCGAGGTAAGAGTCAGTGGCTGGCTGCTTTGCTTTTCTGGTGTTCAGGCTGAAAACCCAATTTCTCTCTCTCATAAACATTGGGTAGCTCAAAGGATAGAAGAAAATCAGTCATAGAAAAATATTTGACTATGTACTTGGAAAACTGCAGGCAAAGGCTTACCAAATCATGTTTGTCAAAGGTGCTTTGGAGAAACAAATATGCATGATGATTTAATTCAGTAGTGCAATCAGGAGGTATTTTTAGCCTGTTGATGGAAAAAATTAAGAATAAATCATTAATCAAATATTAAAATTTAATATGAAAATTGAATAAAATAATTGAGATAAGTATTTTTGTGGGATGGCAGCATGAGCAAAGATACCATCTCTGAAGTCATACTGACATTCTCAGGGAAATGTCTCAGGGTGGTTATGGCATTCCTCAGAAGAATTATTAATAATGTTCATTACAAAGGGACATATACATATTTTACTAAATATTATTAGGGAGGTTGAAACAAGAACTTTACAAATTCTGATTATAGGATGGAATGTGGCTCAGCTGGTAGAATGCTTGTCTATGCACAAAGCCCTCAACTTCATTCCCAGAACAACATAAATTGGGGGTCATATCAAATGTCTATATCCAAGCACACAAGAGGTAGAGACAGGGGGAATCAAGCATTCAAGGGCATCTTCAGCCAGCCTGTACAACATTAGACCCAATCTCTCTCTCTCTCTCTCTCTCTCTCTCTCTCTCTCTCTCTCTCTCTCTCTCTCACACACACACACACACACACACACACACGAAGAATATTTTAAAAGGAGCACTTGCTGAGCAAGCCTGAAAACTAAATTTGAATCCATGATATCCATGTTTAAAAAAACAGGGGACAACAAGGTAATGGTCGCCTTTAGTCCCAGCACTCAGGAGGCAGAGGCAGGTAAAACTCTATTTTTGAGGCCATCCTGGTCTATAGAGCAAGTCCGAGGACAGTCAGAGCTACACAGAGAAATCCTATCTCAAAAAACAAAGAAACAGCAACAAAACAGGGGCCAAAAGATGTTACAGGTGCAGGTGTCCGTAATCCCCTGATCACACTAACCAACTAAATAAATAAATGTACTAAAAATATATATATATGTATATACATATTTGAATTAAAAAAATGGTAGATGGCAAAGACCAACACCTAACGATGTGCCCTGACCTCCAAACATGTAGCATGACACATACCTGCCCTCATACATAAACATGTTCACACATATAAGCCAAAGGCACACATACGACACACATACAAATAAATGAATATTAAAGATAGGGGCTGGGGAGATATCTCAGTCATTAAAATTCTTGTCATAAAAACATCAAAACCTGAGTTCCATCCCCAGCACACATGTAAAAAGGCGCTGTTTTCTGTTATTGTTGTTTGTTTTTTGAGATAGGATTTCTTTGTGTAGCATTGGCTATCCTGGAACTAGCTCTTGTAGCTCAGGCTGGCCTCAAATTCATAGAGATCCACCTGCCTCTGCCTTCCCAACGCTGGGATTAAAGGCGTGTGTCACCACAATCAGCAGATTTTACACTTTGATTGTTGGATTCTTACCCTATTATATATAAAAAAGTGTACATACAGGTGGGTACAATATAACATGCAGAAGAAGACAAGAAACGGTCAGTCAGTATTAGGGATAGGGAAGGACTGAGTGTAGGTAATGAACATAAAGGTAATTGTCTTCTAGTTCTAAGTTTTCATGGATTTTATTTTTTGTAATAGACTATATTTTTATAAATTTATAAAAATATATTTGGGGCTGGAAAGGTGGCTTGGTGGTTAAGAGCACTTGACTGTACTTCCAGAGGTCCTATGTTCAATCCTCAGCATGGTGACTCACAACCATCTGTAATGGGATCTGATTCCATCTTCTGGTATGGATGAAAATTCAGCACTCACAATCATAAAATACATATAAATATTCATGCCAGGCAGTGGTGGCACAAGCCTTTAATCCCAGCACTCGGGAGTCAGAGACAGGCAGATCTCTGTTAGTTCTGGGGCAGCCTGGTCTTAAGAGCGAGTTCCAGGAGAGTCAGGGCTACACAGAGAAAATCTGCATAAAAACAAAACAAAGAAAGAAATATACATATACATATATATACATATGTCCAGTGGTATAAGTCACACTATAGGTTTAATATTAATGGCAACATTTTAAAAAAAGATTTATTATGTATATAGTGTTCTGTCTACATGTATACCTTCAGGCCAGAAGAGGGCGCCAGATCTCATTACAGATGGTTGTGAACCACCATATGGTTGCTGTGAATTGAACTCAAAGATCTCTGTAAGATCAACTAGTATTCTTAACCGCTGAGCAATCTCTCCAGCCCCTCCCTAATGGCAACACTGTAATGAGTTGAAATAATATGGAGATAGTATTTAACAATTGTCAAACATAGTGAGTTAGGTGCTCAAAAGACAAAAACAAAACATGTTTTCTACTTTAGAATTTTTAAAAATTATTTCTGTTTATTTGCTGCTTTGGAGTTTTTCATTTGTTTGTTCATTTATTTTTGAGACAGGATGTCATTATTAAGACAAGGCTGGCCCAGAACTACACAGACCAAAATGAGCCTGGACTCTGAAGGGACATTAGCTCACTCCAGCATGTGGCTCTGGCAAACCTTGCCCTCTCCCCCATTCCCTCTGCCTTGTTAAAATCTGGTAGATTACATTCCTTTTTTAAAAAAATTTCCTTTTTTTGGAACAATTTATTTATTTTTATTTTATCTGCACTGTTACTTTGCCTACATGTATATTTGTATGAGTGTATGAGGTACCACAACATCTGGAACTGGAATTACAGACAAACAGTTGTGAGCTGCCATGTGGGTGCTGGAAATTGAACCCAGGTCCTCTGGAAAAGCAGCCAGTGCTTTAACCTCCAAGCCATCCCTCCAGTCCCTATATTACATTCTTAAAGCTAGTCACCAAGGTCCTTCTATCTTCCACTTCCTTCTCCTGAGGCTGACTACCAAGGTCCATCTATCAAAGTATTGAAGTCCAGCAATTAGAAGCCCCATTTGGCTCACCTAATTAACATGCCCAGTTAAAATTAGATACTTCATCCTAACACGGGGATTCCCCTTATACCTTTATAAATTGCCATGTTCCTATGTACCTCTTTATCCAGAGGCAATCCTTTGTCCTCTGTGACAAATACCTCTGCCCCCTTTCCCTTCTCCCTCAATCTCCATCTCCTGTTCTTGTCTCTTATCCCATCCCTGCCCTCTGTCCCTCTGGGGCAAACAAATCTTTGTGCTGAGAACTTGGTCTGAGAACTTTATCGTTGGGGTGCTGAGCGGATACTTTTCCTTTCATTCTGAACACTGTCTCAGCTTTGCAAGTGCTGGGACAAAAGGAGCATAATACCACCAAGGCTAATTTTTATTTTTAGGTGTGCTGGCTAGTTTACATCAACTTGATACAGTAGAGTTATTGGAGAGGAGGGAGCCTCAATTGAAAAAACAGCTCCATAAGATCAGGTTGTATGTAAGACTACTCTTCAAGAGGATCCCAGTTTGAGTCCCAGCACCCACATGCTGGCTAACAACCATCTGCTATAATTTCAGTTCCAGGGTATCAGATGCCCTCTTTTAACTTCTGTGGGCACCAAGCATACACATGATGCAGAGACATCCATGCAGGCAAAATATCCATACAAATAAAAAAATTTTTGAAGTAATAATTGGAACTGAAGAGATAGCTCAGTGGATTCAAGTCCCCAGTACCCACATAAAAAGTTGGGTGTCGTAACATAAACACCTATAACCCCAGGGCTAGGGTGGGAGTAAAATCAAAAGAAGATTATCAAGGGGGCTTGCTGGCTGCCAGAGTTGCTCCAGGTTCAGTCAGAAACCATGTCTCAAAAGAATGAGTAGGAGAATGACGGAGCAGGAAAACCAATGTCCTCTTCTGATGTCACACTCACACATATGCATCCCTGACAGTAAGAATAATCTCCTGCAGGATGTATCCATCCATGTAACAGCATAGGGAAGAAAATTTTGTGAAGGGTTCTGGATAAACTCAATCATTAAGTATGTATGTATTGAATATACGTATTGAAAAACTATGTTGAACTTTAGCTAACATTCAGTTCCTTAAGTTTCAACCTAGAACATAGAATTGGACCAATAATCTAATCAATTATACATATAGCTGGAGGTGTGATTCTTAGACAGAGAAGTGGCACCTTAAAGGTAATATATGAGTAAAAGGTAAGAAAGAAAGGCCAGAAGATATCAAGGCCCAATTATGACAGACCACAATTCCCAAAAAGAGAGAAAAGGCACACACAACCAGTCTCTCCTGAGAGGGCATCATTTGAGGCTGCATTTAAATATGTAAGACTCAAACAGTATCATCAAAGGAAAATAACTACACACATCAGTTGTTCAGGGAAAAAATGCTGAACATGAATTAAAAACAAGCCATAAAAGAGATGGGGAATCGAGGCCAGCCTGGTCTATAGAGCTAGGTCCAGGCCAGCCAGGGCTGTTACACAGAGAAATTCTGCCTCAAAAAAACAAACAAAAAACCCAAGGGGGGGGGACATCATTTTTTGACTCTAAAACTATGATTACACAGTATCTTTATTCCCTCTGTTCTCAATAAAAGTTTTCCAAAAGACTTGTAAGGTTGGGTATGGTGGCACAAATTTGTAACCTCAACACTTGAAAAGCAAAGGCAGGCAAATATCTTACGTGTTCAAGGCCAGCCTCCTCTACACAGTAAAAACCCACCTTAAAACAACAAAAATTTCAACTAAGTAAATAAATAGACAAAGAAAAGTAGCCAGGTGTTAGTGGTTCACACCTCTAGCCCAGCATTTGGGAGGCAGAGACAGGTGGATCTCTGTGAGTTCAAGGGCAGCCTGGTCTACAGAACAAGCTGCCCAGAGAAACCCTGTCTCAAAAAACAAAGAGGAAAGAGAAAAAAAAGTGCTTATTACATAGTGCTGTATTAAGTAGTAACTCTCAACTGTGGATGATTTTGCTTATGAGAGGACATTTTTGCGTGTCACAACTGACTGTCATTTAAGCACCCGCTCACCACGACCCACAGTGCAGAGGACAGGACAATCTCTACCATAACAATTTTCTGGTCAGGCGGTGGCACACGCCTTAATCTCAGCACTTAGAAGGCAGAGGCAGGCAGATCTCTGAGTTCTAGGCCAGCCTGGTCTACAGTGTGAGTTCCAGGACAGCTAAAGATAAATAGAGAGACTCAAAAATTCTCTATTCTAAAATGTCAGTGCCAAAGTTGAGAAACTGTCTATAATTCTAAATTAGTCACAAGGCACTTAAAAATTATGCATAAACAAAATAAAACAAAAATACTTGGCAAGTGAGATAAATCAGAAAGCTGAGGTACATACAGGGGGAATAAGTACTCAGGCGTCAGATCCAGATCATCATCATAACCAAATCGTCGAAGTACAGTCCAAGTAGTCTCATGCCTCCCCCTCTGGATAAAAAGTGTATGTAAAAAGAGAAAACCTGAAATAAAGTAAATCAGTAAATACAATTGCTGTGAAGACTGTTAACTATGGCAGGAGGAAAGCATACAATGTAAGCTGGATTTGTGAGCACTCAAGTGTCTGAAAGAGCTCATTTCAGACTCATTGCCCATGAACACCCAGCTCTGCAAGAGCAAACAATGGACAAAAGAGACAAAGTAACATCTAAAGGAGCACGATGCCAGCCAGAGCCACATGAGGAAAACAAATGAGAATGATGTACAGGCCCCTCGCTTACTTCTCTAATGGACAAGTCTGGGCTTTAGTTTCATTTTTTATTATACCATATGTTAGTATTTAGGCATCTGCACTGGCCTGCCCTTAGGGTCCTGACAGGACAGCCCTCAGCTGCAGCTACCAAGAGCACCTCCTGTGCACATGTGCCACTGCTCACCTTCAGTCTCTTTCTTTTCCTCTCCTCCTTTCTCTCCCCCTCTCTTCTCTTCTGCCACTCTTGTCCCCAGGGACTGGTCTCTACCCCGCTCACTGCTCCCTTCTCTCTCCTCTTTCATTAAACCTCCTATGTGAGCCTTGTTGCACAGAGTGACTTCTCTTCATGGCATTTTTTAAAAATTACAACACCATAACTCAGCAATATACTCAACAAGGAACACTACAACTGGAAAATTGACTCATATACACAGTCCCCAAAAGTAATTTTTGCCTAAAGATGGCTTAATATGTAACATGCTTGTTACACGTAACATAACATGTAACATGCTTGTTGTGTGTATCTTTCCCTCATATTGTCTGCATATCTGATCTAATTTCCCTACCTCTAATTTATACTGACAATAAAGACAATAATCTCCCACCAATACTAACATTTCCTTAATGTATAAATAATACTAATTGGAAATGTTAAATTTAAAGGGGTGGGAAATGGGCAGAAATACAATTAATGCAGTGTTGGCCCTACATGAATAAGGCCCCTGGGGAGAAAGTGATGAAGAAGCCATCCCCCTACCTCTCAGCGTCAACCCACTGTCAGCCACACCATCACTTAAGTGCTTTCTGACCACATTCTTGACATCTTCCAGAGCTTGAGGAGCTAAAGGAGTATTGAAACAAATTCTCTAGCAAAAAACATAAAATAAAATAAATGTAAAAACAAACCATCATATAAATCCACAAATACAAAAGTGTTTGTTTAAAAAATCTAAGTGCTTCAACCAAAATAAACAAGTAAATGCCATCTCTATTTCCTATTATTTAAGCAAATGTCCTACTTGAGGAAAGAAGCCTGTAGCACTCCTCGTTCTCCTTCAGAAACACACAGTCTTTGTGTGGTCACATAATACAAAATCCAGAAAGCACAGTGCTTCAGAGTTCATCATTCTTCACACACCCACTGAATACCACAACCTCAAATTTTCAAAAAAGTCTCAGTTCCTAGGCATAATAGGCTTTTCATATGTTAAGATTTAATAGTTGGATGTGATCGCTTTACAGATAAGAAAACAGGTTGCTTAGTGGCACACTGCCAATCTAATAATTCTTAACCTGAAGCTAAAGTCAGTTACCTGAAAGAAGTTGAGTTCAGCATCGTTCAGAGTGCCATCATTATCTTGATCAGATATTTTAAATATACGAGTGAGGGCTTTTATACAAGCTGGTTTCATCTATACAACAATGAAAAAAAGACACAAAATGATTTAAAATACATTTTTCACAGACAAAGTTTAGAAAACTTTTGATAGTTTTTATTTAACATCAAAAACTGATAACATGGGGAGCTAGAGAGATGGCTCAGAGGTGAAGAGTATTTATTACTCTTCCAGAGGTCCTGAGTTCAATTCCTAGCAACCACACGGTGGCTCACAACCATCTATAATGAGATCTGATGTTCTTTCTCTTCTGGCATGCAAGCAAACATGCAGACAGAATACTGTATACGTAATAAAATAAATCTTAAAAAGAAAAATAAATAAATAAAAAATAACATAAAGAAATGACCTGAAGCTAAGCAATTTCCTTTTTTCTTTTAAGCATAGAGGACTGAACCTACAGCTTGCTAGGCAAACACTCTATAACTGTGCCATCTCCTCAATCTTTTTTTATTTTTTTAACTTCTGGTTTTTCAAGACAGGGTTTCTCTGTACAGCTTTGTTGCCTGTCCTGGAACTAGCTCTTGTAGACCAAGCTGGCCACAGAGATCCACCTATCTCTGCCTCCTGAGTGCTGGGATTAAGGGCATGTACCACCACCGCTCAGTTTATCCGCAATCCTTTTTTAACTTCACCCCCATATGTTGTACATTTGCCATGGTGCTCACATGAACAAATCAGAGTACAATTTTGGCTGTCATTGCTCATCTTCACCTTGTCTGAGACAGAGTCTATTGCTTGCTTATGGGGATTTTCCTGTCTCACCTTCATATCTTGACAGAGAAGCACTGGGATTATAGACACAGGCTAGTGTATCCAGCTTTATGTGGGTTCTGAACTCAGACCCTCACACTTGTGCAGCTTACTCCAGCCACCTTTTTTTACTTTGTATTTGGAGCCAAGGTCTCACTTAATTGCCCAAGCTTAGTCTCCCAAGTAACTGGATCATGTCCGACCCAGCACGAACAGCAAAGCAAGCCCATGACTTTAATTATGTTCTATCTCTCTCCCCTCCCCTTTTTTGCTGACACCAGGCCTTGCAATAATATAGCTCAGGCTAATCTCAAACTTTGAATCATCATGCCTCAGCCTGAGTGCTAGGATTACAGGCATATGCCATCAGGCCTGGTTCTGTGTATGTGTGCATACCAGAATACATACATGCTGGGCATCAAACCCGAGCCTTCTGCTATGCAAGCACTGAGTTATAAGCTCAGGCAAAAGAACTCAATGTTTTTATTTACTCCATGCATATGTAAAAGTTGGGTAAAAAGTGAGATTATTCACAAATAGTTTACAAAATATCACTGGTTAGTAAGTATATGACTTTTACTTAGTTGCCATTATAAGATTATCTACATTTTGAAAGTAAATCTTGTCTTTTTGAGATTTATAAAACATATAAGTAATGGTGAAAGAAATTTATTTGGCAAATTCCTTAATTATTTTAAGACATATAAAGGATAAAATATCTGATTACCTAAGAATAAGGTTCATGGAGCTATTGAGATAGCTCAGTCAGTACTTTCGGCAGAAGCATGAAGATCTGAGTCTGGATCTCTAGAAGCCATGTAAAAGCCTGGCATAGGCCCATGTCTGAAAACCTAGTGCTGAGTAGAGACAGGCAGGTCCCTGGGCATGCTGGTCAACAAGACTAGATGAAAGAGCAAGTTTTAGGTTTAGTGAGAGAGCCTATCTCAAAAAATATGAAGGAGCTGGGTGGTGCTGGTGTTCACCTTTAATCCCAGCATTTAGGAGGCAGAGGCAGGCGAATCTCTGTGAGTTCGAGGCTAGCCTGGTCTACAGAGAGAGTTACAGGACAGCCAGGAATGTTTCACAGAGAAACACTGCCTTGAAAAACAAAAACAAACAAAACAAAGTATGATGGTGATTGAGGAAAAACATCCTGACATTAATCTCTGGTCACATGCATACACACATGCACTCCACACAAAGGTCCATACTCATCTCCAGGGTGATCACTGCCAACAATACTGAACAAAAGACTTCTAGAGACTAATGATGTAGGATATAGTACAGCGGTAGAATGTTTGTGTAGCGCACCTGAGGCTATGGGTTCAATCCCCAACACTATTCAGGGGAAAAAAATCACCAGGAAGATTTTTTTTTTTTTTGAGATAGGATTTCTCTATGTCTTCCTGATAATGTAGACGGGGCTGGCTTTGAACTCACAGAGATCCACCTGCCTCTGCCTCCCAAATGCTGGGATTAAGGGCATATACTGTCACACCTGAAGGAAGATCACTGAAGTTTATTTGAACTTGGAGGTAGATTCATTCATATCGACTCCCTATCCTCTCACAGCAAGAGTATGTCATATTCAATAGAAACTGCAATCATTTCTTTAAAGTCATTTTTAGTACAGTTTGTTATAAAGAGTGCTTATTAAGTTTTACATATATTTTCTGGAGGTAGAGTCTTTTTGTTTGTTTTTCGAAACATGGTTTCTCTGTAGTTTTGGAGCCTATCCTGGAACTCGCCCTGTAGACCACTTTGGTGGTCACAGAGATCCGCCTACCTCTGCCTCCTGAGTGCTGGGATTAAAGGCCCACTACCGGGCTTGGAGGTAGAGTCTTATGAACCCATTTCATATCAGAGAATCAGAGAAATAAGACAGCAGGATGAAAAGACATATTCATTAACTTATGATGCCATTCCTATGACTACCCACAGCAAAATAGTAATGAGAATAGTTGTGACTATAGTATGAAACTGAGTTGTAGAATTTGAGACTGGATAATAGCTCAGCAGTAAAGATGCCTGCCAACAAGCCCAATATCATTAGGACGAACATGGTGGAAATAAGAGAACCAACTCCCAAATGTTATCCTCTGACCTATACTAACCCATGCAGATAGACACACTGTGTACATACATACAAATAAGTGGGGGAAGAAACAAAAAAAATGTTTTTAAAAATTATTTTTAATTGTGTGTGTGCAGTTATATGCACTTGTTGTGAGTGCCCTTGGAGGCCAGAGCTGTTGGGATCCCCCTGGAGATACAGTTACACCCAGTGTGAGGGACCACATGTGGCTACTGGGCACTGAACTCAAGTCCTCTACAAGAGTAGTGCATACTCTAACCCTGTCAAAAAAAATTCTAGTAAAGCTTAAATTTAAAGCTTGTACACATATAAAACAATATATAGTCTAAAAATTGAAAACTTTCTATGGTATTTTATTATCAGATATACCTGTGGGCTGAGTAGCAGATAGCTTTATTCAGGGACCGGAGGAAGTGCAGGGGATCAGCAGATTAGCGGAACTAATAATAGGCCTAAGAACAGAGCAACAGTTCAAGAATTTAGAATAAACTAAGGAGGTACTGGCATACATCTTTAATCCCAGCACTCTATGGTGAGTTCCAGGACCAACGGCTACACAGAGAAACCCTGTCTCAAAAAACAAAACAAAACAAAAACAAACAAACAAAAAACCTAATAGGGAATTTAATGTATCACTGAGGTAAAGGCCTCTGAGGTAAATTCTGATAATTCAAAATATTTTCTAAATTTCCTTGATTATGAAATATAGCATATAGCTGGACTGGTCTGGAATGCATTTGTAACTAGTTAACTTTGGTGAGACAAGTCTAGAAAGTACTAGGTTAAGGATAATTGTAAAAAACTTAAGGAATCATAAATTAGGAATAAAAATGAGAAACCATGGCCAGATTAAGGGATAACTCAAGACTATTATTCTATCAGGACAACATAGCAAATACTTTAAGCGTTGGAGCCAAATATGCAAAATCAAAGATATCATGTAGGTTTTATTTACATAGCACAAATTCCCTTATTTTTCCTGAAAACATTTAAAATGTTAATATAGTAACAAGAGAGTATAATTTTGTCAAGTAGGTCACTAGAGAAAACAGAGTCTGCGGGGCAGTGGTGGCACCGCTGAGGTAGGAGGATCTCTGGGTTTGAAGCCAGCTTGGTCTACAGAGTTCTAGGACAGCCAGGGCTACACAGAGGCAGCCTGTCTCAAAAATACACACAGCCGGGTGTGATGGTGCTCAACTTTAATCCCAGCATTTAGGAGGCAGAGGCAGGTGTATGAGTTCAGCCTGTTCTACAAAGTGAGTTCCAGGACAGGCTCCAAAATTATACAGAGAAATCCTGTCTTAAAAAACCAAAACAAGGGTTGGAGAGATGGCTGAGAAGCAGCCACTGGCTGCTCTTCTACTAGAAGTCCTAAGTTCAATTCCCAGCAACCACATGGTGGTTCACAACCATTTGTAATGAGATCGGGTGCCCTCTTCTGGCCTGCATATGTACATGCAGACAGAACACTGTATACATAATAAATAAATAAATAAATAATAAATAAAACAAAAATTAAAAAACAAAACCAACCAAAGAATTCTTCTGAAGGGATCAAATTTTACTAACTTGGGATTCAACGTTAGACCAGCTGTAATGCTTATACATCATCACTGATCTGAAATGAGACTTCACATTTTTGTTGTTTTTTGTAGTGATCTCTATTGCCAAATACTGATATATATATTTATCATCATCATGTTTTTTGCTTTTTTTTTCTTCTTGAGACAGGGTCTCTCTACACAGTTGCTATGTAGACCAGGCTGGCCTCAAACTCAGAGTTCCTCCTATCTCTGCCTCCTGAGTGCTGGGATTAAAAGTGTGTGCCACCACACCTAGCTGCACAATATGTCTTTTTAAATTATCTTTATTTATTTATTGGGGTGTGGAGAAGCATCACTGTACCTTGCACATGCATTGATGTCAGAGGTCAAGCCTCAAAAGTTGGTTCTCTCCTTCCACCACGCAGGTCCCAGGGATTGATCTCAGGCTGACAGGCTTAGTGGCAAGGCAATTTATGCAATGAGACATCTCACCAGCCCCACAAACATGATTTTAGCTAGGAAAATCTATGAGTTGGAAGGCATCTCTAGATGCATTAGACTCCTTCCTTGGCATCTGTATTTGAGGATGTGACTACACTGCAGTCATCACTTCCAGTTAGAGGTCTGGGAGAAAATCAACTACAGAGTGAGAAGGACTATGGAGTGCGGAAATTTCCTGGGGCCTGCATCAAAGCCTAAAGAACAATGCTGCAACTGAAGTCTGGGTTTACAAACTGTCAGTGCTTTGCTACTGAACATCTCCTTGCCATTTGTCTTGCACTGGAATGGGGTGTGGCAACTGGGAAGTGAGTGGGACACTAGGCAGCAGTGAGGCTGGCAGTGCTAAACAGCAGCACTACTCGAACTGCTCACCATAGCCAAAAACATAAACAAGGATGGCTGGTATACGAATGGAACACAGTTTTTACATATCACAAAACACAGTTCATTTTGACTTTTTTCAATAATTAAAAAATACATAAAATGTATTCATAGCTCATAGCTTGTAAAAAAAAGCCAAGTTTGGCTGGTGGTTCTCAATTTGCCAACTACTCAACAATATTATAAACTTCAAATTTTTATTTATTTTTAGATTTCTTTCTGTGTGTCTGTGTGTCAACATGCCACATATGTGAGAGTGCATGAAAAGGACAAGGATGTGGGCACTAGGATCTGAACTCAGGACTTCTGGAAAACAAGGAAATGCTCTTAATGCCTGAGCCATCCTTCCAGCCCTCCAAAATTTTATTTCCCCTCAGGACAGTGCTAAGACTAAGGAATTAAGGAATCCTAGCACTGGGAAGGCAGAGGCAGGTGGATCCTACAAAGTGAGTTCAAGGACAGACAGAGCTACACAGTGAGACAAAAACAACAACAACAAAAAAAACCCTCAGGGTTGGAGAGTTGGCCCAGCAGTTAGGAGCACTTGTTTCTTTTGCAGAGAACCTAGGTTTGATTCCGAGCCACATGCCGGTTCACAATCATCTGTAATTCCAGTTACAAGGGATCTGACATACTCTTCTAACCTTTTCAGGACCAGACATCACACGGTATACATATATACATGCAGACAAAATACTCACATATACAAAGTAAGTAAATCTAAAATTGTTTTTAAAAAAATACCTCAAACCAGGTGGTGGTGGCACACGCCTTTAATCCCAGCACTCGGGAGGCAGAGACAGGCAGATCTCTGTGAATTTGAGGCCAGCCTGGTCTACAGAGCGAGTTTCAGGACAGGCTCCAAGGCTACAGAGAAACCCTGTCTGGGTTGGTGGGGGGAAAGAAAAAGGGAGCACTGGCTGCTCTTCCAGAGGTCCTGAGTTTTAAGTGCCAGCAGGCACATGGTGGCTCACAACCATCTATAATGAGATCTGGTGCACTCTTCTGGTGTCCAAGCATACATGCAGACAGAACACTATATAATAAATAAATCTTTAAAAAATAATAAAAATTAACCTAACTAAAAAGTGGGCATAAGTTCTTGAGTAGCTATCTCTCCAAAATAGATATATAAAAATTGTTTGAGCCGGGCAGTGGTGGCGCACACCTTTAATCCCAGCACTCGGGAGGCAGAAGCAGGCGGATCTCTGTGAGTTCGAGACCAGCCTGGTCTACAAGAGCTAGCTCCAGGAGAGGCTCCAAAGCCACAGAGAAACCCTGTCTCAAAAACACAAACAAAAAAAAATTGTTTGATTATTAGCCATCAGGGTAATATAAATTAAAATAACAATGAAAATAAACTGGTATTTTCTTTTTTTTTTTTTAGTTTATTACTTTCTTTTATGTGCATTGGTGTTTTGCCTGCATGCATGTGTGTGTGCTGTGTGTGGGTGTCAAATCTTGGAGTTAGACAGTGGTTAGCTACCATGTGGGTGTTGGGAACTGAATCCGGGTCCTCTGGAAGAGCAATCAGTGCTCTTAACTGCTAACCCATCCCTCCAGCCCCAAAGTGATATTTTCTATGATGAATGTAATAAACCAAAAGACCAAAAGCACAAATGACTGCTGGCAAAGATGTTAATAAGTTGGAAATTTCATTTGAGTATAGCAGTGAATACCAGTAATCCTAACACTTGGGAAAGAAAGGTAAGAGAATCAGAAACTCCAAGTCATCCTCAGCTATACATCACATAATATAAACACGCCCTAGGATACATGAGAATGAGAGAATGGGAGGAGAGGACAGAGACAGAAATAGAATGGTGGCACACATCTTTAATCCCAGCACTCGGGAGGCTGAGGCAGGGGAATCCCTGTGAGTTCAAGGCCAGACTGATCTAGAAGGTAAACTCCAGACAGTCAGAGATACATAAGAGAGAGAGAGAAATAGGAGGGGAGGGGAAGAAAGAGGAGGGAAGGGGAGAAGAGGAAGAAAATGGAGGGAGGAAGAAAAAAAAGAGAAAAAGAAATTGACAGTAGTGGCACACTTCTTTAATCCCAGTACTAGGGAAACAGAGGCGGGCAGATCTCTGTGAGTTCGAGGACAGCCTAGTCTACAGAATGAGTTCTAGGACAGTCAAAGCTACATGGAGAAACCCTGTCTCAAAAAAGCAAACAAACAAAAATTAAATCTTTATAAGGCAGGTGGGAATGGACAATTTCGCTGCTACTGCAGGAATATGTATCTGGTGGTTCCTCCCTTAGTTAAACATACAACAGTCTTGTTACTTATTGAAAAAAAATGAAAACAGGTGTTTCAAGCAAAAACAAAAAACCTGTGAACAAGTTAACATTAACAGCAGTCCATTCACAATAGTCAAAGGGAAGAAACTACTTCAGAAGACACCAAAGGATAAAGAAGACTTGTTCTCTCCATATGATGACATTTTATTTAACTAGAAGAAATTAAATAGATACACACTACAACATGAGTGAACCTTGAACACAGTGCTAGTGAAACAAAGAGAGAATTAAAAGCTACTCATTGGTGACGCCACTGTCAGGGACCATCCAGGAGAGACAAAGTGGATCAGCAGTTGCTAGGGGTGGGATAAAGAGGGTGGGGGAGTGACTGCTAACAGCTGGGAAGGATATAAGGCAGTGGAGTTCCTTATGAGGTATATAACTTTCTGAATATACTAAAACTCAACTGTGTGCATGAAAGATGTAAGCTTTGTGTTATAGATCTTTAAGAAATCAGTTTTAAGGGGCTGGAGAGACGGCTCAGTGGTTAAGAGCTTTGCCTGCTCTTCCAAAGGTCCTGAGTTCAATTCCCAGCAACCACATGTGCTCACAACCATCTGTAATGAGATTTGGTGCCCTCTTCTGGCCTGCAGGGATACATGCAGGCAGAACACTGAATACATAATAAATACATAATACATAATAAATAAATAAATAAATCAGTTTTAAATCTATTGCAAAATTTTATTAAATTCTGGGTATTTCTTAATGGAAACACTGTATTTCTTAGCTATGAAAGCATATCCAAGTTACATCACATGTACCCAAGAAAAAAACTTTTAAGAGGTCTGAGAACGTAGCTCAAGGGTAGCACACTCACTTACTATGCATGAAAGAAACCCTGAGATCAATTACTGAAACAAAACAAAAAAACAAAGAAAATTCTACCCAAGTTTTTGCTTAGATTCATAGACACTGGACCCAAACAGAAGAAAGAGAGAACTGACTAGCACAAGCTGTCCTCTGACCTCTATAGGCATGTTATAGCACACAGCCAATTCACAAAATAAATACATAGAAAATTAAGGGAGGGCTGGAGAGATGGCTCAGTGGTTAAGAGCACTGACTGCTCTTCTAGAGGACTGGGGTTCGATTCTCAGAATCCATATGGCAGCTCACAACTGACTATAACTCCAGGATCCAGCACCCTCACACATTTATACATAGAGGCTAAAACACCAACAAAATAAATAATTAAAAAAAATAGAAAAGGGAAAAGTTCATAGATTTTATAGTTGCCAAGTAAGTAAACAATTAATTGAGTCTTGGCTGTTTTGTTAGTGTCGCCAGTTGTGTGTGTCGGTGGCACTATCTGAAAGAATACTTAAACTGGAAACTGTATGGAGACACAATGTCAGTGTCCCTGAACCAGAACACTCAATTTATCAATAAGCAACACAATTCAATTTCAATAGCTTCATCTTTTAAAATGTTTAACATTACTAAAACCCACAACCATATTGTATCATTCAGGCCAACAGAGCACAGCCTGGGGTTACCTCTTTCTCCTCTGGGCAGTAAAGAGGCCCTGTAGGATGAAGAACAGCTTTCTGTGCATAATAAAACAGTTCTGATATATTCTTCAGGTTTTTTGCTGAACACTAAAAAAATAAAATAAAATAAAAAATAAAAGTTTTTTAAATTTTTTAAATTTTAAACTCTGAAATCAATTATGATAGCTAAATACAATTCCTCCTTGGAACCCCTCCCATTCTCAAGATTTCTCAATTTCTCTTACTACACCTACATCCACTTGGCTTAGTGGAAAAAAAAAAGCCAGTAAATTAAGAGTTAAGGTTCCTTGAAGAAACTGAAAAATAAATTTTCCTTTGTAGAAAGTACCTATGTCTCCATAGAGCTTTAGAGGAAAACTTTTAAATTCTATGTTTTATTTGGTTTATATGACTTCACAGAGAACAGAAAATTTACTTCATCCCACACAATCCCCACTTCCCATGAGGCATACCTCCACACAGGTTTCTATTTCTGTATATTGGTTCATAATAGGAAGGATGGTCTCCATACTACTATATTCCACCAGATCAGATTTGTTCCCAACCAATATCAAAGGCAGCCTGAAATAAACAGGGCATTAATGCAATAAAGAAAAAGATGCTAGATTTTTATTTTCACTTAAATCATTACCCATTCTAACTAAAAAGCTTTAATCTAATCTTTCCAACGTAACTTCTCTACTATACTCTCTCTCTCTACACACACACACACACACACACACACACACACACACACACACACACACACACACACACGAGCGCGCGAGGCCAAGGCCCCTAGAGAGAAGGTTCATTTAATCAGTCAATACCTATTTCAAGTCACAAACTCTTCTAAGTATTTAAGGGCATTTAGAAAAACGTTCCTGACTGGGTAGGGGTGATCAGGAGGAAGATCAGGTACGAACCAAAAATAAACTGCGGGCTTAGGGAAAAAGATACTGAAAAATATAAGGTTTATACAGGTATGACAATGCATACATATAATGCCAGCAATTGGGGGCTGAGGCAGGAGAATTTTGAGTTTAAGACCAGTTTACACTTCACAGGGAGAACCTGTCTCAGAACAAATACACACTAAGGTGAAAAAGTACAGCAGTCTGGGAAATCAATACTCAGGAAAGCAAGTGTCCTCATGGGCTTCAAGGAAGGAAAACGTGAAAATCAAGGACAAGTTCACCCATGACTGCATTTACACACACAGCTTGAGCGACAAAACATGGCACCACAAAGGCCACCAGCAAAGCACAGTGGTGCAAACCTTTCATCCCGAAACCTGGAGGCAGAAGCAGGACGATTACAAGTCTGAGAGTAACCTGGGAAATATAGTGAGAGTCTGCATGTGTAAACTGAAATGAGATTAAATAAAAATAAAACAAGGTCCACAAAGCAGCCACAGTATTTTAGTGAAAATTTCTAAATTTAGCCAAAGTTTCTAAATTCAGTGGCAAAAGTTGGTTCTTCCTAGATACTGGCCAAAGTACACTCTCTTCTCCAGAGAGGCCTTCCCAGAAGTAGCTCCAACAAGGACAGAGCGCCAAGAGCACGTGGGCATTGTGGCCTTTAAGGCATCACTGTCCGATAACATTCTATGATGATGGTCTTTTTTCTATGCTTCTTGAGACTGGGTCTTTCTAAATAATCCTGGCTGTCCTAGAACTCGATATATAGACCAGGCTGGCTAAAACTCACAGAATCCCTTGTGGGGATTAAAGGCATGTGCTGACCCGTCCTGAAATGATGACTGTCTTTAGCAGCACTATTACCATAACCACTAAGCCACAGATAGCTACTGCACTGCTGAAATGTGGATGAGTATATCAGGGGAACTTAGAATTAAGTTTTATTTCATTTCAATTAACTTAAATTGCCACAAAGACAAATGGCTAATGGCAATGGACAGCTGAGAGTCACTCTTTTCTTTCAATTTGTCAGTAACTCACTGCAAAGCTTAAAAACAACGAAGAGTCAACACAGAGCTGAAGGCCCTCAGTCAGTTTCCTGTCCATAAGGAAGACAGGGGCATCAGATTTCCAGAGCAGGAATGAACAAAAATGCTCAAAGAGAATTCTGAAACACTGAGCAATGGGCCAGATGTATACAATTAATATTTTAAACATGATTTCCTAACATTTAAAAAGATTAAAAAGGGAGCTGGAGAGATGGCTCAGTGCTCTTCCAAAGGACCTGGATTTTGATCGCAGCACCCACATGGTGGGCTCACCAACAATTATAACTCCAGTTACAGAGGATTTGATGGCCTCTTATAGACTCTGCAGCATGCACAAAGTGCAACAAACTTCACACATATATATAAAAAAAAGTAAATAAATCATTTTTTTAAAAAAGATTAAGATGTTGGGCCAGGAGTGGACATTTAACACCAGCACTCAGGAGGCAGACAGATCTTTGTGAGTTTCAGTTCAGCCCAATCTACAAGGTGAGAACCTGTCTCAAAGGTTAAATAAATGAATAAACAAATAAATAAATAAAAGACTGAAGGCCAGGCATAGATGCACCAGAGGCATACACCTTTAATCCCAGTACTTGGGAGAGAGAGGCAAGTGGAGCTCTGTGAAGTCAAGTCAGTCTATATTGTGAGATTTTATCTAAAACAAAAACAAAACAGAAGGAAGGGAGAAAAAGAGAAAGGAAAGAAAAAGAGAGAGAAAGAAAGAGGAAGAAAGGATAATAAAAAATAGTGTTTGTTCAATTAAATATTGGAAGGAAAATTTTTTTTTTTGATTTAAAACTGAAATCGTCTGCTTGGTGGAACATGCATTTAATCCCAGCACTCAGGAGGCGGAGGCAGCAGGCAGATTTCTGTGAGTTTGAGGCCAGCCTGGTCTACATAGTGAGTTCCAGGACAGCCAGAATTACACAGTGAAACCCTGTCTTGAAATACCAAAAACAACTGAAAACATTTATGCAGAGAACTACTGTTCTATGTAGAAAATTACTGAATGTGTTCTCTTGCCTTTTTCCCCATTACACTTGTCTCTTCCAAGGAACTGCATAGAACCTCCTTGCATGAATTCCTAAATAAAGATTTCCAGAGCATATTAGAGAAGTTATATATAAGCTATCTAATTTGATATTTTTTTTTTCGAGACAGGGTTTCTCTGTAGCTTTGGAGCCTGTCCTGAAATTAGCCTTGTAGACCAGGCTAGCCTCGAACTCACAGAGATCCACCAGCTAATTTGATTCTTGATACACCCACACACATCCAGGACAGATATTAACCTTTATCCCCATTACAGATGAGGAAACTAGAGAGTCAAATGAAGTCAGAGGCTTACAGTTTCTAGTGGCCAAACCAGATCTCAAAGGTTGCTCAACATTTTCCAAGTCCTATGCTCTGCCCAGTGTACGCAATGAGCAATCAGAAATTCCACACCTCATTAAAGAAACAACTAAAACAAGGCACATAACGCTGGCAGAAAGACTCCTAAACAGACTCAAGCATCAGTCTGTGATCAGAAACGGACGGTTACTAAAACATTTAACCTGTCAGGAATTGCAAATCTTCACAGTGTCAGAGCTGTTTTCTGCTTTGCTCTCAAATCCGTTTCTAATCACTCCTGTCCCCGCAAACGTATGTGGTGGCATATGAAGGTAGGTAAACAAAGAAAAACTGACAAAAACCAGTGTAGAGGGCTAGGGACATGACTCAGCAGGTAAAGGCACTTGCTGCCAACCCTCAATTCCATTCTGGGACTAAAAATAAAAGGGGAAAACGAAATCCATTTTGTTTTGCTCCTCCTGCCCCCCCCTCCCACCCCCAGAAAGGGATTCTCTATGTAGTTCTGGCTGTCCTGGAACTCCATTTTTTTTTAATGAGATAACTTCCTTTTTTTTTTTTTACAGGGTTTTATATATTATTGATTCTTATTGAGCTCTACATTTTTCTCTGCTCCCCTCCCTGCCTCTACCCTCCCTTTCAACCTTCTCCCAAGGTCCCCATGATCCCAATTTACTCAGGAGATCTTGTCTTTTTCTACTTCCCATGTAGATTAGATCCATGTATGTCTCCCTTAGAGTCCTCATTGTTGTCTAGGTTCTCTAGGATTGTGATTTGTAGGCTGGTTTTCTTTGCTTTATGTTTAAAAACCACTTATGAGTGAGTATATGTGATAATTGTCTTTCTGTGTCTGAGTTACCTCACTCAAAATGATGTTTTCAGGCTCCATCCATTTGCCTGCAAAATTCAAGATGTCATCATTTTTTTTCTGCTGTGTAATACTCCATTGTGTAAATGTACCACATTTTTCTTATCCATTCTTTGGGGGAGGGGCATTTAGGTTGTTTTTAGGTTCCGGCTATGACAAACAAAGGTGCTACGAACATAGTTGAGCACATGCCCTTGTGCCACGATTGAGCATCCTTTGGATATATACCCAAAAGTGGTATTACTGGGTCTTGAGGAAGGTTGTTTCCTAATTTTCTAAGAAATCACCAAACTGATATCCAAAGGGGCTGTACCAGCTTGCACTCCCACTAGCAATGCAAAAGTGTTCCCTTTACCCCACAACCTCTCTAGCATAAGTTGTCATCAGTGTTTTTAATCTTGGCCATTCTTACAGGTGTAAGATGGAATCTCAGAGTTGTTTTGATTTGCATTTCTCTGATGACTAAGGATGTTGAACATTTCCTTAAGTGTCTTTCAGCCATTTTAGATTTCTCTGTTGAGAGTTCTCTGTTTAGGTCTGCATTCCATTTTTTTATGGGATTATTTGTTCTTTTGATAACCAATTTCTTGAGTTCTTTGTATATTTTGGAGATCAGACCTGTCTGATGTGGAGTTGGTGAAGATCTTTTCCCATTCTGTAGGCTGTCTTGTTGACTGTGTCCTTTGCTTTACAGAAGCTTCTCTGTTTCAGGAGGTCCCATTTCTTAATTGTTTCTCTCAGTGTCTGTGCTACTGGGGTTATGTTTAGGGAGTGGTTCCCTGTGCCAATGCGTTCAAGTGTACTTCCCAATTTCTCTTCTATGAGGCTCAGTGTGGCTAGCTTTATGTGGAGGTCTTTGGTCCATTTGGACTGGAGTTTTGTGCATGGTGATAGATACAGATCTATTTTCTTCTTCTACATGTTGCTATCCAGTTATTCCAGCACCACTTGTTAAATATGCTTTCTTTTTTCCATTTGATATTTTTTGCTTCTTTGTCCAAAATCAGGTGTTCAAATGTATGGATTAATATCCAGGTCCTTGATTCGGTTCCATTGTTCTTCCTGTCTGTTTTTATGCCAATAACAGGCTGGTTTCAGTACTGTAGCTCTGTAGTAGAGTTTGAAATTAGGGATTGTCATGCCTCTAGAAATTCTTTATTGTACAGGATTGTTTGGGCTATCCTGAGTTTTTTGCTTTTCCATATGAAGTTGAGTACCATTCTTTTGAGGTCTGTGAAGAATTTTACTGGGATTTTGATGGGCATTGCACTGAATCTATAGCATGAGGGGCCTGTTCATTGGGGTTTCCGTCCTGTCTGGTTTCCATAGTCATTAGGTCCCAAAGAATCACACAGAGAGTCTATATTAGGTTATAAACTGATTGGCCCATTAGCTTAGGCTTCTTATTAGCTCTTGTAGCATATATTAACCCATTATTTTTATCTAAGTAAGCCACATGGCTCAGTACCTTTTTTAGTGGGGCAGGTCACATCCTGCTTCTTTGGTGGTCTAGGCAGTAGTGTTCAGAGAGCTTCCTGCTTCACAGAATTCTCCTGTTTTAATAGCCCTGCCTCTACTTTCTGTCTGGTTGACCCGCCTATACTTCCTGCCTGGCCAATGGCCAATCAGCATTTATTTAAAACATGATTGACAGAATACAGAGAATTCTCCTGCATCATTAATCTGTAGATTGCTTTTTGTAAGATTGTCATTTTTACTATGTTAATTCTGCCTACCCAAGAGCATGGGAGATCTTTCCACTTTCTGGTGTCTTCTTCAAGTTCTTTCTTCAAAGATTTAAAGTTCTTGTCATACAAGTCTTTCATTTGTTTGGTGAGAGTTACTCTGAAATATTTTATGCTATTTGTGGCTATTGTGAAGGTTGAGGTTTCTCTGATTTCTTCCTCAGCCCTTTTATCATCTGTGTACAGGAGGGCTACGGAATTTTTTTAAGTTAATCTTGTGTCCTGCTACATTGCTGAAAATGTTTATGAGTTGTAGAGGTTCCTTGGTAGAATTTTTGAGGTCATATCATCAGCAAATAGTGAGAGTTTGACTTCTTTTACGATTTGTATCCCCTTGATCTCCTTTTGTTGTCTTATTGCTCTAGCTAGGACCTCAAGAACTATATTGAATAGGTATGGAGAGAGTGGACAACCTTGTCTTGTTCCTGATTTCAGTGGGATCACTGGGAGTTTCTCTCCATTTAGTTTGATGTTGGCTGTTGGTTTGCTGTATATTGCCTTAATTATGTTTAGGTATGTTCCTTGTATCCCTGCTCTCTCTAAGACCTTTATCATGAGGGGATGCTGTATTTTGTCGAAAGCTTTTTCAGCATCTAATGAGATGATCATGTGGTTTTTATTTTTCAGTTTGTTTATATGGTGGATTACCCTGACAAATTTTCATATGTTGAACCATCCCTGAATTTCTGGGATGAAGTCAACTTGAACATGGTGGATGATGGTTCTGATGTGTTCTTGGATTCGATTTGCCTGTATTTTTTTGTTTTGGTTTGGGTTTTTGTGTGTGTGTGTGTGTGTGTGGTTTTTTTTTTTTTTTTTGAGACAGTGTTTCTCTGTAGCTTTGGAGCCTGTCCTGGAACTAGCTCTTGTAGACCAGGCTGGCCTTGAATTCACAAAGATCATCCTGCCTCTGCCTCCCGAGTGCTGGGATTAAAGACATGTGCCACCACCGCCAAGCTGATTTGCCAGTATTTTATTTAGTATTTTTGTATCAATGTTCATGAGTGAGATTGGTCTGTAATTCTCTTTCTTAGTAATGTCTTTATGTCGTTTGGGTATCAGGGTAATTTTAGCCTCATAAAAAGAGTTTGGCACTATCTGGAACTCAATTTGTAGACCAGGCTGGCCTCAAACTCAAGATATCCACCGGCCTCTGCCTCCTCAGTGCTGGGATTAAAGACATGCATCACCACCACCCACCTAGATTTATTTCTTAGTTTATATGAGTGTTTTGCCTGTATGTATACCTGTGTACCAAACTTTTGCCTGGTGCCTGAGGAGGTGGTGAGTCTCCGTGTGGGCACTGGGAATTCAATCCATGTCCTTTGAAACAACACGTGCTCTTAACCACTTCAGCCCTAAATTCAGCATATTGCACTTTGACACCTATGTGTGCACACACATACATACACAAACACACACAACACAAATAAATAAATATTTGAAAGAAAAACCAAATTGGGAACATGTTAATAATCAGTGGTTCTAAGTAAAGACTTAATAGCTATGCTTGTTACTGTTTCTTACATCTTTTCTCTAAGTTTGAAATTTTGAAAAAAAAAGAGTTTGAAAGAAAACAAATACCTGCTGTCTTTGTCTGTTCTTTCATTTATGAGAGGAATCCATCGGCTTGTTACCTAAAATTAAAATAAGTAGTAGTTACATCATGATGCAGATCTTTGAAAAGCTGCACACCTTTAATCCCATCACTCAAGAGGCAAAGGCAGGGAGATTTCTGAGTTCAAGGCCAACCTGGAGTTCCAGGCCAGACAAGGTGGCGTTGTGAGATTCAATCTTTAAAAAAAAAAAAAAAAAAAAGCCAGGCGGTGGTGGCTTTAATCCCAGCACTAGGGACACAGAGGCAGGCAGATCTCTGTGAAGTCAAGGCCAGTCTGGTCTACAAGAGCTAGTTCCAGGACAGGCTCCAAAGGTACAGAGAAACCTTGTCTCGAAAAACCAAAAAATAAAAAATAAAAATAAAAATGTGGCAGGCTGGGCGGTGGTGGCAGATGCTTTTAATCCCATGACTCAGGAGGCAGAGACAGGCAGATCTCTGTAAGTTTGAGAGCAGCCTGGTCTACAGAGGGAGTTCCAGGAAAGGTTCCAAAGCTACATAGAAAACCTCTCTCAAAACCCCCTCCTGAAAAAAGGTGGCAGAAGAAAAAAGAAAAAGCATACTTTTCTAAAAATTATTATTTTATGATTATGAATGCTGTCTGCAAGTGCATGCCTGGTGCCCAGAGGCCAGAAGAGGGTGTCAGAGCCCCTAGAAGTGAAATGGAGTTACAGAAGAAGAGTAGCCTCTGGGTCATTTTATCCTAAGTCGTATCTCCTCTACTTTGTTAAGAGTCCTTAATGTCCCACTAAAACTAGGCAGGGTGGCACATATTTGGAATCCCAGGCTAAAGCAGAAAGATCATGATTTCTAAGCCAGCCTAGGCTACAGAGTAAGACCCTATCTTAAAATCAAAAACAAATCTGGAGCAGTGGCAGAGTACACCTTTGATCCCAGTGCTCTGGAGGCAGAGGCACGCGGATCTCTATGATATCCAGGCTAGCCTGATCTTCAGAGCTGGCTCCAGGAGACAACCAGGGCTACACAAAGAAACCCTTCCTTGAAAAACGGAAACAGCCGGGCGGTGGTGGCACACGCCTTTAATCCCAACACTCGGGAGGCAGAGGCAGGTGGATCTCTGTGAGTTCGAGACCAGCCTGGTCTACAGAGCTAGTTCCAGGACAGGCTCCAAAGCCACAGAGAAATCCTGTCTCGAAAAACAAAAAAAAACAAAAACAAAAACAAAAGGACCTGCCTCAAAATAAATAAATAAACCATATAACATTAATTTAAATATAGAGAAAATTTAAATATACCTTATCAATAGAATGTTTATTGTTAACAGCATAAACTATGCAGATGACATTAGCCTAGAAGAAAAATTAATAAATTAATGGCATGTTGAAAAAATATACACAACAGGATTTAATTATCAACCACCTAAGATTTGAGCCAAAGGAGGAAATTTTTTGAAGAAGAAAAGCCTGTCTATAAGAAAGTATCCCTCAAGAACTAGAGCAAAAAATACAGACTCAAATACCAATGATAATAACAAAGAGCTGAGAAATTCCTGTTAAACTTGAGCATGGTAGCACATGCCTACACAGCACTCAAAAGGCAGAGGAATCAATACAAGCCTTAACTACACTGGGAATTCAAGGACAGTCTGAGCTACAAGAAACTGTCTCAATCCACAACTGCCCTAAGAAGACAGACTCATAGGATTATCACTGTTCATGTATATGTATACACACACACAAAATGAGTTTTTTACACATACCTGTGATATTTCTTGATGAAGTTGTTCATCACTCTGTTCTGCTTCTATAAATAATAAAAGTGAGAATTTTGTATTTTAAAAACTTTCATAACTAATAGTCAAGCAAAAAAAAAAAAAAAGACTATGTAATATGCACCTAAAGAAATTGACATAGGGGGCTGGAGAGATGGCTCAGAGGTTAAGAGCACTAGCTGTTCTTCCGGGGATCCTGAGTTCAATTCCCAGCAACCACATGGTGGCTCACAACCATCTATGATGAGATCTGGTGCCCTCTTCTGGCATCTAAGCATACATGCAGACAGAACACTGTGTACATAATAAATAGATAAATAAAGATTTAAAAAAAAAAGAGTCGGGCGGTTGTGGCACACGCCTTTAATCCCAGCACTCGGGAGGCAGAGGCAGGTGGATCTCTGTGAGTTCGAGGCCAGCCTGGTCTACAAGAGCTAGTTACAGGACAGGCCCCAAAACTACAGAGAAACCCTGTCTCGAAAAAAACCAAAAAAAAAACCAAAAAAAAAAAAAAAAAAAAAAGAAAGCAATTGCCATAGATGGCTCTGCAGTTAAGAGCACTTGTTGCTCTTTCAGAGGACTATGATTTGGTTCCCAGCACCTTCACAGCAGCTCATAACTCCAGAGTCAAGGGATCCAACAACCTCTTCTGGCCTCCATAGGCACTAGGCATGAATGTGATACATTTACATACCTACAGGCACAGATACATACTCATAAAAATCAATAAATACTCAAAATGATATAGTATAGAACAAGTTAAGTTTCCAAAATAAGGGTGATACAGAAGAAAAATCTGAACCAAGATAAGGAAGGTGGTTAGTAAGGAAGGAGTACTGGAGCGGATTCCAGCACTGAAGAGCAGAGGCACTGTGTCAAAGATCTAGGCCAGTATCTGGTTTAGAGTTGAAAAAGGATCAGGAGGCCGGGTGGGGGTGGCTCACACCTTTAATCCCAGCACTAGGGAGGCAGAGGCAGGAGGATCTCTGTGAGTTCGAAGCCAGTGTGGTCTACAGAGTGAATTCTAGGTCAGGGCTGTTACACAGAGACACTCTATCTTGAAAATGAAAAAAGAAAAGAAAAGAAAAAGGGCCAGGCAAAAGAGATCAGCAACTCGAGAAAGAAGACTGAGTACTTTCGAGCCAGAAGCTCAGACAAGAATCTGGACACAGAGCCCAAGACTATCAGCATAGTGGATAGGAGCAATAACAACAAAGGCCCAGAGGCAAAACCACAGCCTGAGAATGAAGAAAGCAGAGCTTCCCTTTCTTGGCTGGTAAGATGACTCTGGGTGAGCTCTTGCTGCCAGGCCTGAGCTCCATCTCTGGAACCCAACATGGTGGAAGAAGAGACTCAAATCCAACAAGATATCCTCTGACCTCCACACATACTATAGCACACTGATGTCTACATACATACTAAATAAGTAAATAAACTCAGTAATATGTATAGTTTGACAATTATCAGAAACAGTAAGATACATTCTGTGTGCGGTGTGAACATGTATACATGTCTGTGCATGTACATGTGTATGGAAACTAGACATTGATGTTGGGTATCTTCCTATGTAGATCTATGTATGTCTCTCTTAAGGTCCTCTTTGTTGTCTAGGTTCTCTGAGGTTGTTAACTGTAGACTGGTTTTTCTTTGCTTTATGTCTAAAAGCCACATATAAGTGAGTACATATTATATTTGTCTTTCTGGTCTGGGTTACCTCAGTCAATATGGTTTTCACTAGAGCCATCTATTTGTCTGCAAATTTCAAAATGTCATTATTTTTTACCGCTGAGCAGTACTCCATTGTGTAAACGTACCACATTTTCTTTGTCCATTCTTCAGTTGAGGGCATCGAGGTTGTTTCCAGGTTCTGGCTATTATGTGGTATGATTGAGCATCCTTTGGGTATATACCCAAAAGTGGTATTGCTGGGTCTATGTGATCTTTTTTTTTTTTTTTTTTTTTTTTTGGTTTTTCGAGACAGGGTTTCTCTGTAGCTTTGGAGCCTGTCCTGGAACTAGCTCTTGTAGACCAGGCTGGCCTTGAACTGACAGAGATCCGCCTGCCTCTGCCTCCCAAGTGCTGCGATTAAAGGCATGTGCCACCAACACCCAGCAGTATGTGATCTTAAACGCTAAACTTCTGAACATTTTTAAAAGCTCAGATAGGTTCTATTTTCAGGGCTATTAAAAATTAACTCCAGAGCCTCACCCACAAGAGACCACCAATTACCTGAGTAATCGACAATGTGTGTTGGAACTCTCTCAGGGGTGACATCAGCTGGAATGGTGATTTCTTCTGCCCGAGGAGGAACCTTTATTTAAAAACAAACAGAAAAAAAGGATAAATGTGGAGAAATTATCCATCAAACTTACTAACAGAGCATGTAGATTTATCTATATCAGGCCCTTCTTTGAAAGCTATTATGTTAGGTATGCACTACATTCTAAAATGCTTTCATTGGGGTGCTTGATCATATAAAACTACAAAATAACCACATTTTTTAAAAAATTAATTTTTATTTACATTGGTGTTTTGCCTGCATGTATGTCTGTGTAAGGGTGTCAGGTCCACTAGAACAGCAGTTATAGAGAGCTGTGAGTCTCCTGTGGGTGCTGGGAGTTGAACCAGATCCACTGGAGGAGCAGTCAGTACACTCAACTGCTGAGCCATTTCTCCAGCCCCATAAAAACATTTTTAAGGACCAGCAAGATGGCTCAGTAGGTAAAGATCCTTGCTGCTAAGTCCAACCACCTGAGTAATCAGACCTTTGATGCCTGAAACCCTCATGGTTTGCCTTTTCTTCCAAATGTGCACTGTGGTATGTATGCACATAGAGATAGATAACTGTAGTAGTACCAAAGAGTTCCATAAAAGTCCAGAATGGAGTATAACAAAGGTTTATTTATCTGGGGATAAATTCACAGTGCACTGGGAACTGGAACCAAATCCAGCAGAGAAGAGGGATATGCATGCATGCTTTTTGTCTGCACTTATACTACATGAAACCACGCCCAAAGTGGGCAGGTATCTTAAAGGCTATAGAATGAAGGAGTTCCCACAACAGATAACAAATAAAAATGTAATAAAAATTAACAAAAAAATAAAAAAGCAAGAAAAAATAAGTTTCCAGCAGAGCTATGGCACAATGGTAGAGTGCTTGCCAGCAAATATCTAGCCCTAGGACACATTCAGAGGCCACAATAAGGACATCTCAAGTTTTTCACAAACTTAAAACAATTCTTAATTTAGCATTCAAATATTAGAGTTTTTTTTTTTTTAAATGTATGGTTCTTGGGGCTGGAGAGATGGCTCAGCGGTTAAGAGCATTGCCTGCTCTTCCAAAGGTCCTGAGTTCAATTCTCAGCAACCACATGGTGGCTCACAACCATCTGTAATGAGGTCTGGTGCCCTCTTCTGGCCTGCAGGCATATAAGCAGACAGAATACTATATACATAATAAAAAAATAAATTTTTTTTGTTTTTGTTTTTTTTTTTGAGACAGGGTTTCTCTGTAGCTTTGGAGCCTGTCCTGGAACTAGCTCTTGTAGACCAGGCTGGCCTCGAACTCACAAATATCCGCCTGCCTCTGTCTCCCGAGTGCTAGGATTAAAGGCTTCTGCCACCACCGCCCGGCAATATTTTTTTAAAAAATGTATGGTTCTCAGGGCCTGGAGAGATGGCTCAGAGGTTAAGGGTACTGGCTGTTCTTCCAGAGGTCTTGAGTTCAATTCCTAGCATCCACATGGTGACTCACTACCATCTATAATGAGATTTGGTGCCCCCTTTTGGCAGGCATGTGTATACATAATAAATAAATTAATTAAAAAAAATGATACTCGAGGGCTGGAGAGATGGCTCAGCGGTTAAGAGCATTGCCTGCTCTTCCAAAGGTCCTGAGTTCAATTCCCAGCAACCACATGGTGGCTCACAACCATCTGTAATGAGGTCTGGTGCCCTCTTCTGGTCTGCAAGCACACATGTGGACAGAATATTGTATACATAATAAATAAATATTTAAAAAAATATGATACTCATTCTGTTTTGTTGAGAATTTAAAACACTTTACAAATAAGGAGCTATGTTAATCCAAGGCAGTCCTGACGAGTATAACTCAGGGGTGGAGAACTTGTCTAGCACATGCACCTTTGGGTTTAATCCTCAGCTTGACAAAACCCAAAAAACACAAAACAAAATGACAACCTTCAAGGTAACCAATAAAAACTAATTTTATGTAGGCTAGATAACCGGTTGGCTACAGTAGCCTGTGTTTAATAATTCCACATTTCAGAAAGATGCATAGTTTTAACAAAACTGCAAAGTGTGGTAGCTTGATCCTTTCTTTTTGATTAATTATCTTTTATGTGTATGGGTTCCACTTACATGTGTATCTGAGAACCACAAGTATGCCTGGTGTTCTTGGAGGCTAGAAAAGGGCACTGGATCCCCTAGAGCTTGATTTACAGACAGTTATGAGCCACTCTCTGGGTACTGGGAATCAAACCCAGTGCTCTTGACTGCTGAGCCTTTTCTCCAGCCCCAACTGCATGATTTTCAATTAGGGGAAAAACCCATATTCACACAAAAGACGAATACCCTTAAACAATTTTAACTTCAGTTAAACATTTAAAATTTATTTATTCTCTTCTTCCTCTTCTTCTTTTTCTCTCTCTGAAACTCTGTTTCTCCCTTCTCTTCCACCGTTCCTGTCTCCAGATGCCAGTCTTCCCCCACCCTTGTCTCTTAATAAAACTTCCCACATTAAAAAAAAATATATTTGAGACAGGATCCCACTATCTCATTATGCAGTGCTAGCTGGACTGGAACTCACTGTGACTCATTAAATTTGTTTATTTATTTGTGGGCATGGATATCATAGCATACAAACGGAGTTCAGTGTGGAGTCAGCTTTGTATTTCCAACATGTAGGTAGGTCCTGGGAATCAAAATCAGGTTGTCAGCCTTGGCAGCAGGTGCCTTTTCCCACTCAGCCATCTTGCTAGCTCCTTAGCAGAGAATTTTATATATTAAAACCTAATTAATTCTAAATTAATGTTAATGATTCCACAATATACTCCATTTTTCAAGTTAACAAATTACTATTTGATTCTTCTTTAATGCTAAGGGGAACAAAGAAAATAAGCAGCCATAGAATTATGAATGCTGAAAATGCTACCAATGAGAGATAAAGCTCTTGCTATGTTTGAGACTCTGGATTCAATCCCAGCCACAAGAATCCAGAAGAACAAAGACACTGCCTAGCTCAGCAATAAAACCATAAGGCTATGTCTTTCTAAACAAGAGTAAGGAAAGGGTAAAGGCAAACTCTAACATTCATTTCATTTTTACTTGTGTGTGTGTGTGTTTATGCACATGTACTTATATGCCACATGTGTTGGGGGAGAGGTGGAATGCCACAAAGAATATGGATGCCCAGGAGCTAAAATTATAGTTATGAGTCATCTAACACGGGTCCTGGGAATTGAATGCGGGTCCTCTGGAAGAACAGCAAGTGCTCTTAGGTACTAAGCTATCTCTCTAGCCTCAGATTCTGATATTAATAATACTTTGGAAGAAACAAAAGATAAGCCAGGCCTGTAATCTCACTATTTGGGAGGCAGAGGTGGAAGGATCAACAAAAAGTTCAAGACCAGCCATGCCTGCATAGTTAGTTTGAGGCCAACCTGTGCTATGCAGACTGTGCCTCAAAAAATAAACGGAATAAACTAATGATAACAAAATCCAAAATTTATTTAAAATTTTTTTTGGGGGGGAATAGGATTTCTCTGTATAGCATTGGAGTCTGTCCTGGAACTCGCTCTGTAGTCCATGCTAGCCTCAAACTCACAGAGAGCCACCTGCCTCTGCCTCCCAAGTGCTAGGACAAAATTCCCATCATGCATGGGAAAATCCAAATTTTTGTTATGCTGTAGCATGATGCTGTTTTCTTTTTTCTTTTGATATTACAGCAGTTTATTGAAGACAATTTTAAAAAGCTAATTTCCATTAAGTTAACTGATGCTGTTTTCTATAACAATACCATAACTTTACAGCATCTCCTCACACTGGGATTCCCAAAATGTAAATAAGTGTAGCCCAGTATGGTAGTACATACGTGCAGTCACAGCACCAGGGAAGTGGAGGCAGAAGATCAGGAGTTCAAGGCCATCCTTTGCTACATGATAAGTTTGAGGCTAGCCTGAGTTACATGAGACCCTGTCTCAAAATACCAATAATATATTATACATACATATATATTATTAATAATACCATCTTGTTCCTAGTGGCACTTCACTATTATTAATTTACTGTCATACACAATTCTTTGGATCTGTAGGCAACATAGATGAATTCATTTCTAACTTGTAATATGAAGCAGGTATATAATATTAGTTCTGTCAGGATTCTAGTAGTTCAGACAAAACTATCTCACAAACTGACAGCACCAGGCAGAAGATAAATGGTACCCAGATGGTAAATCTAGTTTCAAGTCATACAACACTCAGCATCTCTTTCACGACTGGGGTTCTGGAAAACATTCCTCTTCTAGGAAAAGGTTACACAGGTGATCCATTTTAAAAATGAAACAACTAAGACGAAGAGATGACAAATGACACGACCACTGCTGGTGAGATAGCTCAGCGACGTGCCCACAGGATTGACGATCTGAAGCTGGTACTGAGGACTCCCAGTGGAAGAAGTAGAGAACTGACTCACACTAGGTGTCCTGATAGCCTGCTGTGTGTGGCAAACACACACACAATGTAAAATACAAAATTTTAATGACAAAGGCAAAGGCACAAAATGAGAACTTAGGCTCTTTCTTAAGGTGATGTCCTCTATAAACTAATAAGAGTTTTTTAAAAGTTCTGACTTTTGGGAGCTGGAAAGATGGCTCAGTGGTTAAGAGCACTGGCTGCTCTCCCAGAGGACCCAGATTCAATTCCTAGCACCCACATGGCAGCTCACAACTGTCTGTACCTCCTGTTCCAAGGAATCTGACACCTTCACACTAATGTACATTAAAAAAAAAAAAAAGTCCTGGGCTGGAGAGATGACTCAGTGGTTAAGAGCACTGGCTGCTCTTCTAGAGGTCCTGAGTTCAATTCCCAGCAACCACATGGTGGTTCACAGACATCTGTAATGAGATCTGGCGCCCTCATCTGGCGTGAAGGTGTACCATGCAGGCAAAACACTGTATATATAATAAATCTTTAAAAAAAAAAAAAAGTCCTGAAGTCAGGCAGTGGTGGTGCACACCTTTAATCCCAGTACCCAGGAGGCAGAGGCAGGTGGATCTCTGTGAGTTCGAGGCCAGCTTGGTATACAGAGCGAGTTCCAGGAAGCTAGAGCTACACACAGAGAAACCCAAGTCCTGACTGTTGAAGGTAGTATTGACATATCACTTTAACTTATTTTTCATAAATTAAAAAAAAGCACTAAATAGGAAATAAAATGTTTACCTCTTCTGGAAATTCTTCACTGACCAGAGACATAATCAGTGATGTCTTCCCAACTCTAGCTGTTAAAAGAAGAAAAGTTCATTACTTTAATAAGCTATTTTGGTCTTGCAGGAAGCCAAATCCAGTAACCACATAGGGAGTTTATTAGCTGTTTGGAGAAAGAAAAAGCCCATTTCACAGCATCACAAAAGTCTCCTGCAGCTCAGGTGTATAACTACTTGCCTGTAATTCTACCAACTACTTGGGGAGGCTGAGGAAATAGGACGTCAGGTTTGAGGAAAGAACAGAACAAAAACCTTCCTGCATTACCTACTGAGAGTTGCATAAGAACTGATTTTCACCATTATAAATGCTGTGGGAAAATGCTTTTGTACACTATAAAGAGTTGTCACTCATATTAGTTTAATAAAACGCTGATTGGCCATTAGCCAGGCAAGGCAATCAGAGTAGGAGAATTCTGGGAAAAGGAAAGGCAGAGGAAGCAAGCTGAGAATGTATCACTGATAAAAGGTTCCAAACCACATGGCTAACCACAGACAAGAATTAGGGGCTAATTTAAGTTGTAAGAGCTAGTTAATAACAAGCCTGAGCTAATAGGCCAAACAGTTTATAATTAATATCAGCCTCTGTGTATTTTTTTGAGACTGAATGGCTACGGACTGGGTAAGACAGAAACTTCCATCTACAAATGGCATCCAATGTGGGGCCTAGAGGGGAATATAAGACAGTCTCATTCTGAGGATTCCTGGAGGCAGGATTGCCTTTTTGGACTGAGGTAGAGATAAGAGCCAGTGGCTGGCTTTTTTGATCTTCAGGTGGAACCCCAGTATCTGTCTCTGGGATTTTATTAATCACGCTACAATTGGTACCCAGTATTTGGGGCACAAACCTGTGACCCTAAGATTAAGAGTCTCATGCTCTACCAAATAACTGACCTAGCTGTGCTACCTTTCTTTGGATATATGTCTATCAAAATTCAAACTTTCTGTTTTGATATGAATAATGTTTAAATTTTCCACAGTGAACAAAAATTTTCCTACAATAATATCTGAAGTCTCCAGGAAAAAGATGGGGGCCCACAACAAAGATTACACCTGGTTCATATATTGCCCAGCTGATAGCACCACTTGAAGATTGCCACTGGACAACAAACTGCTAGGAAAAATTTCAAGGTGGATAGGTGAGATGATCCAGACTAACAAATTACTCTAACCAGGAGTTGAGACAAGCCCTGCACTTTCCCATTACACAAACTGGACAAAAAATGATACAGCTACCTCTCCCAGGACTTGACAATTAACCCAAAAGATGAGCTTTTCAGGATCACCTAAAGATACGGACGCCCTCAGAGAGCTGCAGAAAGACACTGAACAGGGGCTGGAGAGGTGGCTCAGCGGGTAAGAGCACTGACTGCTCTTCCAGAGGACCTGAGTTCAAATCTCAGCACCCACATGGCAGCTCACAACTGTCTGTAAATCCAGTTCCAGGGCATCTGACCCTCACACCAATGAACATAAAATAATAATAATAATAATAAAATAAATTTTAAAAAAAGACACTGAACAATGGAAAAAAACTTCTGAATTAAATCAGCTGGTATACTTCAAGGATGAGTTGACCTCAGAATGGAAACCAGATATGCTATGTTGGGGAAGGGGTTTCTCTCTTGTTTCCACAGGAGAAGAAAAGCTATGGATACCATCAAAATTAATCAAGATTAAATTTTAAAAGGAGAAACCTCTTGAGAAAGAGAAATAACAGCTCATAAGGAAACCTCATAAGGGTTGGCGCAGGGTTCTGTTCTTGTCTTTGCAGGAAAACAGAAAATACCCATCTTTGGGAAGTCAAGAGACCTAGGACATCTAGATGCACAAAGAAGAAAAGATAGCTATCCAGGGGCTGGAGAGATGGCTCAGAGGTTAAGAGCACTGCCTGCTCTTCCAGAGGTCCTGAGTTCAATTCCCAGCAACCACATGATGGCTCACAACCATCTATAATGAGATCTGGTGCCCTCTTCTGGTCTGGTGGCATACATGCAGACAGAACACTGTATACATAATAAACAATAAATTTAAAAAAAAAAAAAAAAAAGATAGCTATCCAGAAAGAATCACCAAGCAAAAGGCAGACATAGGAGCCAATGGGCTGGCTGCTTTGCTTTTCTGGTCTTTGTTTGAACACCCCCCTCAAAAAAAAAAAAAACTAAATGGTTAACAGTGTGTTTAAAAATATCCATAGGCTTGGGAGAGAAAAGAAAAATAGAGAAAGTCCTAAAAAAAAGGAAATAGAGTTGTCGAGTGTGGTGGCGCATGCCTTTAAACCCAGAACTTGGGAGGCAGAGGCAGGAATATCTTTGAGAGTTCAAGGCCAAGCTGGTCTACAGAGTAAGATCCAGGACAACCAAAGATACACAGAGAAACCCTGTCCCAAAAAACCAAAAATTAAAAAATAAAAATAAAAGAAATAGAGTAAGAAAAAAAGCCACATATAGATCGAAAATACACAAAGAATTTGGATGCTATATGTTATTGTATTGACTTTGAGTTGTTTAACTGCTGAAGATGGAGCAACAGTTGCTAAAAGACATTTGATTAATGCTGCTGGATTAATCTAACCTATATACATATATATTGAAAATGTCTTGACTTCAAAAGTCAAAATATATGTTACTTTGGAGAAGAGGTTTTGTTTTTGTTTCCACAGATTTCCTGTGGCTATGGATTCATTCTTGTTTAAAAAAAAAAAAAGTTTGAATGAAGAAAACCCCCTGAAAAATCTCCAATGGGAATGGATGGCCCAGATGATCCAATGTTTTAGAGCATCTCTGTTGCAGTTTCCTCTGAGTTCCACATCCACAACAGCTTCAAGACTGCTACCTGAGATGATCTAGCCTCACAGACTACTCCAGTCTGAACTTGACCATAATCCTAAATTTTCTTTGGTTCACCATAAGATTATCAGTGCACCCAATCAGCAGGAAGTAGCCTAGAAAACTATGCCCACATTCCCAAAAAATGGATTATGAATTTTTGTCTTTGTTTAGAGCACCGGTTACAAGTTGTTATGGATAATGATCAGGAAAAAGCTAAACAAAGGATATTAAATTTAAGGTTTTGGTTTAAAAAGAAAAAAAGGGGAAATGCTGTGGGATAATGCTCTTGTGCACTGTAAAGATTTGTCACTCATATTATTTTAATAAAATATCAGGCAGGAAGCAAAGGCGGGGCAACCATACTAGGAGAATTCTGAGAAGAGAAAAGGTAGGGATGCAGTCACCACCCAAACGCGGAGAAAGCAAGATAAGAATGCCTCACTGATAAAAGGTACCAAGCCACATGGCTAAACATAAATAAGAACTATGCATTAATTTAAGTTGTAAAAGCTAGCTAATAATAAGCCTGAGCTAACAGGCCAAACAGTTTATAATTAATATAAGCCTCTGTGTGTTTCCTTGGGACTAAACAGCTGCAGGACTGGGCAAGACAGAAACTTCCGTCTACAAATAATAATGTAATTCATATCTTACACATAAATTCCTTGAAGTGGAATTCAAGTTAGCACATGGTCTGTTTTGTATTTAACTGACACTGTTAATTATGTTCACAAGCGAATACATCAATTTACATCCTCACCAACAGAAGATACACATGTATATTCCTTCCTTTTTTGTTCTACATTTTAAGAGTTGGTAACAAGGCAAAAAAACCAAAAATTTTCTGTCCCAGTGATCTTTATAATAAAAGAAAGTTAAAATCTCAATCTTTATTCTTTATATGACTTCTCTATTGCAGTAACTTTTCTGATCATATAATTACTACAGTCAAACCAAGTCTGTCCAAGCTCCTGGAGAAAAACTGACACCTACCTGTTATGTTAGTCTCTGCCACAGTGGCAAAATACAATTTAAAAAACAAGTCCAAATATGAAAGATGGTAATTTTTAAGAGTTGGGAACAACCTCAGTCCCTTCTTAAATGACTAAAAGAAAGAGTGAGCTGAAAGCACAAGACAGAGCCTAGAAAATGATGAATGAACACACATGAGAGTGCACTGGTCCAAACAGCATGGAGAATTTATTCAAGTTGAGAGACAAATTATATGGCTTAACAGGTAGCTTCCAGCTCTAGTTTTTATAGACTATTTTATTCCTTTATTATTTTATGTGTATATGTATATGTGTATATATTATATATGTATTACATACATACATATACAAATATACACACATGCATGTGGCTACCCACAGAGTCCAGAAGATAGTGCTGAAGCTGGAGTTACAGGTTGGGAACTGCCCTGTATGGGTGCTAGGATATATCTCTGGGTCCTCGGGAAGAACAGCAAGCACTCCTAACTACTGAGTCATCTCTTATAACTGGAGGTTTCTCTCCTGCACGCCACTTCCCAAATAATCACTCTGAGACTTAATATTAATTATAAATTGTTTGATCTATTAGCTCAGCCTTACTATTAACTAGGTCTTACAAATTAAATTAACCCATTTCTATTATTCTATATTTTACCACGAGGCTCATAGCCTATTACCTCATAGCTTGCTTATTTGGCAGCTGCTGATGTCTCCCTGATTCTGCCTTTTTTTTTAATTGTGTATATAATGGTCTGTCTGCATGTGTCCCTGCAGACAGAAGTTGGCACCAGATCTTATTACCAGTGGTTGTGAGCCACCATATGGTTGCTGGGAATTGAACTCAAGACCTCTGGAAGAGCAGTCAATGCTCTTAACCACTGAGCCATCTCTCCAGTCCCCAATTCTGCCTTCTTTCTTTCTGTATCTGTTTGGATTTCCAGCCTAGCTGTATTCTGCCCTGCCATAGGTCAAAGCAGCTTCTTCATTTACCAATAGTTTTAAAAAAAAAACTCACAGCATACAGAAGGGCGTCCCACATCAATCTCTCTCTAGAGACTTTTTGATTATCTTGTGTCAAAAAAGGCTTGGCCCTTATTCATATGGCTCAGAACAAATTATTTCTGTTTTGATCAGAGTCAGCATTACAAAACTTCTAGAGTATAACTAACAATACTAGCTTATACAGCTCTCCAGTTTTCAGACAGGAAATGTACAACTCAGAGACAGAGATTTCCATAAGATCTCACTAAAAGATGAGTTGTGAACCCAAGAAAATAGCTTGTCTCCTGATGGTCAAGCCAGAGTTCATTTTTGCCATACTTTTAAAGACTGCTAAGAGTACAGAAAGGGGCTGGGGGTGGTAGTGCATGACTCTATCCCAGCACTCAGGAGACAGAGGCAGGCAGATCTCTGTGAGTTCAAGGCCAGCCTGGTCTATGGAGCTAGTTCCAAGACAACTAAAGCTACACAGAGAAACCCTGTCTCAAAAAACAAAAACAAACAAAAACAAATACAGAAAGGGAATGGTAATATAGCATCAGCATGAATCACTCACAAGCAAGTACTACAGTTAAAATAGTCACTGGCTCATTGGCGACTAATTAGAGCAACATTACTCAATTTTTACTTTTATCTTTCCTCTTTTGTTTGTTTGTTTCTTTTGTGTATGTATGGTTTTACAAATATGTTTTGGAACAAAGTTTCTCTATGTAGCCCTGGGAGGCCTGGACCACGCTGGTCTTTTGTCTCTGCCTTTCTAATTTGCATTCCATCACACCAGGCTTATTGGTTTTCCCAGACAGGGTTTCTCTATGTACCAACACTGGTTGTCCTAGAACTTGTTCTGTAGCCCAGGCCAGGATGGAACTCAAAGAGATCCACCTGTCTCTGCCTCCCAAGGGCTGGAATTAAAGGTGTGTGCCACCTGGATTTTGCTTTGCTTACTTTTTCAAACAATTTGAGAAAAGTTCAGATTTATAGAAAATACATTTCCTACAACGATTTGTGTCTAATTTTTTAAAATTTATTTATGTATCTGTATGCATCTTGTATGGGCACAGAGCTAACGCCTGGGAATGGAGGTCAGAGGATAACTTTTGAGAGCTGGTTCTCTACTTCTACCATGTTGGTCCCAGGGTTGGTGTCAGACCCTTTACTCACGGAGCCATCTCAAAGGCTTGTTTTTTTTTCCTCGTTTACACTTTGAAATCAGCCTCAAAGTGTAAACGAGGCTGATTTCAAACACACAACATTCTACCTGCCTCAGTCTTTGAAGTGCTTAAACAGTATGCTGAATCTATGTCTATCCTTAATCCAAATTTCCCACATAACATATAACATTTTACACTATTGTGTGTGCATTATCCTTTATCTATTTCACTCTTAATCTAGCAGTATCCGTGACTACTACATCATACAAGCTTACCAAATAATGAATGGTTAGAAACAGACACAGGACCATTTGAGAATAATTCTATCTTTTGGGAGGGGGAGTATGAGTGTTCTGTCTCCATGTATCACTGCATGCCAGAAGAGAGCATCAGATCCCATTATAGATGGTTGTGAACCACCGTATGGTTGCTGGGAATTGTACTCAGGACCTCTGGAAGAGTAGCCAGTGCTCTTAATCCCTCAGCTATCTCTCCAGCACCAATAATTGTATCTTAGTGTGTATCTCCCAAAGGTAAGTTTATTCTCCTACGTAGATAAACTACCACATCAGAGATAGGGAATTAACCACCAACAACATAGTGCCACTATTCAATATATTGATCTTATTCAATATCCTTTATAGAAAATAAAAAAAAATGGCTATCATGTCTTTAAAACTGAAAACATTGCTGAGCAGTGGTAGCGCATGCCTTTAATCCCAGCACTCCGGAGGCAGAAGCAGTTAGATCTCTCTGAGTTTGAGGCCAGCCTGGTCTACCAGAGCTAGTTCCAGGACACGCTCCAAAGCTACAGAGAAAACCTGTCTCGAAAAACCAAATAAAAAAAAAATGAAAGCATTTCTTGTTTTGAGATAGTTTCATGTAGCCTAGGCTGGCCTTGAACTCACAATGTGTATGTAGTTTAGAACAAACTTGAATTTCTTTCTTTCGAGACAGGGTCTCATTATGTAACTCCGGCTGTCCTGGAACCCACTATGTAAACCAGGTGGTCTTGGCCACAGAAATCATCCTGACTCTGACTCCTGATTCTTGAAATTAAAGGTGTTTGTCACGATGCTACTAAAAACTGCCAAATAAGTACTATTTTAAGTTATTTTAGTGGTAAAAATTGACAAGTTCTAGATTTACGGATATGAACACAAAATGATCTTAAATTTGACAAACTAGATACCTTCTTTGATGTCTTCAACAAATATATATATGTCTTCTTGTGTGTGTTCAGATCAAACACTGGGCCTCTCAAATGCTAGGCAAGTGCACTGCCCATGAGCTATTTCCCTAGTGTTATGATCTACTGGCCAAGCCTGTCACCTGGGTACAGCAGGATAAACTACCATCCCTGATGTGGTTTCTTATTTTGCATTGAAATTCTGTTAAATTTTCCTTATTGATATTAAAGGAGACCTACTATATTGCCCAAGTTAGTATGAAACTCTTGGGCAGTCCTCCAAGTACTCCTCCCATTTCCAGAGTGCTGGGATCACTTCCAGGGTGGCCTTGAAGTGTGCTACCACTCCCTGGCTTGTACGGCTGACTAGTGTGGCTGCTTTGCCCTCTGATTTTCAGGCAAACTTTATTTATTAAAACACAAATAATACACCACTATAGAATTTTTCAGGACACCACAGCTGATAACAAAAATTGGTATTAGAATGCAGAGGGCATGAGAGGTTCATGTTTATCAAAGTAAAATATGCGTCAAAAAACTGGGAGGAAAAAAAATCAGTTGTTGGTGGCACATCCCAGCACTTGGGAGGCGGAGGCAGGCGGATCTCTGTGAGTCCAAGGCCAGCCTGGTCTACAGAGTGAGCTCCAGGAAAGCCAGAGCTGCTACACAGAGAAACTGTCTCCAAACAAAAAACAAAAAGACCAGAGAACAACAAATCTTGTATCCAAGAACTCTAGTACCACATAAACACGTGTCTCCTTGAACTGTTTGTTTTCCTCAAACTGAGAAACACTGGAAGAACATACACTTCTGCTTTCCAAGATACATCTCTTGTTCATTTGATAATTATTTACATGATTGTCTACATATAAATTTAGTCTTACAAACTACATGGAGATAATCTGAAAAACTGTCATAAAAGAGGGACCAAGCGCTATGCTCAACACCTCTATTTAAAAACACAGGGGGTGGGGGAGCGAGAGGAAAGGAGGCAAGAAAGAGACCCGCTTCTCAAGTCTGTAAACAAGACCTTAAAAAAACTTGTCTGTGGCTATGGTATAAGTCTGTGGTAGATAAATGGCTTAACATGTACAAGACTCTGGGAGGGGAGAAAGGAAGGGCCATTTAAAAAGAAAAATGCTTTATTCCCATCAAAAACTAAAATAAACTAGGTGTTGGCACACACCTTTAATCCTAGCACTCAGGAGCAGAGGCAGGTAGATCTCTGTGAGTTCGAGGCCTGGCCTATAGATTGAGTTCCAGGACAGCCAGGACTACAGAGAAACCCTATCTCAAACAAAAGGAAAAACACCTAAAACCAAACAAAAACAAAAAATAAATAAACAAATAAATAAATGAAAAACGTCAGAAATTTGGCTTCTAGGAAGAAAAAATATCTGTCAATGTTCTGAAGACACGTACATTCTTTTGCTTGGTTTGGGGATTCTGACTGGCCTGGAATGTAATATATAGATCAGAATGCCCTCAAATTTGCAAAAATCCTTCTGCCACTTCCCTCCTGGGTACTAGGATTACTGGAATGTGCTACTGTACACACTCAAGAAATGATTTACATTTTTTCTGTAAAAATGGTTTGTCTGTGAAACAGTCCTGGCTGTCCTGGAACTCACTCTGTAGACCAGGCTGGCCTTCGCCACCACAATCCAGCCAAGAAATATGCATTCTTTTCTTTTTTTTTAAACAGGGAAAAGTGCGGTACCAGCACTTGGGAGGCAGAGGCAGGCAGATCTCTGTGAGTTCAAGACCAGATTGGTCTACAGAGCAAGTTCCAGGACAGCCAGGACTGTTTTGCAGAGAAACCCTGTCTCAAAAAACAAAATAAGTAAGAAAATAAATTAATAAAAGAAGAGTGCTGCATCTGCATAAGATCCAGACAACCTTCCAACATACCAACAGCAAGCTCCTGAGGGAGCTCCTAGACTTTGATAAAAATGGGATATTTCTCACCAGCTACTATTTCTAGATATTCTTTTTTTTTTTTTTTTTTTTTTTTGGTTTTTCAAGACAGGGTTTCTCTGTGCTTTGGAGCCTGTCCTGGGACTAGCTCTGTAGATCAGGTTGGTCTTGAACTCACAAAGATCCGCCTGCCTCTGCATCCCGAGTGCTGGGATTAAAGGCGTGCACCACCACCGCCCAGCCTAGAAATTCTTAAGAGCAGGGACTATCTGCTTTTCAACACAGCATCCCTCACACTAAGCAAACCAAATGGCCAATTCATTAGAATTACCTTCTTCCTAGTCATGGCTGCGTTCTTTTCCTCAGACCCACTGGTCTCCTGTGAATTCCAGGATAGAGAGAACAGCACTATGAGGAAATAGGGCAGTCCAGGCTTCCTGAACAGCAGCAAGCTCCTCTCAAGCTACAGATTTGTGACTAGACATTCATAGCCTCTGACATAGCGAAAGAGATACTGGGGAGTGAAGAAGACAATCAAACAACTTCAGTGGTGCTTGAAGACACAGACACACAAGACATCACGCCCAAGGAGTGTGGCTAACTCAAAGTCATTTGTTACCCCTTCTCAGAGTGTGATTTTATTTATTTGCTGACGTCCTCCCTCATCTAGAAAACAATTTAACTCACTACATTATAAAAATTCCATCTAGAGCTGAACATGATGGCACACTTTTAATCCCAATACTTGAGAGGCAGAAGCAGGAGGATCTCTTTGAGTCCAGTGGTCTATATAGGGAGTATCAGGTCAACTAGAGTTACACAGTGAGACTCTGTCTCAAAAATAAATAAAACTTTTTTCTTTCAACTGCCCCAGAAACATTTCCATGAGGAAAAGAAGTCCTCAATTCTTTAAATATATTATACTAGTTAAAATTTATACTTGCTATAAAGATTATAGCATATTACATAAAATATATTTATAATAAAATATGACAATGTATTACAAATAAAGTGTTATAACCAATGTATAAACTGCAATGTAAGCTTATTTGATATAAATATTTAACATATTAATTCAAAGGATAAAAATTATCTTTTGTTAGCCAACTATCTAATGTTCTCTATTCTACTTTGCCTGAGAAATAGTTCAGTGATTTATAAAATGCAAGGTCGAAATTATTCTGAAATACAGAGGCCTCTGATCTAATTCATTACAGCATGGGGACCCATGTGATATGTCATGTGCCCAGCTCTATGAGTGCACTTCTAAAGACTTTTAGGAAATATGTTTTGTGGTAATAGTAATTTACTTTTGATCTGATCTAAATGGTATTCGATGAGCAATAATTAAGATATGACATAGAAACCAGGCGGTGGTGGCACACGCCTTTAATCCCAGCACTCGGGAAGCAAAGGCAGGCGGATCTCTGTGAGTTTGAGACCAGCCTGGTCTACAAGAGCTAGTTCCAGGACAGGCTCCAAAGCCACAGAGAAACCCTGTCTCAAAAAACCAAAAAAAAAAAAGGTATGACATAGATAACATTTAAAATACCTTGTCATTCTCTGCAAACAATATGTCTTAAGATTTTACAGACAGCCTAAGTTCCTTCATCTTTTCACTAAGTAGAAAGCAGTTAGTTAGCATGATGCCTAGATGGATCAAAAATGGGCCAAGAAGCCGGGCAGTAGTGGTGCATGCCTTTAATCCCACCATTTGGGAGGCAGCAGCAGCCAGATCTCTGTGAGTTAGAGGCCAGCCTGGTTTACACAGCGAGTTCCAGAACGGGCTCCAAACCGACACAGAGAAACCCTGTCTTGAAAAACCAAGATAGATAGATAGATGGATGGGCCAAGAAAATACCCTTTTCACCTCAACAGCACAGCAGGACCTCTAAGATAACACAATATTGAAACCATTCACCATTTCAGAGCAACAGGGAATGAAGTTGCCACTGCCTGGTTCAGGAATAGACACTGACAGGAATACAAAGTAACAGAGCGACACAAAGAATAGACTTGAGGGCTGGAGAGATGGCTCAGTGGTTAAGAGCACTGCCTGCTCTTCCAGAGGTCCTGAGTTCAATTCCCAGCAACCACATGGTGGCTCACAGCCATCTGTAATGAGAACTGGTGTCCTCTTCTGACCTGCAGGCACACATGGAAGGAATGTTGTATACATAATAAATAAATAAATCTTAAAAAAAAAGAATAGTCTTGAAATCTACAATACCAGAAAGAACGGATGCTTCTTTCTCTTTACCTCCTCCACTCCCAAACTAGAAAACTAGATATGCTTAAATCCTAACCACTTTTTCCTAACACTAGAGGACTCTCAAGAGCAGGGCCTGTGAGACTGCTCAGCAGATAAGGGCACTTGCCTCAAAGCCTAACTACCAAAGCTCACTCCCCAGAACCCACATGGAGGAAGGAGAGAACAATCTCCTGTAAACTGTGCTCAGATTTACATGCACACAAACAAATGTAAGAAGTAAATTTAAAAAGTAAGGTTTAAGCAGCACACACCTTTAATCCGAGCACTCACTAGGCAGAGGCAGGTAGATCTCCAGGTTTGAGGACAGCCAGAGCTACACACAGAGAAATCCTGTTTAGAAAGGAAAAAAAAAGAAAGAAAAGTAAGGTTTAAAAGGATTTCCCTACCAAATACCAGCCATTAAAATAACTGAAATCCTACAATCAGTTGGGTATAACTATACTTCTAACATTAAAATTTGAAAACATGTATACAGGGCTGAGGGCCTCACTTGAGTTAGGTCTTAGGTTGAATAGCAAGCACAGCATCAACTAAGAAGGTGGTATAAGCCAATAATCCCAGCTCTCAGGCAGGACAACTGGAGAGTCAAAAGTTCAAGGCAGGCAGCCTAGAAAATTTAATACTTTATTTCAAATGAAGGGAGGAGAGCGAAGGACAAAAGGAGAGGTTGTTGTTTGGTTGCTTGAGGTTTTTTTGAGACAGGGTTTCTCTGTGTAGCCCTGGCTGTTCTAAGATTCCCTCTGTAAACCAGACTGGCTTCGAACTCAGATTATCACCCTGCCTCTGCCTCTGCCTCCCAAGGGCTGGGATTAAAAGACACATTAAAAATGTGCCACCACAGCTGGGGGGTGGTGATGCACACTTTTAATCCTAGTACTCAGGAGGCAGAGGTAGGTGGATCTCTTTGAGTTTTGAGCTCGGCCTGGTCTACGGCGTGAGTTTCAGGACAGGCTCCAAGGCTTCACAGAGAAACCCTGTCTCAAAAAAAAAGTGCCACCACACTGGCTACAGTTTGTTTTCTCAATAGTAGATAGCCTAAGTTTTGGTGGTAACTTTCTCCTACTTGGAGACTGAACCGAGGGTCTCATATATGTCAGGCAAATGCGCTACCACTAAGCTATATACCCTAACCGTTTTAAAATTTTCATTTGCTATCCTCTTGCTTTAGACTCCTGAGTAATGGAATGCAGATGTGTGCCATTAGCATGATTGGTATCACTCTTTTAGTGGGGAAAAGTGTCTCCCTCAAAAACTAAAGCTTTCTCTCTCTCTCTCTCTCTCTCTGGTTTTTCGAGACAGGGTTTCTCTGTATAGCTTTGGTATCTAATCTGGAACTTGTAGATCAGGCTGGCCTCAAACTCACAGAGATCCACCTGCCTCTGCTTCCCAAGTGTTGGGATTAAGGGCATGCGGCACCAGTGCCCAGCTAAAGCTTTCTCTTAAATCAAGTTTCTCCCTACGATCAGAAAACTCATACGTAGCTCTCTGATTTGCTTTTATTATTATTTTTTTTTTCGAGACAGGATTTCTCTGTAGCTTTGGAGCCTGTCCTGGAACTAGCTCTTGTAGACCAGGCTGGCCTTGAACTCACAGAGATCCGCCTGCCTCTGCCTCCTGAGTGCTGGGATTAAAGGTGTGCGCCACCACTGCCCGGCAAAATTTATTCATTTATTTATTATGTATACAATATTCTGTCTCCGTGTATGCCCGCAAGCCAGAAGAGGATGCCAGACCTCATTACAGAAGGTTGTGAGCCACCATGTGGTTGCTGGGAATTGAACTCAGGAACTTTGGAAGAGCAGGCAATGCTCTTAACCACTGAGCCATCTCTCCAGCCTGCTTTTATTATTAAATGGCATACTTTTCTAACTAATTTTAAACTTCTGCATATTCCTAAATAACACTGTTAAAGTTTAATACAAATGTCCTAAGAGTGACACTGGATCTTACAGATGTATGCTGTTTCTATTTGGACAGTTTATACATTAATGCTATATAATTGATTCCTATACTCAACACTAAATCCAAAACACATACCTATCTTCCTTAAAAACACATTTGAAAAAAAAAGTACCAGACTTTTATAAAATACAATTAAGGTTTCACCAGCTCACTTCCCTGAATTTTGCCCCAAATGTATCAGCACCTTAAGTAATGTCTTCCTTTACTATCAGAGAACTTGATACAAAATATAGATTAAGATATTATAAATAAAACCTAAAATTCAAAACAGAAATCCAAAAAGCACACTATACTTAGCTAAGCTTACTTCCAAATTCTGACTACAGAGTTGTCAAAAACAAAACAAAAAACAAAACAAAACTACAGCTACGTGAGTAGTCCATCATCATAGTCATGCACCCCCACTCCTAGACTGGCTTAGAACTCTCCAGGTAGACCACGTTGGCACGGAACTCACAGCAATGCTCCTGCCTTGATTCTTCCAAGTCCTGGAGTTACAGACATGAGCCACCACGGTAGGTTTCTCAAAGAACACTATAACCATAGTAAAAATGTGCAGACTTGGGCCTGGAGTGCGTAAGAAAGGAGGACCCAAGTTCAGGTCTCAGCACCCAGTAGGGTGGCTCAAAGCACCTGTAACTCAAGCTCTAGGATTTCGGACTCCCGCTGTCTGGGTTCCAAGAGCACACCCTACCCCAAGTTAAAACAAAACAAAACAAAACCACTTTTTTTTAATGTGTGTGTGCACTTTTCTCCTTTGGGGTGTATCACAGTGACCTATAGAGGCTACTCCAAAGGTAATGTGGCTTAGAATAACGGGCCACAAATCAGCAATGGCAAACATTAACTAATGAGCTTTTAAACCACTACAAGTCCTCTTTAGCCTTCTTTTTAATTTTAGTTCCCACGACTGAGAGCAGGAATCCCTACTGTACTGTCTTCATGTCAGCAAAGGCGCTGTTTTTGTTGTCTGTTTTGCTTTCTTTTACCAGCAAAAAGTAAAACCTAACAATCCCTAGGGAGTCTTGGATATGCGTGTATATATTTTGCTGTCTTATATACCTGCTCTTGTTCATAAAATACCACATAACTATGGGACGGCTAACAAGGAGTGAAAATTAAGACTTTTAGGGTAACAATTGCCTCAACTAAAGGTTCCTCCCTGGCTAAGTACCACTCACTGAGTACTCGCTCGTATTATCTTGAAGTTGCGAGTAAAATTTTGTAGAAATATCGCGACTATCAGGAGTTAGTCCAACACAAGGCACAAGAATGGCAAACGGTAAAAGCAAAAGAAAAAAATTTAAATTAAAAAAAATAAAACCGCTATCTTAAACTGCCTTGTCTTTTTTTTCTCCCTTGTGCTGGAGACGGAACCCAGATCTTTATGTATGTAGCTAGAGCTCTACTACCTAGCTAGCTGCTCAAGCAGCTCAGCGCTCTCTCTTAATGCCCATGCACAGTAGCAGGGAAGGCAGCAAGTGAAGAAAAAAAAAAATTCCAGAAACCTGACCTTGTCCACAAGTCGCCTAATTCTGCACTCCTCCTCCCCCTAGTGTCCCCGCGAGCCTGTTCCCGCAGTCCTAAGTGCTCAGTCGGCCTGTTCCAACATCTGCCTGGCAGTCAGAGACTGACAGGCGACCAGAGGGTCCGACAGGAGGTGGCCCGAGAAACGCCGAGGCCCAAGAGGAAAGGACTCTGGGAGGCAAAGGCGAGAACCTTGACAGCGGAAGAGTCGGGCGTTAGGGACCAAGGCCTGCGAGGAGCACCGAGGGGACAGGGCAGAGCCCTGGGAAGGGATGAGCTGAGAGGCTGGCAGGCTTAGAGGAAGCACCCGGGCTGCGAGGCCGGGCAGGGCGCGGACTCACGTTCTCCCACTAGCAGGATCCGCACGTCTTTCTTCATGTCGGAGGCTCGCAGGGGCCGCACTCGGCCCGCACGCATGGAGCGCACGCCTCACGCCGGGAGCGCCCAGCCAGTGGCGCCGCTTTCCCCGCGCTACCGCCTTCTCCTGCCAGCCTCTCAGGCCTCTGAGCCCGATCCTCGGCGGCCCGGACTCGCCACACCGCCTCCTCGGCTGCCGCTCCGCTCGGGAGCCGGGACAAGCCAGCTCCGCCTCCTCCGGCTCCGCGGACGCGGGCGGCGGCGCGGACCACGGCGTGCGGCGAGGGACATGCGCTTTCGCAACGCGAACGCTCATGGCTGAAACTAGCGCCCTCGTGGGCAGGCGGACGGTAGCACAAAACCCGGCAAGGGTGTCCTTCGCAGTCCGGACACTGCCAGAGATGTAGGTGGCAGATCCCGTAGTCGGATCCCACCGTTTTTTTTCTTTTCTTTTTTTTTTAAAGGTTTATTTATTTATTATGTATACAGTGTTCTGTCTGTCTGTATGCTTGCTGGCCAGAAGAGGGCACCAGATCTCATTACAAATGTGGTTGCTGGGAATTGAACTCAGGACCTCTGGAAGTCCTCTTAACCTCTGAGCCATCTCTCCAGTCCGTTTTTTTATTTTTTTTTAATTTAACTACTTGATGTTTATTTATTTATTCAATGTATGCAACTGCTATGCATATACATCTTTATTCCAGAAGAAGGCATCAGAGCCTACTACAGGTGGTTGTGAGCCACCATGTGGTTGCCTAGAATTGAACACCAGACCTCAGGAAGAGCAGCCAGTGCTCCTGAACCTCCTTCACCATCTCTCCAGCAGCAGATCCCACTGTTTTACCGAATAAGAACATAAGAAGTTCCTTGTCACACAACGAGAGCTTCGTCGTGACTCTGAGCAGGGAATCTTTTCACTAAAAAATAAGGTCCAGGAGGGCAAGTCACTTGCCCATCTGGTTTTCAGAATGATTTATTGAACAAGGTAACTGGCTCCCAGGGTGTGTATACTCCCCAGAGCACATCACCCTGTTTGTTGTTTTTCTTTTTCTTTTTTTTTAATAAAGCTTATATCATGATTTTATTTCCCAAGGACCTTTTTCGTTTTCAGTGACAAGACAGTATCTTTACTATAACTATACACAATACACATAGGTATTATATATTCTACTATAGTTTATATAGTAAACTACAATTTATTCATATATAGTAAATTCCTGTGATATTGTAGACATATTGATAGGCCCTTCATTTGTATAGAATATAGTAACAAAGAATACATACTTTGGAAGCTCACATGCATGTAAAACCACTCAGCATTAGTATATAGCACAGTATGCAATTCTTTTTATTTAATGAAACTTTTTTTTGATGAGACTTTTTAAGATTCTAAATTCTCAAACATATATACAAAGATTTCCTTTATTTTATTAATATTTATTGAGCTCTACATTTTTCTCTGCTCCCCTCCCTGCCTCTTCCTTCCCCCCTTCAATCCTCCCCCAAGGTCCCCATGCTCCCAAGTTACTCAGGAGATCTTGTCTTTTTCTACTTTCTACTTTCCATGTAGATTATATCTATGTAAGTCTCTCTTAGTGTCTGCATTGTTGTCTAAGTTCTCTGGGATTGTGGTTTGTAGGCTGGCTTTCTTTGCTTTATGTTTAAAAACCACCTTTGTTTTATGTTTAAAAACGACCTTTTTATTAAAAGTACATGTGATAATTGTCTTTCTGTGTCTGGGTTACTTCACTCAAAATAATGCTTTCTAGTTCCATCCATTTTTCTGCAAAATTCAAGATGTCATTGTTTTTTTCTGCTGTGTAGTACTCCATTGTGTAAATGTACCACATTTTTCTTATCCATTCTTCGGTCGAGGGGCATTCAGGTTGTTTCCAGGTTCTGGCTATGACAAACAAAGCTGCTATGAACATAGTTGAGCACATGTCCTTGTGGCACGATTGAGCATCCTTTGGATATATACCCAAAAGTGGTATTACTGGGTCTTGAGGAAGGTTGTTTCCTAATTTTCTGAGAAATCGCCACACTGACATCCAAAGGAGTTGTACCAGCTTGCATTCCCACCAGCAATGCAGAAGTGTTCCCTTTTCCCCACAACTTCTCCAGCATAAGTTGTCATCAGTGTTTTTGATCTTGGCCGTTCTTTCAGGTGTAAGATAGAATCTCAGAATCGTTTTTGATTTGCATTTCTCTGATGATTAAGGATGTTGAACATTTCCTTAAGTGTCTTTCAGCCATTTTAGATTCCTCTGTTGAGAGTTCTCTGTTTAGGTCTGTACTCCATTTTTTTAATGGATTACATGAGCTTTTGGTATCCAGTTTCTTGAGTTCTTTGTATATTTTGGAGTTCAGACCTCTGTCTGATGTGGGGTTAGTGAAGATCTTTTCCCAGTCTGTAAGCTGTCGTTTTGTCTTGTTGACCATGTCCTTTGCTTTACAGAAGCTTTTCAGTTTCAGGAGGTCCCATTTATTAATTGTTTCTCTCAGTGTCTGTGCTGCTGGGGTTCTATTTAGGAAGTGGTTCCCTGTGCCACTGCGTTCAAGTGTACGTCCCACTTTCTCTTCTATAAGGTTCAGTGTGGCTGGCTTTATATTGAGGTCTTTGATCCATTTGGACTTGAGTTTTGTGTATGGTGATAGATGTGGATCTATTTTCATTTTTCTACATGTTGATATCGAATTATGCCAGCACCACTTGTTGAATATGCTTTCTTTTTTCCATTTGATATTTTTTGCTTCTTTATCAAAGATCAGGTGTTTGAAGATATGTGGATTGATATCCAGATCTTCTATTCGGTTCCATGTTTGTTGTTTTTCAAAATGTATTATTTTGTATATTTGAGTATGATGTGTGCATTTGAATGCTTTCCACGGTGAGTGTGGGAGCTCAGAGGACAGCCCTAATGAGTTGATTCTTGGCCAGTGTGATTATACATGCCTTAGTTCCAGCACTGGAGAACAGAGGCAGGTGGATCTCTGTGAGAAATCTGGTCTACATGGTGAGTTCCAGGACAGCCCCAAGGCTATGAAAAGTGACCTATTTCAAACTTGCACTTTGGGTTCCAGGGGTCAAAACTTAGTCATCAGGCTTGAATAGAAAGCACTTTTCCCGCTACCATATCACCGCCCAATTAATTACATTTTTAAAAGTAGAACATGATAGTTTGTGCCTATAATTCCAATATATGGGAGGCTGAGGCAGAAGGATTGCCATGAGTTGGGACCAGCCTGGACTATAGCATGAGACCTAAACAGGCATGGTGTTATGCACCTTAAAAAGTGGAGGCAGAAGGACTAAGCAATCAAAGATATCATCTACACAGAGAAAGCTCATGCCAATCGAGCTACAAGAGACTTCGTCTCAAAACAACACACACACCAAAAATTATACACACATTATACATATGTGAAACTAATCTAAAGAGATTCAAATGTGTATGTGATCTCTATAAGTCTTGTGGTGTACAGCAGTTCAGAGATGCTGAGCAATTTCCTGGATTTCAATCCAGATTCCTCCACCCAATAGAAACATAGTGCTGAATAAGTTCACTTACTTCCCTGAGCCTATTCCTTCTTAGAAGGCATGGCAGTGATAGTGATGCCTTCCTCCTAGGTGGTTGTAAAGGAAAAATTCTGTTTTGCCATGTCCAGCATTCATGACAAGACCAGGATATACTCTACTGATCTCAGGCACCATCAGGATCATAGAAGTTCACAAAGGGTTCTTCATGAGCTTGAAGGCAAATACCTTATCTTCCCCACTATAGTTCACCATCTTATTTGTCTGATTTTATATAAATATATGTATAGATGTAAAGATAGATGTATGGATATAGATATGTATAGAGAAGGAAATCCTTTCTAAAAATTGTTTGGGAAGGCAGAAGTAGCACTCCCACCAGCACTCAAGAGTTGAAGCAGGATCGTGAGTTGGAAGCCAACCTGGGCTACTCAGTGAGACCCTGTCTCAAACAAACAACAAAAACCGAACTCTGTGATATGACAAAGAGGTGAGATGGAAGGACACACCTCTTACTCACAGGGAAAAGTCCCTAGGAGGGTGGCTGTAAAGTCCACAGGGCTCTATGCCTCTTCCTCCCTACCAAAATGAAGACTTCACACCCTTCCTTGCAGAATTGTTTGGAGCAATCTCATGAAGTAATATACAGATGCTCTGCTGTTTTCTGATGGAATCACATTTAAGTAAATTCACTGTAAAGTAAAATACATCTAACCTGCCATAAATTAATACACAATTGTCTATCTTCCCAATCACGGAGCCAAGAGAGACTTGCTGCTGCAGTCCTGCTTATTACTAGCCCAGAAAGACATCAAAATTTCAAATTTTTGAAGTACAATTCTACTCACCATGTTATCACTTGGGTACCATAATAACACTTGATCTTAGCCAGAACAGAAACAACTGACACTATTATAGTTTTTTTTTTAATATAGCTGGGAGTGGTGGTACATACCTTTAATCCCAGTATTCAGGAGGCAGACAGAACTCTATAGTTTAAGGTCCTTCTAGTCTACACAGTGAGTTCCATGACAGCCAGAGATATAAAGAGAGAACTTGTCTCAAAACAAAACAAAAATTAATGTAGTTGTGGCCGAGTGGTTAAGGCGATGGACTAGAAATCCATTGGGGTCTCCCTGCGCAGGTTCGAATCGGGAGGCAGAGGCAGGCGGAGCTCTGTGAGTTCAAGACCAGCCTGGTCTACAAGAGCTAGTTCCAGGACAGGCTCCAAAGCCACAGAGAAACCTTGTCTCGAAAAACCAAAAAATAAAAATAAAATAAAACATAAATAAAAAAAGAAAGAAAAATTTAAGTCAAATCAAAGTAAGTTGGAGACCGTGTGCTCCCCCCCCCCCGCCCACCACACAGGGTTTCTCTGTACAACTCTGACCTTCCTAGAACTTGCTCTGTAGACCAGACTGGCCTCAAACTCAGAGATGCAGAGATCCACCTGCCTCTGCCTTCTGAGTGCTGGGATTAAAGGAGTGCGTCATCACTGCCCAGCACATCCAAAACTTTTGAGAAAAAAAAGTTACACAACTATAGATCATTAATCACAAGAAGGGCAAACACTTTAGGCAACTGCCATCTCTAGCAACATTTCATAGAGGATCATGACTTTAGGATTTTTCTACACTATGGTTGCTAGCAAGCAAAGTTAATTTTAATTCTGCAGGCCTTGACAGTACTGTAGATGTGTGCTAGCTAAAAGTTTTTACATCCTTTAATCAAGGGGAAAAGTCTGCTAGGCAGGGATCTAGGGAGAAAAGTTTACTTGGGAGGACATTGTAGATCTTGTTATGAAGAAACACTTTGGGTTTTTTTTTTTTCTTTTTCTTTTTCTGAGACAGGGCTTCTCTATGTAGCTTTTTGGAGCCTGTCCTGGAACTATCTCAGTAGACCAGGCTGGCCTTGAACTCAGAGAGATCTGCCTGCCTCTGCCTCCCAAGTGTTGGAATTAAAGGTGTGCGCCACCACTTCCTGGCTTGTTTGTTTTCTTGAAGAAGCACTTTGTAAATAACACTTACTTTAAAATCCAAGCAGAACGGCTGGAGAAATGGCTCAGCATTTAAGAGCACTGACTGTTCTTCCAGAGACCCAGGTTCCCAAAACTCATATGGTGACTCACAGCTACCTATAACTCCAGTTTCAGGGAATCTGGTGGCCTCTTCTGGCTTCTGAAGGTGCTCAGCATGCATGCACAACACAGACATACATGCAAGCAAAACAATTCATCCGCATAAAATAAATAAAATAAAACAGTCCAAGCTGAATGTGGTATAATCACAGCACTCAAGACGCTGAAACTGGAGTTTAAGATCAGCCTGGTTGCCATATTGTTTCAAACAAAACAAAACAAAAAATCTAGAACCATAGAAAAGAGGCGACACCAAGCAATTTCATCATCTCATCTGACAATATTTATGCACGAGTACAAACCAAGACCAGCACTTTGTTAAAAAGGAGAGGAGGGAAACTGACACATCGGGGTTTCCAGCCCATGTGGAGTTCCTTTGCCCATCCCTCCCCCACCCCTGTCCTTGAACCCCTGGTGTAGGAAGTCCTTCTGTATTTGCTTTCATTGGTTAAATAAAGAAATTGCCTTGGCCTTTTGATAGGGCAGAACTTAGATAGGCAGGGGTGGGGGGCGGGGTGGGGTGCTGAATGCTGGGAGAAAGAAGGCAGGCAGAGAGAGTCGCCATGGAGTCGCCAGAGTCAGACTTTCCTGGTAAGCCACGACTTCATGATAAACACAGATTAATAGAAATGGGTTAGATCAAGACGTGAGAGTTGGACAAGAAGAGGCTAGATATAATGGGCTAGGCAGTAATTTAATTAATACAATTTCTGTGTGGTTATTTTGGGGTTAAGCTAGCCGGGGACTGGGAACACCGCTTGCTCCTCTTACTACAAACCCCCATGGCTTGTCTTGAGCCATATGTCCTTCTCATGCTGTTAACATGACCAGCAGAGGTCACTCAGACTTTCTCCAAAAGACAGTATGGCTCATGGTTAAGTGCAGGGAATTCAGAGTCACCTTGCTTGGTTCTGAGCATCAACTCTGCCAAGTATTTGCTGAGCATCATTAGTCAAATTAGAAGTATCAATAGGACACATTACATGAGATTGCTATGAAAATTAATTATCCTAAATAATGAGAAATCCCTAATACTGCCTGGTACTGCCTACTGTGGGGCTATCACAGATTTATTCGAGGTGTTGAATGGATTGGGTGAAGCCAAGAGGACACTCTGGCAGCTAGGAGGCAGCGATGGAATTTTACTTCAGTGTGCTAATGGGGCGCTTTTCTTTCACAAGGCAACCTTTATGCTGCTGCCCTGGAGAGGCCATTGAGTAGTCAGAGCAAAGTGCCTCCCTCTGCATAGAGAGGATCTATCTTTTGTGCCTATCAAAGGGAGAACTTGCAACACAACCTCTTGAGTCCCAGGAGGGTGCAACATCCCAGGCTAGTAGCCAGGCGCGCTGGGTAAAAGAGATAGTGTGCCAGGAAGATGACTGACATTGGGTGGGACAAGGGCTTCATCTACGATTCTGAAGTTCCTCACTAGCCTGAGCAAGAGGCCAAATAAAACTTGGGTTGCCTTCAGTCCCACCTTTCAGAACCATCTATCGTGGGCTCTCAAACTAAACCCAAAGAAGTATCTATCATCGATCTGCTTTGTCTTCACTTTTTTCTCTCCCTTTCTCGGTGCTGGGGATGGACACAGAGCTTTGTACGTTCAAAATGTTCTACCACTGAGTTAGAGCCCTAACCTCCTTTGTCATCTTTCCTGTTTCAGAAGCAGAGCTTCACCACATTGCCCGGGCTGGCCCTGAACTCACTCTGTAACCTAAACGGGTGCAATCCTCCTGCCTCAGCCTCTCAAGTAGCCAGGATTGTAGTCCTGTAGTCCTGTGCCACCAGGAATCTATGTGCTCCCCTTCTTTACTGCTGTTCTTTAAGAAGGCTTACTGCTTTTCCTACCATGCCTGTTTTGATGGAGCAAAAAAGTTCAATGCTTTGATGTCTGGTAACATTCTCTAAGCTTTCAGCAAAGATGATCTTGATTCAGTGTTCAAGCATCCACGTCCTCTACATTGCCTTGAGAAGGAAAGCCCCTTAAAGGAATCTGTGTCTGCAGAGACCGATTGGCTGATTAGAATTTCGGTACTGTTGAAAGATTGGAATGTTGCAGGTGCAGAGGCTACTTATCTTCTGGCCCTCTGGAGCAGCCATTCGTTGCCCCCTCACTCCACCCCATAGGAACTAACATCTTGTGATAATAGATAAAAGCCTTTTAGAATCTATTGGTTTACAGGCAACTAGCTTCTCCCAATGCAAAAGCTAAGAATACCATCAGACAGCATCCTGACCCATAGAATATCTTCCTCCATCTCTATATACCTGTGTTGCCTATGTTCCCACCAATGTATTTTAAACTTGCCTTGATTTATGACTTTCTCTTTCTTGAAACTGCTTCCAAATTGGAACATGTGGTATTTGGAGTAACCTAAATCTGTGTTCCCAGGCAATGGTCATTCAAAATGACTCCAGAATAAACGCTATTCCCCTTAAGATGATAACTGTGGTTTTATGTACCAAGTGTCAGTCCCTAGAGGACAAAGTCTCTGCTTGGTTTGGCTTGAAGGCATATCACTCAGCACCATCGCTAGTTAACTATGTAGGGAGAGACTTTTTGTTTTGTCTTTTTTTTCCCAGACAGAATTTTTCTGTGTAGCTCTGACTATTCTGGAACTCACTCTGTAGAACAGGCTGGCCTTGAACTCACAGAGCGCTGCTTGCCTCTCCTTCCAAGTGCTGGAATTAAAGGCGTGTGTCACTATATCAGGTGGAAGAAACTTTTCAGACCTCATCTATTGACTGAGACACATGCAGTTTTTTTTCTGAGTTTTCTCAAGTTCCTTCAAGTACAGTGGCAAACAAGTTCTCTTGATTAAGAGATAATCGATATTGAGAAGCTATCTTCCCCACAAATGGCCTGAAATCCCTTAGGAGGCAGTAAAGGCATGGACTATGAATTTTGCATTTCTTCTCCAACACATTCTAGCTGTTTAGCACTAGGTAAACAGCATAATGTGTCTGAAATGCATAAACCTCATCTATAAAACAAAGCTATCTCATGGGCTTTCTTTGAGAAGGAAACGATGCTGGCAAAGAATTCCTTATATTGCTTGACATGGAGTGTGGGCTCACATGCCACAGCTAACAGCTCATTCTGAACTCCGAATTCTTTTGCTGACTTCACTGTCTTCCTAAGGGCAAAGTGGTTAGCTTACCCACAACACTATAAATTTGAAAAAGCAAAGCAAATGAGTATAATTTTTAATCACCTTAGACACATTAAAATTTTTTGTTAACTTAGATGTACCAACCAATGATTCTCAAAACTATGTAGGTCACAAGACACTTGTGAAAAACAAAAAAATTCAGTGGATAGTAATTTGATATTTTTTGCTTATTCCTGAGAAGAAATCATTAAAATTAAATATACCCCGAGACAGTAATGAGAAATATATATATGTATATATGTATGTATGTATGTGTATACACATATACAAATGTATACATTTAGCTGTCGCTCACAATAGACAGAGTTGGTTCCAGGGCTTCCTCACATAGCAAAATTGGAGGATTCTCAAGTTCTTCATAGAAGATTCATGATGTTTGCATTCACTTACAACACTTTGGATTATGTAATTTCTTCAGGTGATACCATGTAGGAAATAATGACAAGAAGTTCACAGATGGTCAGTACAGTTATGATTTATTCTAAATGTTTTTTGTCATTGTTTTTTGAGACAAAGTTTCTCTGTGTAACAGTCCTGGCTGTCCTAGAACTTGCTCTGTAGACCAGGCTGACCTCAAACTCACAGAGACCGGCCTACCTCTGCCTGCTGGGTTTAAAGGTGTGCTCCACCATGCCTGGCTGTTGGGTTACTATAGAGATTTCAAGAGAAGCTGATAATAAATATTGAAGAAGCCAGGAGGTGGTACCGCACACCTTTAATCCCAGTGCTCAAGAGGCAGAGGCAGGCAGATCTCTTTGAGTTCTGAGGCCAGCCTGGTCTACAGAGTGAGTTCCAGAACAGTCAGGGCTACATATAGAGCCTCTGTTTCAAACAAACAAACAAACAGAAGCCCCCAAAACAAAAACAAAACAAATTTTTATAAAAATTTCAAGGTGATTGCACTGGGTAACAGCCGTCATTAAGTTCAAATCCACCATCAAGTCCTGGTTCTGGTACCAAGAAAGGCTGAGAACAGAACTTAGGGCTTTGTGTGTGCAGAGCAAAGGCTCTACCACTAAGCTACACCGCAGCCTGTGTGTTATTTTAAAGCACGAATTCATGGAACTATTATTACACAGCAACTGCTAAGTAACATATAGCCCTTTTTGTGTGTCCTTAATGGTCTGCTTCCAATATCACTACAGAAACAAACTGAACTCAGCACAGCTGTGATACTCATGATTTCAGTTTACTACACTGAAAGGCCACAGAATAAAAGGAACAATAGCAAAGGCACACAAGGTAGGGTCCAGGAAGTCTCCCTCTCACAAGTCATTGGACAGTGCTCTATCCTCCCAACAGTGATACTTGGGGTCTTATCTAATGTGCGCTAGCTGTTTACCCAGCTGTGCTGTGGGACTGGGCTTTTAATTAGCGGTGGCTCAGTCGTATAAGCATGACTCGTTGACCACAGGGTGACTGAACCAACAGTCAGTCCCAGATGAGTCCTAAGTGACAGAGAATTGTCCAAAGTCCCTCCTATTAGTTAAGCTTTTCTAAGGCCTTAGAGGTCACCTTCAGGAGACAGTACAGGCCAGCTCTTTCTCTTAAATGCCCAAGGTTCAAAGAGCTCAAACCCGTTTAGTTAATCTTGTCCTACACAAAAATGAAAAACTCCAAAAGTGGGTGGAGTCGTACCATGTAGTCCAAGTCCATGTAGCCTTGATTTTGCTGGCCAGGTTAGCCTCAAACTTGCAGCGATCCTCCTGCCTCTGCTTCCCATGTGCTAGGGTTACAGACATGTACTTCCATATCCACTATGTAGCTAAGTGTCCTAGCTCTAGTTGCCTCTAAACAGAGAGACTAGGAAGCCCATGTTCTAACCCCAGGGGAAGCTTCAAGAGTTTACCTGCTTTATTTCCAGGTAGTTTCCAGGACTTAAACCATACAGCCAGAAGGCAGGATGCAGAGGGGAGGAGGCAGAGACCTCACACTCATACAGAAGCCTCTCCTGACCAGAGACTGAGTAGAAGGCGAGCTTCCCCAACTCAAGGTCCAGCCACACGCCCACAACCTCAGGGCGGCCTAAGTGAAGGTCGGTTTTCTTCACCATAGCCCAAGCAGAGAACTGGCCAGGCCCTTTCCACTCTATGCACCAAGAGTCCATAGTCCTTCCCAGCATCTGGTCCCGCTTCATGCCCCACGAAGCCACCCCAACAGCCCAGTGGTTGCAGTTCCTAGTGTCCACTTCCCAGTACTTCTGGCCAGAAGAGAGGGCCTGGGAACATAAGACTTGGCTAATTAAAAATCTCTCTGGACTCCAAAAATAGGGTTGTGGACAACGCGACACAGTCACTGTCCGGCAACTGTTGGAAACCTCCAGGTTACAGGAGAGGCTCCTCAAGTCAAAAGTTGGACTGATGGCCCCTGGGGAGACATGAACCACAAGAACATGGACAGTAAGTTATTTTTTCATTTGTATGTATGGGTATTTTGCCAGCATGTATGTCTGTGCACCACATGCATGCAATGCCCACAAAGTCAAGAAGAGTATATTAGATCCTCTGGGACTAGAGTTTCAGACCATTATGAGCCACCAAGTTGGTGCTAGGAATCAAACCTGGGTCCTCTTGAAGAGTAGCCAGTGCTCTTAACCACTGAGCCATCCATCCAGTCATGGATACTTAGTTTGTGACCATCTATGCTGGAAGTCATTTACTGACTAGCAAGAAGTAACATTTTATCTTTTGGGGTAATATTTAGGTTAAATTGATACATAAACTTATAGAAAGTTTATGAATAACACATAGACCTGGGCATAGATAGCTATCATACTCACAAACCTTCATAACTCTACATAACCTTCATGTTGTATTATCAATACCCTGTTCCTGCTTTTATTAGTTTTTTGGGGGGAAGGGATTTTCAAGACAGTGTTTCTCTGTAGCTTTGGAGCCTATCCTGGACCTGGCTCTTGTAGACTAGGCTGGCCTCGAACTCACAGAGATCCGCCTGCCTCTGCCTCCCATGTGCTGGGATTAAAGGCGAGCGCCACCACTGCCCAGCTGCTTTTATTGTTTTTACCTCCCATCCGGAAGCTTTTCTGAATCCCATGCAGTACAAGATCATTCTTACTTTTTTCAATACATGTGCTTTGTGAGTATGATAGCTATCTATGCCCAGGTCTATGTGTTATTCATTTATATATAATATCTCCTTCCTTCCTCCCTTTCTCCTCCCTCCCTTCTTGTCTGTCTAGTGCTGAGAATCAGACCCAAGGTCTTGCACATACTAGACAAATACTCTACTACTGAATCACACTCCCAGCCCCTATTGTTAAGTGCTAATATTTGAATATCATGTCTTCTCTACTCCAGGTACTTCTTTCTCTCCCTCCCTCTCGAGCTCTCATGTAGCCATAAGCCAATTCTACCATGTTATTACCACTGCAAAGATAAGAGAATGGAGGCCCTAAGAGGTGACTTGTCCAGGCTTGCACAGCTATCTAATAGAGCTGCTGTGGACAAATTCAGGACTCCAGGGTACATGCACTCTTAAAGATCATCTAGCCCGAGACAACACATTATATATGTAAGTGGGGAAATAAACAGGCAGTTGTAACTGATGACATCAGCATGGATGTGTTCAGCATCTAAGTGTTCAAGGTCCTAGCTGATCCTGGAATTTGGGACTCTTGAATCCTCTTTGTCTTTATATTAAGCTCTCCATATAGAGGGACCTCATATAGAGGAACAAATATCCAAGAGTAAAATCAAAGATTAGGTCCCACAGCAAGGAGGTGGGCACAGCACATCCTTGAATCCTACTGTTTATAAGTAGGTTTTCTTTTTTCTTTTTTTTTTTTTCAGATTGAGTCTCATGTAGCCCAGGCTGGCCTCAAACTATCTTGCCTCTCTAAGGATATGTTTAAAACTGATCCACCTGCCTCTCTCTCCCAAGTTCAAGAACTACAAGGATATACTATCACACCAGGTTTATATAGTGCTGGGGACTGAATCCAGGGTCTTTGTGCATGCTAGGAAAGTACTCTATCTATTGAGTTATTTTGTTGTTTTGTTTTGTTTTTCAAGACAAGGTTTCTTTGTACAGCTTTGGCTGTCCTAGAACTAGCTCTGTAGACGAGGCTGGCCTCAAACTCATACTATCCACCTGCCTCTGCCTCCTGAGTGCTGGCAGTATAGGTGTGTGCAACCACAGCATGGCTGATCTACTGAGTAATATCCTAGTCCTAATAAGTGTGTTGACCTGGCTGATCTACTGAGTATATCCTAATCCTAGTAAAGTGTGCTAAAGTGGACCTCATACTTACGTAGGGCAAACTGAGAAGCTTTCCTGGGTACAGGACATCTTTGGTCAGGCAGCAGACATAAGGAAGAAGATGGTGTTTCTAGGAATTAAAAGAATAATTGGGAGGAGGAAGCCCCATTAACAAAAGGCAAACCGAAGGTATTCAACTGTCATGATATAGGAACATGCCTGCATTCTTTCTCATTAGCGTATTCTGGGTGTTTAGGTTATGCCAGATACCACATTCAGACCAAGTATATCTAGCCCCAAGTTATTACTGTGGGATTTTTTTAACTGTTTCGCCCACAAACCACAAACTCCTTGCTAGCACAGATCTTATTCATCTCTATATTCTAAGTATTAAGACTCCTATAAACCCCATAGACAGAAAGTGTTTTATGCATATTTATCAGGTAAATTAATACAGTTCCAGGGGATTAGAGCACCCTCATATCCAGAATACTCACAACCCCCTGTCAATGCCCTAAACCATTATTGTATAACCTGGTAACCTGGACTGATGTAAGGTTCATACCAACTTCTGACACCTCCAACTCCCTCTCCATGTTCCAAAGTTTAATTATTAACTTAAGCAATTATATATGCTAGACTACAATGACCATGGGAAGGCTGGAACAGAGAAAGGGAGAGAAACCCTACGGCATGGCAGAGGGGAAACCTTCCACCTGAATCTTTTTTTTTCCATTTTCATATGTGTGGTGTGTGCACATGTATATATGCAAACTTTTGCATGTGTGGGTGCTTGTGCATGTGTATGTGCATGGGGGTATGCGAAGGCCTGATATTGATGCTGAGACTCACCCTCAATCACTCTTTCATCTTATTCACTGAGATAAGGTCTACAGAGTGAGTTCCAGGACAGCCAGGGCTACACAGAGAAACCCTGTCTCGAAAATAAAAAAAAAAAAAATTGAAAACCTGGAATTCTGGTACATGCATAACATGAATGAATCTGAAGAATATTATTCTAAATGAAATAAAATAGTCACAAAAAGACAAATACTTTGAGGTTGAGTGTGTAACTCAGTGATAGATCATATGTCTGGCATGCATGAAGGCCCTGGTTTTGATCATCCCCCCCCAAAAAAAACATATACCCTCCCAAAAAAAAGGAAGAAAAAAGGTAGAATCACAATTGCCAGAGGCTGGAGGATGGGAGAATCCAGAGTTGCCTGATGAAAATAAGGATTCAGTTCTGCAGGATGAAAAAGTTTCATCAAGATGGGTACTACAACCATGTAAATATTGTAAATATAATGAACAGTTGGCTGAAGAACAAGAGAAAGAACAATGGTTCCTTCACATTGGTACTGTTTAAAATTAATACATTCCACCAATACAATACAGAGATCTTTCTTTCTCTGAGACAGGATCTCACTATGAATTCCTGGAATTCATAAAGACCCACCCGTCTCTGCCTCTTGCTTGCTGGAATTAAAGGTGTGTGCCTCTAAGCCCAGGCAAAACTGTATTTTTTTTTTTCTGGTTTTTCAAGATAGGTTTCTCTGTGGCTTTGGAGCCTGTCCTGGAACTAGCTCTTGTAGACCAGGCTGGTCTCGAACTCACAGAGATCCGCCTGCCTCTGCCTCCCGAGTGCTGGGATTAAAGGGGTGCGCCACCCCTGCCACTCCCCACCCCTCCCAAAACTGTATTTTTAATAGTATGTATCAAGAAATAGCAAACTTCAAGACAGATAGGACTACAAAGAGAGACTCTGTCTCAAGAAAGCAAAAATAAACAAGCAAAAAGAATTATATAGTTATATACCTTTTTTCCTTCTTACTACTATTCCCCCCACCCCACTCCCACACTCTTTTTGAGACAGGATCTCTCTATGTACCCCAGATTGGCCTTGAACTTCTGATGTGCCCATCTCCACCTCCCAAGTACTGGGATTAGAGGTACATACTGCTACGCTTTATTTTATGTCTTGTTAGTAAAAACATTTACTAATTAAAAAATAAAAAGAGGGCTGATGAGATGATTCAATGGGTAAAAAAATATTTGTCGTCAAGCCTGATGATCTCATTTCAATCCCCACAGGATGGAAGGAGAGAATTATCTTCCCAAAATTATCCTTTTACCTACACACATATTGTGGCAAGTGCGTACACAAGATCATAGACATGTACACATACACTATATATATATACATATACACACACACACATATATATGTATGTATGTATATTTTGGTTTTTAAAAAGACACAAGTCTGGGTAGTGGTGGAGCACACCTTTAATGCCAGCACTTGGGAAGCAGAGGTAGGGGGATCTCTGAGTTTGAGGTCAGCCTGGTCTACAGAGTGAGTTCCATGAGAGCCAGGACTACACAGAAAAACCTTGTTGCAAAAAAAAAAAAAAAAAATTTAAAAAGACACAAAATAAAAAGCAGCTAGAGGAAGTAGAAGACATGTGTGGTCCAGCTACTCTGGAGGCAGGAAAGTCACTTAAGCCTAGGGTTTGAGGTCAGCCTGGGCAACATAAAAAGACCTCATCTCAAAAATGAGAGCGGGGGCTGGAAAGATGGCTCAGCAGTTAAGAGCATTGTTGCTCCGGCTGAAGACCTTGGTTTTGTCCCCAGCACCCACATGCTCACAACTATCCCTAACTCCAGCCCCAGGGACCCTGACACTCTCACCCTCTTCTGACCTTTGAGGGCACTAGACACACAGGGTGCACAGACATACATGCGGGCAAACACCCACACAAAGGAACTATGTACGAAAGCAGGGAGCAGAGACGGCTCAACGGGCAAAGGCACCTGTTGCCAAGCCCAAGAACCGAGCTGATTCCTCGATCACACGAGGGTAAGGAGAGAACAATTTCTGCAAGTTGTCACCTGACTTCCCTCCACAGGGAGCTGTGGCAGGCACATGCCCGCCGCCACCACATATGTAAGTAGAAATGAAAACAGAAAGTCCAAATCAGCCTACCTCCAAACTCCTCCGGCAAAAAGCGAAGATCAGCCACATGCTGGGATCCAGGGTCACGAGTCTTAAAAATGTGAGTTTTGCTTTACTCAGGGCCTATGCTACAGAAAAACCCCTTATGTTCCTATCCCAAAATGTACACAGCCATGTCCATGACCATACCTCAGTCTACTCCTACTCAACTTACACCACCACAGAAAAAAGCAGACATGCTCTAGGTCCTGTCCCCAAAGGACAAAGCCAGGGGCACTTGGTCATTCTATCCTGATGTGAGATGTCCTTCTGTATGTGTTGTTTTTACTGGTTGATGAATAAAGCTGTTTAGGCCAATGGCTTAGCAGAGTTAAGTCAGGCAAGAAATCCGAACATAGATATATGGAGAGAGAGTAGGCAGAGTCAAGGAGACACCATGTAGCCACCGATACCATTAAGCCACAGCCTCATGGCAATAGATTAATACAAATGGGTTAATTTAAGATGTAAAGCTATCTAGGAATATGTCTGAGCTATTGGTCAAACAGTGTTGTAATTAATATTGTTCTGTGATTATTCAGATCTGGGTGGCCGAGAAACGAAAGCATAGTCTCCATTTAAATCACCCAACTTTCTTAGTGAGTCCTGCTCCATCAGCTCACCCAGAACTTGTTCTCCAGGAGCTTCTTTCCATGTGACTCCGCCTTGCAGCTTTTCTTGAATTTCTTCTAAGTTATGGAGAATCTCTCGAATTTTCCTCTCGGATGCACTGGACGTTACTACCTTTTGAGAACTCAAGGAATATTCCTTCTCAGAGGAAGAAGCCTATTGATCAGTGAGGAAACAAGTAAATAAAAGCCAACTATGGAACTCATTAAATACACTCAAGAGCCAGGCCTTGCATCCACAGTTTTGTTTTGTTTCATTTAAGTCTAAACAGGCTTTCAAAAACAAAATTAGGGGTTGGAGAGATGGCTTAATGATTAAGAACAATGGCTGATCTTCTAGAACCTGGGTTTAGCTCCCAAGGTCCACATGTTGGCCTCCATAGGCACCAGGCATGCCTGTGGGCACAGACATACATGCAGATAAAACACCTATACACATAAAAACAAATAATATTACCTAGCAGAATGCAGTGAGTCATGTTTATAACTCAAGCACTTAAGATTCCTGCACAAAATTTTTTTAGAAAAGTCCTAAAGCAAGAAGGCTGCTATGAGTTCAAGGTTAACCTAGGCTACAGAGTAAGATTCTGTCTCAAACAAAAATCATGATACTAGAGCATTTTTTCCACAATGTTTTTTCAAGACAGGGTTTCTCTGTACAGCCTTGGCCATCCTGGAACTTGCTCTGTAGACTAGGCTGGCCTCAAACTCACAGAGATCCACCTGCTTCTGCCTCCCAAGTGCTGGGATTAAAATCATGCACCATCACCACCACCCAGATCATTTCTTTCTTTTTATTTTATGTTTATGAACACTTTGCCTATTTGTATATATGTATCACATAATATGGGATTCCCCTCTATATGCTATGAATATGTTTTATTATCATTGGTTAATAAAGAAGCTGCTTTGGCCTATGGCAGGGAAGAATATAGGCAGGCAGGAAAACTAAACTGAATACAGGGAGAAAGAAGGCCGAGTCAGGCAGACACCATGTAGCTGCCCAAGAAGCAAGAGGTAACAAGCCACGAGCCTCATGGTAAAATATAAAATAACAAAAATGGGTTAATTTAAGATGTAAGAGCTAGGCCAGGCAGTGGTGGCACATTCCTTTAATCCCAGCACTTGGAAGGCAGAGGCAGGCGGATCTCTGTGAGTTCAAGACCAGCCTGGTCTACAAAAGCTAGTTCCAGGACAGGTTCCAAAGCCAAAGAAAAGCCCTGTCTCGAAAAACCAAAAAAGGATGTGAGAGCTAGGGCTGGAGAAATGGCTCAGGGATGAAGAGCACTGGCTGCTCTTCCAGAGTTCAATTCCCAGCAACCACATGGTGGCTCACAGCCATCTGTAATGAGTTCTAGTGTCCTCTGCTGGCATGCAGGCAGAACACTGTATACATAATAAATAAATGAATAAATAAATATTTACAAAAAGATGTAAGAGCTAGCTAGGAATATGCCTGAGCCATTAGCCAAACAGTGTTGTAATTATAGTTTTTGTGTGATTATTCAGGTCTGGGTGGCCAGGAATGAAAGAGCAGTCTCCATATATAATCATGTGTGCCTGGTGCCTAAGGAAACCAGAAGAGGACAGCAAATTCCCTAGAATTGGAGATACAGGTAGTTGTGAGCCACCATGTGGGTGCTGAAGATCAACCCCAGGTCATCTAGAAAAGCAGCAATTACTTTTAACTTGCCATCTCTCTGAGGGTTTCTGTAGCTCTTGTAGACCAGGCTGGCCTTAAACTCACAGAGATCTGCCTGTCTCTGCCTCCCGAGTGCTGGGATTAAAGGGCACCACCACCGCCCGGCTTCTCTGGCCCCCTTTTGCACAAGATTTATTATTTGTTTCTTAGTATATTCTTATGATGCTAGGGATCAAATCCAGAGCCTTATAATGAACTCTACTATACAGCCACATGTTCAGTCTATAAGATCCTTCTTTATTTTTTTTTTTTATGTAGTTTTTGTTGCTATGTGTCTGTGCTGTAAGTGCATGTGCAAGGGGTACATCTGCATGTCTCAGACTGCTCTAGCTGGAAGCAGTCCTTCACCCTGGCCCTTCTTTTCCCACCTGAACCTACCATGCCCAGGATGCCTAGTTCATTGTCCAGTCCGGATCCCGACAGAGGAATTTCCATTGGAAGGCTCTTGACAACGTCCACAAGTTGTCGCACCAGTTCTGTCAGCTTCTGGATGACTTCTTCCGTGGTGCTTTTCTGTACTGTCACCTTTAAAAGAGCAAAACTGGGCTTCTGGTTCCCGAAAACTGGACCCAGGACCACCACTCAATAAAGGGAGCTATGCCAAGGCAGCAGCATGAAAGAAAACATTTAGAGTGATTTCAAAGACTAGAAAGTCAAGAAACAAATCTTCGGATGAACTGTAAGATAAATTTTTACAAGAATGCCAAGACTACTTAAAGGCCCAAGTAGTCTAGCAAATACTACTAGAAATGTGTATCTGTATACCATTGAATGAAGTTAGATTCTTTGGTTTGATTTTGAGACAGGGTCTCTCTACACAGTCCTGGCTATCTTGGAGATTTGTATGTAGACCAGGCTGGCTGAAACTCAGAGATCTGGCTGCCTCTTTGTCCTGAGTGCTGGGATTATAGGAACGTGCCACCATGCCCTGCTTGAAGTTAGATTCTTATCTAACACTATACAGAAGGAGGCTAGGGGAAAGAGCATGCCTGGTACACAAGAGACATAAAATAGATTGTTGTGGAATACTATTTCAACTAGGTAAACATGTGTTACATTTGTTTATGCTGCGGAATATTGAACTGTATAAAGATGTGTTACTTTTGTTTATGCTGCATTTGTTTAACAATGTAAGGATGTGTGTTTAATTATGAAAACCTGTTGCATTTGTTTCATCTTGCCTGCCTAAGGCACCTGATTGGTCTAATAAAGAGCTGAATGGGCAATATCTAGGCAGAGAAAAGATAGGAGGGGCTGGCAGGCAGAGAGAGAGATACCCACCAACTGACCAACCAACCCAAGGCAGGAAACCAAGAAGCCAAGCAGTCAACTAAACAAGAGAAGCAGTGAAAGTAAGATAAAAAGAAGAAAAGTAAAAAGCCCCGAGGCGAAAGCTAGAAAAACAGGCCAGGCAGTCTTTTTGTTGTGTTGGTTTTGGTTTTTCAAGACAGGGTTTCTCTGTAGCTTTGGAGCCTGTCCTGGAACTAGCTCTTGTAGTCTTGTAGATCGCCAGGCTTAGTGGTGGTCCAGGTCTCTTTAATCCCAACAGCAGAGGTAGGCGGATCTCTTTGAGTTCGAGCCCAGCCTACAAAGCAAATTCCAGGACAGCAACATCCAGGACTCTTTCACTGAGAAACTCATCTCGAAAAACCAAAAATAAAAATAAAAAAAAAAAAAATAAAAAGGTTCCGTGTCATGATTGAGAACTAATTGGTCACTCAAAAGAAAAAGCCTGGTACAATGAGACATTTGCGGAGGCTGGAGGAATCAGGTGTTATCGCTTAGTGGGTACAGAGGTTCTATTTGTGGTGATGAAATTGCTTTGGAAACAGCGGTGATAGAAGCACAGTATTGGAGAGGTGACAAATGCCATCGAACTGTACACTAAAAAAGTTGTGCAAATCGTTGGTCGGTCATGGTGGCACATGCCTTTAATGCCAGCTCTTGAAAAGCGGAGGCAACCGGAGCTCTGAGTTCAAGTGCTCCACACCTGTAATCCCAGACTTGGAAAGGCAAGGCAAGCACAGGTCATCACTCACTTCAGGTTCAAGGCCAGCGTGGTCTACACTAGTTAGGGCCTGTCTCAATAAATAAGTAGAATTAAATAGTGCTAAAGTGGCGAATTTTATGGTGAATATGCATATATTATATATATATACAAATATATAATAAAATTTATACATATACTACCACACTAAAAATTTTCAGACACCACAGAAAAGCTGGCGAAAAAAATGGTAATATGGAAGGGTGCACCACACCTCGGTGGGATGGGATTTAGAATAACTATTACTTGTGAGATTTTTAACTATTGTTTGTGACCAGACCTTACTACGTAGATCTGGCTGGTGTGGGGCACGGCCCTGTTTTCAGCCTCTCAAGTCCTGGGATTTCAGGCGTGCATTCTCCAAGCCGGACTTTTCAGCTTCTTTATACAATTCTGAACTTTTCAAAGATTCTCCCTGTTGTGTTTTTTTAAAAGAAGGGGTGACCCAGCAGCTTGCTGCAGCTTGCTGCAGGTCCCCAGACCACGCGGTCTCTGTGGTGGGCGGGCGGCCACGCGGCTAGTCTCCGGGTCCCCATATGGGCTGTGCGGCGGTACGAACGGACCAAAGAGAGCTGGGTAGGCGCACTATGCAGAGTTAAACATTTATTAGATGGGTGATGGAGGAAAAAGGAGAGAGAGACAGGGAGATAGAGGGAAGGGGGGAGAGGGGAGAGAAGCAGCTGATGCTCCCGTGAGAGCGGAAGAGGAAGAGAGGCAGAGAGTTAGGGTCAGAGGCTGGAAGCTGGGAGTGGGCGTGGCCAATAAGAGGCCAGACACTACACTCCCGAAAACAGATTACACTGATAAAATCACGTAGCGGAAGAAGAGATCGGGAAGGCAGGAGAGGCCCAAGAGGGCACACGCGGTGCTGCCAGAGCGGTGCGGGCTTCCTACCGGCGGCTGCGCGGGGCGACGCGGCGAAACGGGCGCGGGCGAAGTTTCGGGGCCAGCCTCGAGCTCGAGCGCCGCTTGGCGGTACTTGTCCGCCAGGTCCTGCAGCAGCGGGTTCTTGCGCAGCGTGGGCTTCGCCTCCGGGCCCTCCCGGCAGGTAGGGCAGGCCCAGGGGCGGCCACCCACGCCAGCGCGCTGCGTGACCCACAAGTCATCGAGGCACCGGTAGCAGAAGCTGTGGCCGCAGGGCAGCGTGGTGGGCCAATCCAGCAGCTCTCGGCAGATAATGCAGCTCAGGTCCTCCTCGCTCAGCCACACAGGGACTGCACTGCCTAGGACAGCGGCCGCCATTCCGGGCGGTGACCAGGATGCCCAGTAAGGTTCCGCTCCGCCCCACCCACTTCCCCAGCTTCGCCCCGCCCACCTCATGCCCCGCCCAGCCGCTCGCAGTGTTCCCAGCCTCTAAAAGCCCTGTCTGGCCTCCAGCCTGCAAAGTCCTTTCTCTCAATCCTCTGGCTCGCGCTCATCTATCCATCAACACGCAACCCCAACAACTTAAGCTATGAAGAGGGTTCACTTCAGGAACTCATTTTAGGGTTGCACCTACTCGGTGTCGTATTTCATTTTCTGAGATCTGTGCCAACAAAACAAAACCAGGACAGCATGGTCTACAGAGCTAGTTCCAGGACAGTCAGGACTACACAAAGAAACCCTGCTTCGACAAACCAACAAATAAATAAACAAATGAATGAATGGATAAGTAAATGAATGAATAGAAAAAACAGACAACCAAGGAAGTAAGCAAGCAAATGAACAAACAAAACTCACTATTTTTATTTTTGAGAAATTATGCCAAAAATCCCTTTTTTAATTTTTTTAAACATTTTTTTAATTTATTATGTATTCAATATTCTCTCTGCGTGTATGCCTGCGGGCCAGAAAAGGGCACCAGACCTCATTACAGATGATTTTGAGCCACCATGTGGTTGCTGGGAATTGAACTCAGGACCATCTCTCCAGCCCTCAAAAATCCCTTTTCTAAGGCTTGTCAAATGACTCTCAATTTAACCAGTTAAGCTTTTACTTAGAGATACTTTTATTTTACTTGATATATTCAGAAAGGAAAATTAGAGCATTGTTCATTTTAATACATCTTTGGCAGTCTAAAATTTGGGGGAGGATTTTATCTTACATGTTTGAAATATGTTTGAAAGTTTGGAGGTGTCCATTGAGCTCATTAAATTTATGAAGAATATTTACCACTTTAAGTAAAAGCAGTCTGTCTAATCAAATTTATCTGTTGTTCAAGTTAAAAAGGGTTGTGGTGGGCTGGAGAGGTGAAGCAGTTGGTAGGGCGCTCGCCCCGTCCATGAAGCATTGGGTTTATTTCCAGCATGGTCCCACAGGCCTGCGAGCTCGGTACTCAGGTAGAGGGAAGAGGAGCAGAAGTTTAGTTACACAGTCAGCCTGGAATACATAAGAACTTCTCTCAGGCCGGGCGGTGGTGGCGCGCGCCTTTAATCCCAGCACTCGGGAGGCAGAGGCAGGCAGATCTCTGTGAGTTCGAGGCCAGCCTGGTCTACAAGAGCCAGTTCCAGGACAGGCTCCAAAGCTACAGAGAAACCCTGTGAAAAAAACAAAAACAAAAAAAAGAACTTCTCTCAAAGAATAAAGTGGTGGCAAATGCCTGTAATCCCGGCACTCGGGAGGCAGAGGAAGGATCTCTGTGAGAGGCCAGCCTGGTCTACAGAGTAAGTTCCAGGACAGGCTCCAAAGCTACAGAGAAACCCTGTCTCAAAAAAACAAACAAACGAACAAAAAGCAACACAAAAAAGAATAAAATGGAACTGGTGAGATGTCTCTGAGTGAAGTGCTCACTATGAAGCCTGACACAGGAATTTGGTCCTGGAACCCACAGAAAGGAGCAAAGAGAGACGCAACCCCACAGGATTGTCTTGTTACAACACGTGTGCTGTGTCACACACTCCCTTAGACATACACACATGCACACAATAATAATAGCTAATAAACACAAAGGGGAAAAATGGTATTTTTTGCCTTGGAGACCTCTTCTACTCTTGGGAGTTCTTTCCTCATTTTTCCATTTAAAAAATCTACATTTTTTTCTGCTTAAAAATAAATAAATAGCCGGGCGGTGGTGGCGCACGCCTTTAATCCCAGCACTTGGGAGGCAGAGGCAGGCGGATCTCTGTGAGTTCGAGACCAGCCTGGTCAGCAAGAACTAGTTCCAGGACAGGCTCCAAAGCCACAGAAAAACCCTGTCTCAAAAAACCAAAATAAATAAATAAATAAAATAAAGATAAAGAGGTAACCTCAGAGACCAAGACAGAGGGATTCAGACAGAGGTCAGGAGCCAGGCCAGACCTCGTGCTCTGTCTCACTGGGCTTTCTTGTCTGTCCTCGCCCGCCGCTCTGAGGGACACACCCACACAGAAGCCCCCTCCCTTGTAATCAATCAGCTGTATTACTGCTTATTTACTGCCCTTTGTGGTGGTGAGTGCCTTGAGCACCGGAGCTGTGCCTCTACTCATTTCCCCATCCAAGAGCTTAGCCATGTAGACCCCCAAGGAGCCCACAATGGAAAAGGCAAAAAGCGGCTCTTAATGCGTGCTCTACAGTAGGTCTCAACCTTCTTAAGAGTGCGACCCTCTAGTCCATTTCCTCGTGTTGTAGTGATCCCCAACCATAAAATTATTTTAGTTGCTATTTCATAACTGAAACTTTGGTACTATTATAAATCGCAATGAAAATATTTTTGGAGATAAAGGTTTGCCAACGGGGTTGCGACCCAGAGTTTGAGAACCACTGCTCCAACAGGTACTGCAGCAGATAAAGTCAAAGAATTTTAGTAGCTAGAGAGGACCCACTTTAGTAGCTAGAGAGGACCCACTTCCCCGGCGAGTTCATTCTGGAAAGAGACATCCAGAATTTGTACTGATTGCTTCTTTGGGGAATTCAGGAAAGTCCAGTAGATTCAGAGACTCACGAGACCTGAAGGTACATGTCTGTAATCCCAGCACTCAGGAGACAGACAGGCAGATCTCTATAAGTTTGACGACAGCCTGCCTTTGAGCATTCTCTTTCCTCAACTTGAGTTATTTTCATTACCCTTTTCCTTTGATTAACCTCTACACAGTTTGGACCTTTTCTACTTTAACGTCACTTTCTTGAGAGGAAGGAGGAAGGAGGCTTCCCTCGCCCCCTACGCCCCCTCAGCTGCTGTTGGCTAGTTGCCACACAACACTCACAGCAGTGTGAGCACATCGCCTCTTACTGCCCCCTGCAGGCTGCCATGTGCAACAGCAGGGACCACCTGCTTAGTAAGGGGCTCCGCTCAGCACTTGACAAGTAATGAAATACAGGTAACTTACATTGAATTTCGACAATCACTGCAGCTTCCTCTTACTCTTTTTTAAAAATAAGGTCAAACTTAATTTTTAAACATGTGTGCGCCCATGAAGGCCAGAGGGGATGGAGCTGAAGTCACAGGTACTTGCGAGCTGGCTGATGTGGTTGCTGGGAATTCAAATCCTCTGGGAGAACAGAAAGTGCTCTTAGCTGCTGAGCCATTCAACTTCCCGGACTTCCTCATTTTAAATATAGAAAGTAAGGCAAATAGTGAAGGGACTTTTCTTGTGTTCTCAAGCTAATGGCAGAACTGGACCCAGATAACTCCCCAGCCTGCTTTCTTTCTCCAAAGCACTGTGATAATGAAGATGGCATCATTTTCTCATTATCTGCGTTTCTATTTCTTCTCAAGTGCGCACAAAAGGGAATTCTCTGAGGAACTTTTTAAAATCTATAGTTTGGCCGGTAGTCCTTTAATCCCAGCACTCAAGCAGAGGCAAGTGGATCTCTGAGTTCGAGGCCAGCCCTCTACAGAGGGAGTTCCAGGACAGACAGGGCTACACAGAGAAACTCTGTTTTGAAAAACCAAAAATAAAAAAAAAATCTTTTAAAAAAGATTTATTTTTGCTGTATGTGTATATTTGATCTGCATGTATGTAAGCGCACTTTATACATACAGTGCCTGTGGAGGCCAGAAGAGGGTGATGGATCCTAAGGAACTGGAGTTACTGTATGTGGGCGCTAGGAACTAGAGTGAGTCCTCTGTTGGTGTAGCAAGTGCTCTTAAACACTGAGCAGTCTCTCCAACACTCTTGGGGAAAATATTGTTTTGCTTATTTAAGTGCTAATGATCGAAGTGTGCTAAACATAGTGGGAGGTGGGGGGGTGCTAATACTAAAAGGAGAAATTCCCACACTTTAACAACCAGATCCTAACTGTTTGGAGCTTGTCCCCAATGACTTGCAATTCCTTATAAAAACATTTAGAGTTTAACTCTGATGACCCATGAATAGCCAGTCTCAAGAAGCTCCACAGCGCTGTAAACGGACTAGTTAACAAGATGGAGAGATGTCATTTATCCACCCAGATATCCACACACAACCAGCACAAGAGAAGCAATAGAGTAACTCCCCCTTAATTGTTATGCAGGAACACCCTTTCCTTGGGCAGCAGAGGACTTCTCTCTCTATGAGTTCTCCAAGTCTTTGTCTCTCTGGCAGCATTTTATTTAATCTTCTTCTTTCTGTTCTGGTTTGGTAAATACTTTTACTCTAATACCTCCCTTTGGTCACCACTGTTCCTGGCACAACACAAACACACATTCTACCGCTGAGCTGTACCTCCAGCCCCTTCTAGGAAATTTGAGACACTGCCCCACCAGGTTGCCTAGGGCGCTCCCAGACTCTCTGGCTCAAGCGGTCCTGCCGAAACCCCTGCGTACCTGAGTCTGAAGATGTACTCACCATGCCCTGCTCCATGGATATCGGATTCTGGAAGGAAAACCTTTGCTTTTGAAGAGTGACAACTGGGTGATTTATCAACTTTTTAATACGAAAACTCAAATCTATATAAAATGATCACAAGTAAGAAAATAAATGTCATCTACATTTCACCCGGATTCATCAGTGCTGTGCTCTGTGTATATAGACATAGATATGTACACATGTGAACGCTATTTGTGTACATGTCGATATATACTGATCCTTTTTTAGCTGAACCATTTAAAAGTTGTCCTTTAAAGTGGCTTTTTAAAAATCATTTTGCTTTATTTTATGTGTATTGGTGTGAGGGTGTCAGATCCCCTGGAACTGGAATTACAGTTGTGAGTTACCAAGAAGGTGCTGGGAATTGAACCTGGGTCCTCTGGAAGAGCAGTCAGTGCTCTTAATTGCTAAGCCATCTCTCCAACTCCAATGCCTCTCTTTTTTAAAATTATTTTATGATTTTTATATACACTGTTGCTTTGCCTGCATGTATGTCTTGCGAGGGTGTCAGATCTTAGAGTTACAAACGTGTGAGCTGCCATGTGGGTGCTGGGACTTGAACCTAGGTTCTCCGGAAGAACACTCAGTATTCTTAATCACTGAGCCATCTCTCCAGCCTGGGCTTCTCTTATTTTCCCAACTGCATTTGGTTGCCATGTTTTGGTATTGGCTTTTGTTTGTTTTAAAGATTTATTTATTTATTATGTACAGTGTTCTGTCTGCATGTATGCCTGCAGGCCAGAAGAGGGTGCCAGATCTCATTACAGATGGTTGTGAGCTATCATGTGGTCACTGGGAATTGAACTCAGGACCTCTGGAAGAACAGCCAATGCTCTTAACCACTGAGCCACCTCTCCATCCCTAATTTGTGGTTTTTGTTTGTTCTCCTTTGAATCAGGGTCTCATTAGCTTTGTGCTCTCTATGGATAATAGCAGAACCTCTGATCCTCTGGCCTCCACTTCCCTAATGCAAAAATTATAGGTACCACTACCCCACCTTTGGTCTGTCTGTCTTTGTCTCCCCCTCCCCTCTGTTTTGTGAAACAAATTCTCTCTATATAACTCTGGCTGTCCTGGAACTTGATATATAGACCAGGATGCTCTTGAACTCACAGAGATTTACCTCTCTCTGCCTGCTGAGTGCATGGGCCTAAAGGCATGCATCGCCATGTATGGCCAATTTTATCTTTTAATATTGATATTGGAGGAGTTCAGACTAGTTGTATATCAACATGTAAGTAATATTGAAATATCTTATTATTTCTTTGTAGTTAGGTTCAGATTAAACATTTACATTTTTTCTACTTGCACAATCTTGATGCTGAGGGTGCTTTTTATAATGCAATGTCTCTACCCCCTCTCTGTAGATTTTGTTGTTGTTTGCTTGCTTTTGTTTTTCGAAACAAGGTCTTGCTATGCAACTCAGGCTGCACTTGAACTCCCTGTATGGTCCATGCTGGCACCAAACTCATGGCACTCCTGCCTCTCCTCAGGCATGCATCACTGCACCCAGCTCTCGGTGCAAATATGAGAAAGCCTTCAGTCTTCTAAGCTTGGAGAGCTACATTCTTCTCAGGACCAACTCCCCAGACTGTGAAATGTTTGCTGGAAGGATCCTGGGAGCCACAGGATAAACCACATCCTCGATCTTGACAGAGTTCACGGACAGGGGCAGCTGCTGCTGATCTTGGGGCTTCCTTCCGGACAACCAGGGCAGAGGTGAACACTTCTCAGGGATTTTAGGTGCTCAGTGGCCAGCCAACTCTTCCGAGATGGGTCACCTGAGGCCACAGCCACTCTCTGCTGATGCAGCTGCAAGGGAAGCAGGAAGGCTGGGTAAGGTGGCAGTGCTGGTGCGGTCCTGCTGCAGGAAAGGAGTAGCCAAGGGACAAGGGTGCCATGACAGAGGGACCAGAACAGCACTGAGAGCAAAGAGAAACTTTAAATGAGAATAAAACAGGAAAAACAGACTGAAGGAGATAGACAGGAGGCAGATACATAGGGAAAAGGGGAGAGGAAAGCAGGGACAGAGACACAGAGCATGGAGCCCAGAGAGGACAGAGTGCAAGGTTGAAGTGTGTCATCAATTACCTCTTGTGTCCTTGGCTTTGGGAACTGGACAGTGAAGACAGTTGTGGGTTGGGTTTTTGTTTGTTTTGGTTTGGGTTTTTTGAGACAGAGTCTCACTGTGTAGCCCTGGCTGTCCTGGAACCCTGTGTAGCCCAGGCTGGCTTTGAACTCACAGAGTTCTACCTGCCTCTGCCAAGTGCTGGGATTAAAGGCAGCACTAGCTACCACACCACACCAGGATGTGACAGTCCTGTTTAATTTTTATGTATGAGTGCTCTGCATGAATACCTGAACGCCTGAAGAGGGCACCAGATCTTATCACAGATGGTTGTGAGCCACCATGTGGTTGCTGGGAATTGAACTCAGGACCTCTGGAAGAGCAGCCATCTCTCCAGCCCGACAGTTGTGTTTATACTAGTGAGTTTAGGAAGGCACAAGGGCTTCCCCCAGAGGCTGTTGGGTTACCTGTTCAGTCTGTACTTTTCCAAACACAGAACTTTTTTCTTTCTGCCCCAGAAGCTTGGCTCTGGGCCAGATGTTTCCTCCTGAACTCAGCACATCTCTGCTTTTTGCAGGGTTGTCAACAAAGGGGAACGGACTTCTTGCAACACATGCAGGGTGAAAAGAAGGAGCAGGGGAGGGAGGCAGCCAAAGAGAGGCTTGAGGACAGGGAGAACACTAAAAATAGCCTTCCTTCTGTGTGGGGAGGAATCCAGAATCCTGGGAGGGTAGCTGGCGGGGTGACCTCTGCTAAGGATACCAGGCCAGCACTTATGAGAAAAAGGACAAGAGTGTGGGGAATCTCAGAGCTTGGTAGAGCCAGTCTCCATAGTTCTGCTAGGGCCAGACTCCTCCTGAAGCTCATGAGGACAGCTGCATAGAGGAACTTGGTGCAGAGGGGACTTTCTGGCAATAATGCGCAATGCGTGTGCTTTCCTCTGGCAGGAAGTAAGGGCAACTCCAAATGCTGAGTCAGGCCCTTCCGGAACCACAGTGAAAGAGCCCTTTTCTGCCCTCACCCAAAAGAATCCCCCAGCCCACCCCCACCCCTGCTTCTCACTGAGGAGGTGGAGGGGCGACAGGGGACTGGACAGGACATCCTGCAGACTCTCCAGCCATTCTCGCTGTTCCTTCTCACTGGGGCAGGTGAAGATGAACTTCCGCTCTGGAGTGATGACAGTGAGTCCGACCTTCCAGCGGTTCCCTCGGATGCCCCTGGGCAGGTCTTCGCACACCTCATACCCCTGCTCATTGCTTCCCAGGAAAACCTGGCCCTGCTCAAAAGCATCCTGAAAATGGAAGGCACTTGGTTAGCCAGCCCTGCCACGCCCAAGGTCAAGCTTGGTAAAGAGATGTGCATGCCATTGCCAGGTACGACTTCAAATTTGAAGCATTAAAACCTCAAGGATATTGCACACTAGTCTGCTGAGAACACTAACATACAGAGCCTAGACCAGGCACTGGGAACTCAAAGGCTGGATTCTCGCTTTGCTTTAGGCACTGGGGATTAAGCAAAGAGTCTCAAACATAATAGGCAAGTCCTCTACTGCTGAGCTTAACCACCCCCCCATCTCTTTTTAATTTTGAAACAAGGTCTCACTAAGTTACACAGGTTGGCCTTGAATTTATTCTGAAGCCCAGGAAGTCTTTGAATTTGCAATCCAACTGTCTTAGCCTCCCCTGTAGCTGGGATTACAGGCTGGTGCCCCAGCCCCAGCTCAAGTGGTTTACATGTTAGCAACTTGTACACTCATCATGGCCCCTTCTGAGCAAGGCATTCATGCTAAGCCAATATTTTGGTAAGAAGGGAAATGCAGCATGGCAAGCTAAGCGCATACCCAGCCCAGGGCATGGCTCTACAATGGCAGGGCTAAGACTAGAGCCCAGACTCCAGGCAAACTGGTTCCTGAGCTCACAACCCTAACCACTCTCCTCCAGACCTCCTGGTTACAAGGAAGTGGTTGGTTACACCTTACCTTAAGCACAGCTGTCAGCACTGGGGATCCTGAACGGAGCTGAGTGAGAATCTAGGGTACAGGCTTTCTTGTTACAGGTTCCCCTGTCCTGGGATTCTGAGAGCTGGCCTTTCTGTATATTCTGAGATCAGCACAAGCCCCTTTGACTGGGGACATGCTAAGGAGGGAATCAGGAATGGCTCTTACCAGAGGGTTCTTATAATACAGCAGCCTCCGCTCCAAGGGATCTAGAGCAAACCATCTTTTCTTGAAGGGTTCTCTGTGCTGCAAAAGGAGGAACCTCTTTACCAGACTTGGCTAAACCAGGCACAGAGGTCAGGGCCAGCTCAGAGAAGAAGTCATTGCACTGGTCCTCCAGCCTGATTTCTGCAACCAGACACCAGAGTGTCTCCCTGGGGCCAGTTCCTAGGCATGCATACCCTCCCCAGCTGATGGCTTTAGAGCAAGGCTGAAACTGGAGTCCAGCAAATGTCTGAACACCTCCTCAGACTCTGGGTTGTTTGTTTGTTTGTTTTGAGACAGAGTCTCACTGTGTAGTGCTGGCTGGTCTGGAACTTGCAGGAATCCCCCACCTTCTGCCTCGGGAGTGCTGGAATTAAAGGAGCCAGCACCTGCTCAGACTCTGAGGGCTCAGCCCAGCCCCTCTCTGCCCTCAGCTCTTTTCTCCCCCTTGCTTTGCTCTGCACTGCTAGGTGCTACCTAGGAGTGAAGGGGTACTTCCCTCTTTCTCAGACTGCGGACAAAGAAGTCTCAGAAAAAGGAAGCCAGGGAAGTCAGAAGTGGCTCCTATTCACAAAGTTGAAAGTGCAGCCTAGGTCAGGGGAGAGAAAGGCCTGAGGCGAAAGCCAGGGACTGTGCCGGTGTGCCTGGTTTCTGAGGGAAGAAGCCTGTACACCAATTGCCATTTGACCACATTTCCAACTCCTGAGGACTTCTTTCTTTCTTCCTTTTTCTTTTCTTTTCTTTCTTTTTTTTTTTTGAGACAGGGTTTCTCTGTATTGTCTTATTGTCTTGACTGTTTTGGACCTCATTCTGTAGATCAGGCTGGCCTTGAACTCAGAGATCCACCTGCCTTGCTGGGATTAAAGACACCAGGTTTTAATGGCTCCTAAGGTTTTCTTTTACACTGTCCTCCAACACCTTTCAGGGTCCTCCTAACAGTCATCCTGTAACACATTATGACTGTATCTCTGCATTGAGCCTGACCTTCCACAAACTAAGCAAGCCCTTTCCCTCGAGCTACACACCACACCCCCACCTCACCTTATTATTTTTTTTTAATTTTGAGATGGGAGGGGGTGCTCACTAAACAGTGCAGACTGACTTTGAATTTGTTATGTAGGCCAGGCTAGCTTGCATTCTTCTGCCTCAGCCTAAGAATCTGGGTTTGTGCAATCCTTGTCTGGCTCACAGGAAACCCCAGGTTTCCCCTCAGGGGCAGCTCCTCTTCCTCCTTAGATAGGAGAGATAGTAGAGAAAGCAGAGGCCCTGGTGGCGGGGTGGAGACAGGATACAAGGTCACGTGTTTTTCAGACTGTCTCCCTTACTCTGTCTTGGTGGATGCCTAGCGCTCAGAGCTGTCTTTCTAGGGGATTCCTTCTCAGCACTGCTTTCCCAGGGTTAGCTGAAGTCTAATGGTGACAGAGGAAAGACACTGATGAAGACGATAAAGTGGTACCCGAGGGGAAGAAACCGCTAGAGCAATGCGGGGTTCACACAGCAGCCAACTCCTGGTCTCTACCCAGTCCCTCACAGATACTGGCATTCTTCCTCTTCCTCTCTCTTCAGCCCTCCTTCCTGCTCCATCCACGCTTTTCTGCTTTATTAGTGGTTGGGGTAGGACCACATTAAATAACCCAAAAAATGTACCTTTGGACCGGTCTTCTCCATGAAGCCTTGTTTGAGGTAGTTCCTGGTGATGAGAGGCACGAGCTGCAGGGAGAGACAAGGCTGACTCCCTAGTTGCACCCAGGAGAAGTTTGTAGTGGAGAAGGGAGTGTGCCCATGTCTGATGGATCATATTTGGAGTGTGTGCTTGGTGTAGTGCAAACAGTTCAACAAAGCCAGAGCACAGGCCCTGATTCGTCTGTAGTTTTCCAGCATGGTCCAGTCATGACTTAAGTACTTCATTCATCCCAGGTCATAGATTCAGGCAAGGCTGTCAAGAGACTCACTTGTTGACAGGCATGGTGGCGAATGCCTTTGATCCCAGGACTTGGGAGGCAGAGAGGCAGAGAGGCAGGAAGATCTCTGAGTCTGAGGCCAGCCTGGTCTACAGAGTGAGTTCCAAGATAGGTAGGGTACATAGAAAAACCTTTTCTCAAAAAACCAAGCAGAAGAAGAGCAAGAGGAGGGAAACCTCACCTGTCTGCTGTAGCCGACTCTGGGTACAATCCCCAACCACCCTGGGTAGTAGATTTTATCAGCCTCACTAGGAAACTAGGCCATAGAGATGTGAGCGGAGACTTTGTGGAAGTCACGTGACTGCTAGCATACAGAGGTGGGATTCACACTCCGGGATGATGGGCAGCAGGCCTGTGTACCATCACACTATGAAGATAGCAGAGCCCTTTGACTAAACGCCCAACTGTGCCAGCCGAGACCTGGTCAATGTGACACAGGCCAGGAAGAGGCGATACTGGGGTGGACAAATAGCAAAAACTCTGGATTGGGCATTAGGAGATCAGAATCTTAGCACCATAGCCTCGACCAGCTGCTACCTTGGTAAGGCTTCTGTCTCTGAGGGTCCATTTCCCTCGCGGCCTGCTTTCCTATGCTCAGAGAAGTTCCCAGAGATTGACCATGACTTCCTGTGCTTCCTGAAGTGGGGAAAGGAGAACTGGACAAATCTAGGGCTTCAAATGGCCGCCTAGATGCCAAGAACAGCAGCAGGGTCCCTGGAGTTCCAGGGGCAAAGCTGAGGAAGCAAGAGAGAAGCTGAGGCCCAAAATGAAAATCTACACTAGACTACTCCATTTCTCCTCAGACATAGTCTATAGGATTTATTCTCTGTTTGGAGAAAATAGAGCCCCCAGTGTTCTGTATTCCCAATCTGAGCCAGCGCAGGGCTAGGCCGAGGGGAGTAAGAGAAGAAAGGGAAGCCTTCAGGACTCTTTCCTGTACGTCAGACAGCAGCTCACTCTGTTTTCATGAGAGCCTGGCAGGGGGCAGGGGGCCATGGTGACATAATGGATGGGCATCCCGAAGCTTAGGGGTGATGTCACTTGCTGGGCAGCACACTGGGCTTTCTGACTCCAGGGCACTTTGTGTACTTTTATCATTCCCTCCCTCCGTTCCTCCTTTTTTTCCTTCTTCCACCCCTGACACGTTTCCTGTCTATCCCAAGCTGGCCTGATTTTGAACTCACTATGTGGCCCTGGCTGGCCTCAAACCTTCAATAATCCTCCCACCTCAGCCTCCAGAGTGATGGGATTATAGGCCACCAAGCCTAGCTTTTCTCCCTTGTGCTGAGAATGGGACTCAGGGTCTAACACAAACTAGACAAGTGCTTTACTATAGAGCCACACGGCATTTCAAATGAAACCATTACAACCCTGCAAAAAAAGTTGGTTTCCAGCCCAAATTCTTAAGCCTGGATACCACCCCTAAACATAGGGAAGACAAGAAAGAGGGGCAGGCAGGGCAGGGATGGTTATGGCTGATGAAGGGAACATGGAGGACACTGGTCAAAGACTAACTTCCTCCACACAGGTTAGCAAACATGAGAAGCCAGGCCGGATTAAACAAGGCTGAGCACTTGCTTCATCCTCTCCCCTCTGCTGGGTCAGCTGCAGTCAGCACTCTGGACTTCACTGAGCCAGCAGCAGCCAGCTCTGGGGACTGACTAAGCACAGCGACTTCAGCTTTGAGCCCTGACCCCTAGCTTTGCTGAAACTATGTCTAGGGAACTTCTCAATGGGTACATCACTGGGCCTGAAGTCAACCCTATCCCGGGAACTCAGCTCCCTGTAAACCCTGGGAATTGAGGAACATTTAGACTTTCAATGAAGGTCTAACAGATGAGACTAAGAAACTCCAGGATCAGGCTGAAGAGATGATCCCGTGAGTAAAATGCTTGCCATGCAAGCCTGAGGACCCAACTTTGAGCAACAGCATCCACCGAAAACACTGAGCATGGGCGTGAGTGTGGTAATCTTAGCACTGGGGGGACATAGATAGGAGGTTCCTTTGGTCTCTCTGGTCAGCCAGCCTAGCCTAATGGGAGAGCCCAAGCCAATGAAGAGAGATTATCTCAAAAAATAAAGGTGGGTGGCACTAAGGAATGACACATGAGGCTGACTTCTGGCTTACACACACACACACACACACACACACACACACACACACACAAAACCCCCAAGATTAAGGCTGATAAGATGGTTTAGTGCACACACAGAATAAACATATGTCAAAACTTAAAAAAAGAAAGAAAGAAAAGGAAAGGAAAAAAACCCAAGGAAAAGAAAGTTCAGGATTTCAGGTGTGGCAAGTGGACCTGTAATATCTGCATTTGGGAGGTAGAGAGAAGGGTGAGGAGTTCAAGATCATTCTTAGTTACGTAGTTAGTTCTGGGCCAGCCTTGGTTAGAAAAGATTCTGTCAAAATGAAAGAAAGAAAGACAGACAGATCCAAGGATCAGCATGGTGCCTTTGTTCCATCCCTTAAACAACAATCCTTTTAATGGGCAGCTCAAATGTCCTTGAGGCTGACATAGTAGTGCACACCTTTGATCCCAGCACTCAGGAGGCAGAGGCAGGTAGATCTCTGTGAGTTCCAGGTCAGCCTGGTCTACAGAGTGAGTTCTAGGTCAGCCTGGGCTACACTGAGACTGTGTGTCAAACAAACAAAACTATCAAAAATACAAAAAGCAAACCCATATCCTCAATTACATAACTTCACAGGTAGAGAGAACCTCAAGGAGACCTGGACCAATCACCATCTTTCTTTCAGAAAGGCCTGTGACCTATAAGGGTCACATAGCATGTCAGGAACAGAGCATCCATGAGAGCCTAGGCCTCCTGGCTTAAAACATCATCCTCTGCCCCATGTCATTCCAGCTTCCCCATCAGGAAATAGATAGAGGTCCCACATGTCTAGGGACAATCAAAATGAACTTCTCAGCTTACTGCTACCTTTGCCAGCACAGGCAGATATAATCTTGTAATGAGAAGGGCCCCATCATTTTCCCAAGTTCAGGGCATCACAGCACACAGCGGGAATAGCCAGGGAAGGTCCTGGTCCATTACTCATGTAACAGGGATGATCACCCAGCCCACTTGCCTGTTCTAAGTAATTACAGTATAGAAAGAGCTATGAGCTAAAATGGGTCAAAAGCACTTTGCATACAGTATGTAGGGCTCATCTGCACATTTTAGTGGGAGAGGTCAGAAAGATGTTCAAAGGCTGGGACCCTTGACCCTGCAGAGACTTGTTATTCTCCAGTCTCCTTGGGCTTTATAAATAAACCTAGTGTAGCCTCTGAGTATCTTAGGGGTCTGGAGAGCGGAAGAAAAAAAGGGAAAGGATGAGAAACTCAGAAGCCAAGCCCACATTTAGCTCACCTCAGACTCTGGGAGATCAGGAAAGGCCAATTTTAGGTATTGCAGGCGGGCTGCACGGAGAGCATTGAACCAATCCACTATCTCCTGCCAGGAAAAATTCAAAGGACACACAGTGGTGAGATGGGTGGATGTGGGAGGACCCTGGTGGCGGGGCCAGAGGCAACAAGGATACAGCACATGCGCAAGCGTTCAGCAAACAAACACATCACACAGTCCCATTTAGAGACATCTGGAGAGGACTACCTCAGAGCCCAGGGGACTGCCCTGAGCTAGTCGGAAGTCACAGACAGGAAGAGCTCCCAGCCATGGAAAAAGACCAGTGTGACCTGCACAAAATGGCTTAGTATACTTCCTAAAGTTTCTGAGAATCACGTGGATTCCTATTAGGAGAATCATTGGTGTGGAGTGGGCCCGAGACTACATCCCTTCACCCTAAGACTCTCGGTGCTGTGGGGACTCACATACTTCTTTGGGTTGGGGGGTTGCATATAGAGACATTCCTCCATCAGAGATACTCAGGACCTGGAACGCACACAGGCCAAAACTAGATGAACTTTTGTATTGTCACAGTGAGAGAATACATCCCTTATGACCGTGGGGCAGCATCATCTCACCTGGAGATGATCCAAAGCTTTCTCAGCTGTTCTCTGATCAGACATCCTTTCTCCTGTCTTCATTCTGCCCCCACGCTTTCACTTTACAGGTATGTGTGAGAGCCTACATGTATGTATGGGCCCCCAAGTGTGTGTGTGCTGCCTGCAGAGGATAGAAGAGAGACTCGGAACCCTGTAACTGGAGCTATAAGCAGCTGTAAGCCACCATGTGAGCACTGGAAACTGAACTCAGATCCTCTGCAAGAACAGTTCTTAACTGCTGAGCCATCTCTCCAGCCCCACTCTGCCCCCCATGTCCCCCTTTTATTTATTTATTTATTTGTTTGTTTGTTTGTTTGTTTATTTATTTATTTATTTATTTATTTATTTGGTTGGTTGGTTGGTTGGTTGGTTGGTTGGTTGGTTGGTTGGTTGGTTGGTTTTTTGAGACAGGGTTTCTCTGTAGCTTTGTAGCCTGTCCTGGAACTAGCTCTTATAGACCAGGCTGGTTTCAAACTCACAGAGATCCGCCTGCCTCTGCCTCTAGAGTGCTGGGATTAAAGGTGTGCACCACCACTGCCCAGCTCACTCTGCTCCTTTTTACAGTATTTTTTTTTCTGAATTTTTGAGACAGGGTTTCTCTGTAGCTTTGGAGCCTGTCCTGGAACTAGCTCTTGTAGATCAGGCTGGCCTCGAACTCACAGAGATCTGCCTGCCTCTGTCTCCTGAGTGCTGGGACTAAAGGCATGTGCCACTACCACCCAGCTCCTTTTTACAGTATTTAGGGAAACCCTTTACAACTAATCTGTATCTTCAGAGCCTTTTTTACTTTTCTGTTTGTTTGCTTTTGTTTTTTGAAATACAGTCATGTAGCCCAGGCTGGCCTCCTCAAACAGCTAAGTAACAGAGGCTGGCCTTGAACTGTTGATTCTCCTGCTTCTTCCTCCCATATACTGGGACTGCAGGTGCTCTACCACACCCTTTTATTTTATTGTTATTTTTGATACAGGCTCTTTCCATGTAGCCCACATTTGAACCTTGTTGTGAGCCTCCTACCTCTACCTCCCAAGTACTAGAATTATTATCATTACATCCATCTTTTCTTCAGTTCTTCCTTCCTTTCTGTCTTTCTTTCTTTCTCTCTTTTTTTCCTAGAGAAATTTTTCCTTTAAAATTTTTACTGAAGCTGGGCATGGTAGCATACACCTTTAATCCCAGTACTCATCAGGCAGAGGTAGGTAAATCTATATGCACTTGAAGCCAGCCTGGTCTACATAGTGAGTTCTAGGACAGCCAGAGCTACATAGTGAGACCCTGTCTAAAACAAACCAGAAGAAAACTTATACTGAGAAAAGTTTAGTAGCTTCAATATAGAGCAAGGGGCTGGAGAGATGGCTCAGGGGTTGAGAGCAAGGGCTGTTCTTGCAAAGGGCCTGGGTTTGATTCCCAGGACTCACTGGCAGCTTGTAACCATCTGTAATTCTTGTTCCAGGGGATCTGAGGACTTCTTTTGACCTCCACAGTCAGTGCATGCACACAGCATAGAGATAATACGCGCAGGCAAAATACCTATATACATAAAACAACAAAATGAAACGCAGAGTAAGGTGGTGCCAAGAACGTAATGCAATGTGTCATTTTGCTTTGGGATGTCTCCAAGTATTCTAAACACTATATCTCCTCCGACCTGAGACCTTGCATAGGGACCTGGGTCTGCTAGTCCTAAATGTTGCTATCAACCAAGTATTATATCTTAATATATAAATATAAAGATATATAAAATGTAAAAATATAAACAAATATATTTTACATATAAAATATGCATTTATTTATAAATAAATAAAATATAAAAATACTCAATAGCCCCTGGTGCATGGACAGTAACATGTCCTAGGTTCTGCAGTGTACCTGTCCTCCATGCCTGCCACTCACCACCCACACCCACATCACCTCGTGCTCCTCCTCCCTCCTGCCCTTGCCCCTCTTACCTACCAAAGTCCACCCACTCCATAGGTTGGCTTAGATGTTGGAATAGATTCTCAGACATTTGGCTCCTGTCCAAGCTTTTCTCCTCTGAGAACTGCTACCCTGATCCTCAATCCCACACCCTACAAGCCCCACCCTGCCTTGGACTGACACAGAGGCTAGACTGGAGTTGTCAGGTTTGCTTTTTCCCAGGAATTTGGGATAAGGAGGCTGAAAGACTTGCTTGGAGAGCTATGGTGCAGGACTGCGAGGCCCTGCCGTGACTGAGAAAATCATTTGAACACAATTCCAACAGGATGCAACAAGTTCCTTTCTAGCCCCCAGGCCAGACACAGGGGCCTAGTCCCCTGGACTTCTGAGCTCTCTTGTCCTGGTGTTTGTTAAGGGCTTTCTGGGCAGGGTATATTGGCCTATATCTATCTACAATCTCAGCAGGAAGAAGGCTGAGGCAGGAGGATTGCTTTGCTCCAAATTCTAGACCAGCTGAGCTATATAGCAAACATGACTCCTACTGAAGAAAGAAGGAAAAGGAAAAAAAGTTAGCCTCTTATTGGCTAACTCTCACATCTCGATTTAACCCACTTTTAATGATTTGTATGTCACCACGAGGTCGTGGTTTACCGGGAAAGATTTAGTATGTCTGACCTTGCAGTTTCATGGTGGTAGCTCTCTCTGTCTTCTTCCCAGCATTCTGTTCTCTTTTCCCCACCTATCTAAGTCCTGCCCTATCAAAAGGCCAAGGCAGTCTCTTTATTAACCAATGAAAGCAACCCAAATACAGAAGGACATCCCATACCAGACCTGAACCAGTTCCCTCTCACATAAACCCTTTTGCTTGACTGCCTTCCTCTGATGGGGCTGATGTCCCATCTTGTTATGAGTATAATTTGGCCTTAAACCCATGATCCTCCTGCCTCAGTCTGCCAACCCACTGGGATTGTAGGACCATAATGTTTCTCAAGCTTTACTGTAGAACTAATCACCCAAGACTCTCTTAAAATTTCTAATTGAATGGGTCTGGAGTGCCTTAAGACTAGTCCTTTTTTTTATTTATTTGGAGGCTGAACAGATGGCTCAGCAGTTAAGAGCACTGGCTATTCTTCTAGAGTACACTTCCAGCACCCACATGGTACCTCACAACTCTTTGTAACTCCCATTCTGGGGAATCTGATACCCTATCCTGACCTCAGTGAGCATGAGGTGTGCACGTGACACACAGACATACATGTAGGCAAAATACCCTATACATAAGCTAAAATAATTTTCTTAAAATACTTACTTGTTTTTATTTAATGTGTATAAATGTTTTGCCTGTGTATATGTCTATGCACTACATAAGTGCCTCGTATCCACAGAGGGCAGAAGAGGGCACTGGCTACCCTGAAACTGAAGTTATAGACTGTTGTGAACCATCATATGGGTGTCGGGAACTGAACCTACGTCCTCTCCAAAAGCAGTAAATGCTTCACTGAGCCATTCTTCCAGCCCCAAGGCTCACAAGGTCTTAGGTAACATCGGTCCAGTGTGTGGCACGTGGAAAGAAAGGCCCTGGCCCAATCTATCCACCTTTCCTCCCAAATCACTAGCTCCAGCCCTACCTGGACTTGCCATGTCTTCATTGTTCATTTGTTTGTTGTTGATGTTGTTGTTGTTGTGTGGTGTGCTGCTGTTGCTGTTGTCTCACTAGGTAGTCCTTGACATACAGTTCATATGACATACAATTATAGAGAGCAGGCTGGCCTCAAACTCATAGAGATCCACCTGACTTTGCCTCCTGAGTGCCAGGGCCTGGTGCGTGCCACCACAACCCTCAGATTTGCCATTTCTGGCTATGGTCCCCTCCACTAACTTTTCTCTCACTGATGACTGCGCACTGCCCAGCTACTGTGCTGTATAGTACTGCCTAGGTAGCCCAGCTATGTTCCCAGTACTTGAAAGGTTCATCTCCCACATCCCACCTGCCTTCCTCAGATCTCTGCTGCATTACAAGGTGGAAATAGACAAAGGCAAGCAGCAGCAGCTGCAGCAGGGAGGTCTTAGGGGCAGCTGAGTGAGCACATGATGAACTGTGCAGTGGAGGCGGAGAGCAGAGCCCAAAGGACTGGGTGCCATGCTGGAGGAAGCAGAAACTACCTGAGCCATCTCACCTTCCCACTGTCATGATACACAAAGAGATTTCTGGTGTGGTCCTCTTTCCTGTAGGTGATCTGAAGACCATGGGGATGTCCTATCTTCTCTGTCTGGAAGGTGGCATTCAAGTCCTTGATGTTGATGACAGCTTTGGGGGCTTTACCCTAGAAAAGAGAAAAATGATCCTCAAGATACTGATGGCAATAGGTGCCTTATGGCCACCTTTGTCAAGGCCTTTAATACAAACAAGCCCCCAATACATAGCCCTGGGTTGCTCTAGTAGCCAAAAGCATAGCTGTCCTACCAATGGCGTGAACTCTTCTCCTCCTGCCCAGTCACATTGGCTCCTCTGACCCAGAAGCGGTCTAGGAAGCCTGCACCGTGGATTTGTCACATGTTTCAGCCACAGAAACTTTGCTGGTGTGTACATCCACCACTGGCATGAAATAAACAGCCAGGTAGAAGCAGTCATGGGGGCTCAGAGCACCCGTGACACACATTCTCTGTGCCTGTCCCTTGGACTCAGAAACACGGTGGAGCATTAAATGATACCAAGGGATCCTGACCAGAGACACGATGTTTCCAAGCCCCTAGACCTGCAAGAGCCACACTGAACTATCTCTCTGGCCCACAGATTGTTTAGACACAATTTCAAATTCCATCCTTAGAATTTCCTCATGTCAAGTGCTCATGAGCCAGCTAACATGAATGGCTATAAGATTCAGACAGGGCATACACAGAATTATGTCATCACCGAGGAAAGTTCTATGAAATCTCTCTAGAGGGAAACTTAGCCATAGCCATTAAAATGTTGATGTGATCATTATCGTTGTCGTGTGTGACTGTGGGTACACATGTGCCACAGTACACGTGGGAGTCAGAGGACAAGAGTAAGTTCTTTCCTCCCACCTTCTGTTCCAGGATTCGAACTCAGAATGTCAGGCTTATGGGGCGTGCCCTTTCACCCACTGAGCCATCTTCCTGACCTGAGTGTGTCGTCTGACCTACAGTTTGCCTCCAAGAATCTACCACAAGGAAGTATCTGCATGACTATGCGAACATACGTTAAACGACATTTGCTGTAGTATTGCAGAGGTGGCATACACCTTTAATCCCAAAGCTTGGGAGGCAGAGGCGTGCAGGTCTCTGTGAGTTGGAGACCAGCCTGGTCCACAAAGTGAGTTCCAAGACAGCCAGCACTGTTACACAGAGAAAGCCTGGCTAGAAAAAAAATACACATAAATATGCATATTATATATGCAAGGTTACTTGTGAACACATTAAAAATATAGTTATACCAATATGCACTCTTTTTTTTTGAGTCAGGCTCTCACTATGCAGTTGTAGATGTCTTTGAAATTACAGAGATCCATCTGCTTCTGACTCCTGAATATTGGGATTAAAGGTGTATGTCATCATGACAACCTTCTTTCTAATTTCAAAAGAAATATGACATCACCAGGATGAAGTTACAGTTCAATTGTAAAGCATGTATTGCTTTGGAACAATATTTGTTCTCTATAAATATGTATTACTCTCATTGGTTAATAAAAGAGCTGACTGGCCTATAGCTGGGAAGGATGGGAATGGGTGGGAGAACCAGACTATGAGGATGCTGGAAAGAAGGGTAGAGTCTCAGGAGCTGTGAGGAGACGCCATGAGATGGGAAGTATGTACATGAGGTAAGGAGCCTGGGGCAGTAGTAATAGAAATGGGTGAATCTAAATTATAAGAGCTAACTAGAAATAAACCTGAGCTATTGGCTGAGCATTTATAATTAATAATAAGTCTCTGTGTGGTTATCTGGGGAATGGCTGGTGGGACAGAAATGTCTGCCTACAATGTTTGCATGAGGTTCTGGGTTTTATCCCTAGCAACACAGACAGACAGACAGACAGACGACAGACAGACAGACACACACACACACACACACATGCATATCCCATTACTAATAGACAATTTCATTACCTGAAGCTTACTCCACCCTTTCTCCTGCATTTCCCACAGGAAGGCAGTCATGAGTTTCATGCCTATCCTTTTTCATACTTGTACAAACACACACATATGCACATAGGCATGTATCTATGATCAATTTATTGTCTTATGTAGGTTTTAATTTGCTTTGTGGTACTGGGGACCAAGCACTGGACATTGAGCTTAGTAGACAAGTGCTCTACCCTAAAGGATACCTCCAGCTCCCTTTCATCATTATTTATTTATTTATTTGTATGTTCATTTATCTATTTGATGTTGTGGTACTAGGGACTAATCTAGGGCTTCACTTACCCACTGAGTTTTTTGTTTTTGCTGTTGTTCTTTTTTTTCTGAGCTTTTATTATTAATTTGCTGTTGTTCTTGTTTTGTTTTGTTTTTTGAAACTGAATTTCTTTGTGTAGCCCTGACTGTCTTGGAACTCACTCCATAGACCAGGCTGGCCTCAAACTCACAGAGATCCACCTGCCTCTGCCTCCTGAGTGCTGGGATTAAAGGCATGTGCCACCACTGCCTGTCCTAAGGATTCTTTTTTTCTAGAAAGATATTTTTTAAGATTTACTTACATTGTTACAATTATCAGGGTTTTTTGTTTGTTTGTTTGGTTTGGTTTTGGGTTTTCAAGACAGGGCTTCTTTGTGTAGCTTTCACTGTCATGAGACTCACTTTGTAGATCAGGCTGGCCTTGAACTCAGATTCTCCTGCCTCTGCCTCCTGAGTGCTAAGGTTACAAGTGTCCACTACCACACCAAACGGCAGAAAGCGCTCTTAACCGTCGAGTCATTCTCTAAACCCTAGTTCCTCCCTTTCTATTGTTGAATAGTAGTCTATTCTCCAGTTATGTCATTAGCTAGTTATAGAAGGACACTGGTTTTGGTTTTTATCAGAATTTGGCTAAAATAAAGTTTCTTCCCCCCCCTTTTTTGTATATTATACCACCAACCAGCTAAATAAAATTTCTATGAAAACTTTTTAAAGAAACTTTTTATAAACCGGGCAGTGGTGGCACACACCTTTAATCCCAACACTTGGGAGTCAGAGGCAGGCGGATCTCTGTGAGTTCGAGGACAGCCTGGTCTACAGAGTAAGTTTTAGGACAGACTCCAAAGCTACATAGAGAAACCCTGTTTGGAAAAACAAACAAACAAACAAAAAAGAAAAAGAAAAATAAAAAAGAAAAGAAACTTTTTATAGCCAGACAGTGGTGGCACGTGCCTTTGGGTGGGTCAGGGGGCAGAAGAAGGCAGGTCTCTGTGAGTTTGAGGCCAGTCTGAAGTGAGTTTCAGGACAGCCAAGGCTATACAGAGAAACCCTGTCTTGGAAAAAAAAAAAAGGTGGGGTGGGGCTGGAGAGATGGCTCAGCAGTTAAGAGCACTGGCTGTTCTCCAGAGATCCTGAGTTCAATTCCCAGCACCCACATGGTGGATCACTGCTGTCTATAACTGTAGTCCCATGGGATCCAGTACTGTCTTCGGGTGTGCAAATGTACATGCAAAAACATCCCCGCATATATACATAAATAAATAAATGCCTTTTTAAAAAAAAAGAATAAAAAAAGAAAGGAAAAAAAAGAAGTATTGAAAAAACAAGTTGGCAGACCTTAAAACTGCAGGTCCTCACTTCTACTGGGAGGGCTGGCACTCTGCTCCCAGAACACACTCGGTCCCAGGCTGCAGCTCGCCCTTCTGGCACTGCCTGCTCCTCTAGGAAAGCCACAGAGGAACTGCACAGGCTGAGGAGCTCAGCCCTTAGCCCTCTGCTTGGCTGCCCCTGCCCATTCACTTTGTTGGCACTTTTTGTTTTTCTGTTCTCTAATCTGGAATGCCCCAGGGTTCAGTGTGGTAGCCAGCCTCCAAAGATATCCTTACCACTTCCTTCTTTCCCAGTAGGTCCCAGATGCTCTACCCATAAAGATGTAAAACTGCATCCCTTCCTTTAAGCAAGGCTTGTGTTTTGCATCCATGTAAGTGTGTGCCACTTGCATTCTTGATGCCTGCAGAGTTTAGAGGAGGGTGTGAAATCCCTTAGAACTTGAGTTAAGGGTGGTTATGAGTCATGATGTGGATGCTGAGAACCACACCAGCGTCCTCTGCAAGAGCAACAATGCTCGGGTTGGAGAGATGGCTCAGTGGTTGGGAGCACTGACAGTTCTTCCAGAGGACCTGGGTTCAATTCCCAGCACCCATATGGCAGCTCACAACTGTCTGTAATTCTAGGACCTAACACTCATGGCAAAACACCAATGTACATAAAATATAAATAAATAAATATTTAAAAAAAAAAGATCAACAATGCTCTTAACTGATGAGCCATTTTTCCAGCCCTTTTTTAGACAGGATCTTTCTACACAACCCAGGCTATACAGGACTCACTATGTAGATCAGGCTGTCTAGGAACTCATAGAGATCCACCTACCAGCTTCTGTTTAGGCAAAGACTAAAGGTAAGCACCACCACATCCAGCATCAATCGCTTTTGCTTAGAAGACAGCCTCAGATAGCAGTAGTGGCGCACGCCTTTAATCCCAGTACTTGGGAGGCAAAGGCAGGCAGATCTCTGAAAATTCCAGCCCAGCTTGGTCTACAAAGTGGGTTCCAGGACAGCCAGTGCTGTTACATAGAGAAACCCTGTCTCAAAAAACAAAAAGCAAATAAATAAATAAATAAAAATGAAAAAATAAAATAAAAAAAGAAGAAAAAAGAAAGAAAACAGCCTTTATGCCATAAAGAAACCTGAGCCAGCTGTACTAGGAAAGAGCTCGATGACAGAGCACTTGTCTAGGATGCACAAGTCATGACCCCAATCCCTAACATCACAGGGGAAAAAAGAAGAGGAGGCAACTGTCTAGCCACAGGGGTTCTGGGGACCTGGGCAAGCGAAGGAAAGTTCTGTTTTATTTAGTCTTATAATAGTTATTTAGTTTAGTTTTTGTGAGACAGGGTTTCTCTAAACAACCCTGAAGTCCCCTGGATGTCCTAGGGACCAGTCTGGCCTCTAACTCATACACATCCACCTGCCACTCTGCCCAGTCTCATTTAAATGAGTAAATCACATATGTAAATATATCTCAATAAAAATTGTTTTCAGCCAGGCACAGTGATATGCTCCTTTAATCCCAGGAATCAAGAGGCAAACCTCAGCGGCTCTCAATGAGTCCAAGGCTATCCTGAACTACATATCAAATTCTGGGTTGTAAGGGCTGTATAGTGAGACTCTGCCTCACACAGCAAAAAAAAGTAGAGAATAACAACAATGAAATGACCAAGCTAAGCGATTTCAAGTGACCAGAGTGTGGTTGTGAGTAGCCTGGACTGACAGTAGCCAAGGAAAAGTACAAGAATGTCCTGCTGGCCAGGGCTGAAGTCCTCTGTAAGACAAGGGACTGTCCACGAAGGCCTTGGCGAGCGGAGCGATCTTGAGGAAGTACAGGCAGCCTGGCCTCTTACCTCCTCTTTCGTGTAGTACTTCAGGAGGCCTTCTCTTGCCAGAAGGACAAACCTCCTTCTCAGGAACTGGGCATTGTCACGCCCCCGCTTCCACAGGAACCCTTCTCTGTCACCTGAGCCACCAAGGGCAAGAAGAAGTAAATCATGAAGTCAAAATAAATAAGCTAAAGAGTGACTCAAGTTCCTGAGGGTAGGAAGAGCCTCCACCTGCCACTCAAATACGGCAATCTAACTGGGCTATTTCAGGTGCAGGACACAGGGTCCTATCTGGGGCCAACTTTATAGAATTTCAGTAGCCACCTATTGCACAAAACTTCTGTCTCGACTCTCCCTGAGGTCAGCCGGCTTCACTGGACGGATGTGGCAGGGCCTATAATCCTAACATCTCAGCTGAGGAAGGAGAATGGTCATGATTTCAATACCAGCCTTGGCCACAGAGCTTGCCATAGGAAAGAAAGGACAAGATGTTGGAGAGAGGCTCAGCAGTTAAGAGCACTTGCTCTTGCAGAGGACCCAGGTTCCAGCACCCACAACTATCCATAACTTTCATTTTTCTAGAGCTCATTAGAACACAGACCACAAAACATTAATCAAAAAACTTCAGCTGCAGAGATGACTCAGGGCTGAGAGCACTGGCTATTCTTCCAGAAGACCCAAGTTCAAATCCCAACAACCACATGGTTCACAACTGTCACAACTCCAGTCTCAGGGAATCTGGGTGCATTGCATACACGTGGTACACATACATACATGCAGACAACATGGTAACTTTACCTGGGGCTGAGACAGCTTTCTCATCAGCTATAAATTCCTGTCTTTCATACTTAGCTCGAATCCATTGCTCCTTTAAGACCCTAAAAAGAGACCTCTTGGTCAGCTGTGCCTGATGCATTGTCTTCTCATTCCCACAGTGACTTTCCAAGACCCTTCAGTGGAGGATGGGGACAGCCTTCCCTTCTCAGGATACCCAGAGGTTCCCGGCCTTCGGATAGTTAACATCGGTGCTGGATGATTCTCTGTAGTGGGGATGGGTGGTTTATGTAATGTGTAGCAGTACCTCTAGCTTTAACCTCCTAGATTCCAGGAGTGTCTGCTCTTGAGATGTCACACCAGGGAAATTTGTCTTCTAGTGGGTTAAGAAGCACTAGACTGTCCCTTAGCCCTCTAAGTCAATGATGAAGATATGCACTCCCTAGACACTTACCCTGTCCCCAACACCCACACCCCAACTCTCTGCTGTAGTGGCATCTCATTTGTATTTTAATAAATAAAGCTTGGCTGAGGATCAGAAAAGTAAAACAGCCACACTAGCCAGCCTTACAGACCAGGCAACAATGACACACACCTTTAATCCCAGTAGCCACACTAGTTGTCATAGAAACCGGGTGGTGCATGCCTTTAATCCTAGTGGTGCACACCTTTAATTCCTGCCCTAGAAGGATTATAAAAGGGGAGGAAACAGCTCTCATGTTCAGTCTCATGAGATTCCTGGAGGCAGGATCGCCATTTTGGATTGAGGTAGAGGTAAGAGCCAGTGGCTGGCTGTTTTACTTTTCTGACCTTTAGGTTGAACCCCAATTTCTGTCTTTGAGTTTTTATTAATCGTGCTTTACTCTGCTTGTAAACTTGAGCCAAAAATGTCCTGGACCTGCTGATGGACTCTGAATCACCACACTGCCTAGAGTAGACTGACCCTGAGGTGTCTAAAGTAACTGAGAGTGACTTTGAACTCATGATCTTCCAGCTCCCACGTGCTGAGATTACAGGTGTGTGCCACCATACCAGCTATATGTAGCTTGGGGATCAAACTCAGGGATATAAACATGTTAGGCAGTCACTCTCCCAACTGGGCTACATCCCCAGACTAAATTACTGGACATCTCTAAACTTGGGAAATGAGCCAGTAATATACCTGCCTTCCCTAGTGCTGTTGAGGTGGGCAGTTGTATGTAAAGAATTCAGCACCATACTAAACACACAATAGGCTTTTGTCATTGTCGCTGAAGGTGATAGGGTCTTACTGTATAAGCTGGCCATCAACTCACAGAGATCTGCCTGCTTCTGTTTCCAGATAGCTAAGGTGTGCGTCACAACACCAGGCTCACAGTAGGTTCTGGTTTTTGTTTTGTTTTTTCCTTTTCTTTTTTTGTTTGTTTGTTTGTTTTTTGGTTTTTAGAGACAGGGTTTCTCTGTAGCTTTGGAGCCTGTCCTGGAACTAGCTCTCATAGACCAGGCTGGCCTTGAACTCACAGAGATCCACCTGCCTCTGCCTCCCAAATGCTGGGATTAAAGGTGTGCGCCACCACCGCCCGGCTTGTTTTTGTTTTCAAGACAACGTTTCTCGGGCTGGAGAGATGGCTCAGAGGTTAAGAGCACTGACTTTCCTTGCAGAGGTCCTGAGTTCAATTCCCAGCAACCACATGGTGGTTCACAACCATCTGTAATGAGATCTGGTGCCCTTTTCTGGCATGTAGGCACACATGCAGACAGAACACTGTATTCATAATAAATAAATAAATCTAAAAAAAAAAAAGACAAGGTTTCTCTGTGTAGCCCTGGCTGTCCTGGAACTAGCTCTGTAGACCAGGCTGGCCTTGAACTCACAGAAATCCACTTCTGTCTGTCTCCCAAATGCTGGGATTAAAGGCAAGTGCCATCACTACCCAGTTCACAGTAGGTTCTTAATGCTAATGTTAACTAAATGTTATTCTTGGCTGCAGTAAAACTGTGCAGCTGAGAACAAACTTATTTTCATTGTTTGTACCTTCTTATCTTTTCCAGGTACATGTTTCAAAGGTTAGCAGACCAAAAGCCCTGGGAATAGGAGTGACCTGGAGCTGTGCATCTGGCCTAAACAGGTCACTTGGAACTCTGGGTTGCCCTGGCCTTTCGGGGTCAAACGGATCAAAAGTTAAGAGACTGACCTGAAGTCCTCTCTGGGCTTTGCTGGGTAAAGCAGCATGAACCTGCAAGTGGATTTGCTGTCAGTTGCAGGTAAAAGTCTGGCTGAGAAAGATGGAGGGACAAGCGCCACAAGAATATGCAAGACCGGGTCTCACTGGAGCCCCTGGTGTGGTTCTTTCCTCTCCCCTTCTCCTTGTCCTTGTTTTGGAACTGGAGGAAAGCAACCACCAGCCCTAAACAACAGAGATTAAAATACAAAGACATAGCCGGGCGATGGTGGTGCACCCTTTTAATCCCAGCACTTGGGAGGCAGAGGCAGGTGGATCTTTGAGTTCGAGGCCAGCCTGGTCTATAGAGTGAGTTACAGGACAGGCTCCAAAGCTACAGAGAAACCCTGTCTCGAAGAAAAAAAAAAATGAAAGGACAGTTGTAGGAATCATAATTAACAATGATGAAGGGGACAGGGTAGAAAGCCCATGTAAGAAATGCTGTCCAGGGGCTTGGAGCAAAGGCTGAACTGTGGCAAATGAGGCAAGCTGAGAGAGGCTCTTTCAAGTGATGGCTAACATACCCCTCAGAGGGGCGAGGGACCTGGTATCACGGTAAAGCTAACATTAAGAAATGCATGAAAACTACCATGCTAGCTGACATGGGTGATGCTTAACAAATGATGTCATTTTATTTACATTTTGTTGGTTTTGTTGTCTACACTTTCAAAGAGGGACTTGCACTACATGCAGTAGTACATCCAAGGGGCTTGGTGGCTTGGACAGCTTCTTATAGCTGGGTAGCAGTAGTGTATGGGGGGAATCCTGAGGCCTTCTGCATATAAAGGTATGCTTCCCTGATCCCAGCACTCGGGAGGCAGAGGCAGGCAGATCTCGGTGAGTTTGAGGCCAGCCTGGTCTACAGGAGCTAATTCCAGAACAGGCTCCAAAGCTACACAGAACCCTATCCCGAAAAACAAAACAAAACAAACAACAACAAAAAAGATATGCTTCCCTGCCTTTCCACAAGCTACAAGCCGCCCTTGGGTCACATAACTGCAAAGCTACAGAACCACCCATTACAGTTATGCATTTGTGTGTTTCAAATGCTACTTTCCAGACGTGCCTGCACGAGACTGTGTCTATCTAGAGGAATCCCTTTCCTGAGTCCACAGGACACTATCTGACAGCCCTGAATGAGGCCGAATCCCTGAGAAAGAGGCCCAGGCTCAGGGAGTCAGCCTTTTAGAGATTTGGGGTCACTAGGTTCTATGGTCCTCCTCAGCCCTCACCTTTACAACCCTCCTGCCATACTGTTTTTTCCTAATGTCATGCTATAATCCCGTGGCATCAGATAATCCATACCCAAGTCTGTGCTCCTTCATACCCTCACGTTCTGTCTCTCAAGCAGAGGGTGACAGTCACGCTTGTTGAGAATGTCCGACAATAGCACACACCAGCTCCACAAATATTAACGGCTTTTGTTTTGTTTGAGGTGGAGTCTCAGGTAGCCCAAGCTGTCTTCCAACTCACTACGTAGCTGAAGCTGACCTTGAATTCCTGACCGTACCCTTTTTATTCACCTCCAATGCACCAGAATTACAGGCTTCGGCCACCACACCCAGTTGAAACCAGGACTCCCATGTGCTCTCTATGATGACACCAAATTCTTTCCTGAAAAACCTTCCAACCAGGTCACAGGAGAACTCACCTCAGACAAAGGTACCAGGAACAGAGAAGGGCTGGGAAGACCCTCCCCAGATGCTAGGGAGTCCCTCACTTACAAGCAGTCGCTGGCCTGAGGGACATAGTAGAAAGCTGGGACTCTGGCTTCAAATTTGGCTTTCACATTGAGATTCCCATTGTGGGTCATGAACTGTGAGAGAAGAGCAAATGGATGTAATTGTAGAACTTGGAAAAAAATAAGTGAAATGAAACCATGGTCTACCCAGAATATGGTGGTGGCTGTGCATGGTGCTGCACACACCTTCCATCCCAGCAGAGACAGGTGGATTTCTGTGAGTTCGAGGTCAGCCTGTTCTGCATAGTGGATTCCAAGGCAACTAGAGCTGTGTAGAGAGACCCTGTTTCAAAAGATAAAAATAAAAAGCCTGTGGGTTTCAGTGACTCTGAACCAGGGCCAGGAGAACCTGCCTCTAAAGTGGCATCTCACCAGGCATGGAAAACCTCAGTTTGTTCTAACATGGGGGACTGATAACCACAGCTTATTTAGAAACAGCTCTTTACAGTTACACATGATAGTTTACTGGTCCTCTCAACCATTTAAACAATGCTATTCTTTTTTAAAGAGGGCACTGGGCTCAGAGAGGTTAGGTGGCTTCCTCAAGGCAGCACAGCTAGTTAATACAAAGTGATGATGCCCACCCGTTTCTGCTGGGTCCCAAAGCTCATCTTCTTTCTCTCCCTCTTTCCGTAGACAGCCAAGCTTCCCCCCAGCCCAGCCCTTAACGTCTACAGGAGACTGGGCTAGTTGGAGCAAGGAAGTATGGGCATTCTGTCCAGTGATATGCTGATGTGCCAGTGGGCAGGGACGTAGCTGGGATAAGGGCAGGAACAGCAAGATTGTAAATCCTATCTCTGGACACAGTGAACACTATCCCCTCCCTGGGAGCTCTGGGGCTATGGCATAGACATGTATTGCCTGTGGACCCTAGCAGAGCATGAGAGACTCTGGGGAGCTCACCTCTCCCAGTGAAGACATTACAGGGGAGTTAGAAGCAAACCTGTGGGTGTATGGGCTGGTTGGCAGAGTCCCTGTGCTTCCCCTGCACAGAATGGAAGCCTTGACTAGATAGCCAGTCTGTCTCTGTGTGCTCCTCCCCATCAAGGACTTTACAGTCACATCTGTGTGGACTGAATAGTGACAGGTACAGTCCAGATCCTGCCATGGAATAGGAATGCTCAATGGTGTTACCTGCTTCCCCAGTGGCCCTGAACCTCTCAGTTCACGAGTGTGGTGGAGACCTGTCTGCTCTCTTCAGAGGGCTCCTCCATGCTAACTGGGCAGGTAAGAAGAGTGGGCTGGGGAGGCGTGAAGGACCATGGGCTATGAAACAGGATGTCTCTCTCCTCAGTTCATGGCTCCCATGAAAAGACAGCAACTGTTAATTCACTTTGTGTCTATGCTGAACCTGTATTTTATTCTTGTTTTGCCCCTGGATTTTCAAGACAGGGTTTTTTTTTTTTTTTTGGTTTTCGAGCCTTGAACTCACAGAGGCTCCTGCCTCTGCCTCCTGAGTGCTGGGATTAAAGGCGTGCGCCACCACCGCCCAGCAAGACAGGTATTCTTGTGTGTAGCCCTGACTGTCCTGGAACTCTTTTTGTAGACCAGGCTGGCCTAAACTCACAGAGATTCGTGCTTCTCAAGAGCTGGGATCAAAGGCGGGGGCCACCATCGCCAGCTGTGTTTATTCTTACAGCAGCCAGTGAGAGGGTGGTGCATGTCCTTAACATGGGTGTGGAAATAGGATCCATAGCTAAGTTAAGGAATTAGCCCAAGGGCTAGAGAGATGGCTCAGCAGTTAAGACTTATTGGTCTTGCAGAAGACCTGAATTCAATTCCCATCGCCACTATGACAGCTCACAACGGTTTGTAACTCCAATTCCAGGGGATCTGATACCTTCTTCTAACCTCTGTGGGCTTCTGCATATATGTGATACACACACATATATGTACACTTAGGTACAGACATATCTTTAAATACACACACACACTTAAAGGCACTGCTTAGGGCCTCGTCCCTTGTAAGAGGAGCAAGTGATTAGCTAGGATTTGAACTCAGGGCCTTCGTCTAAGCCACCACCTTCTAGTCTGTTTCCTCTCATTAGTCATTGAACCTCTCTAGGCTTCATTTCCTCCTCTGAGGACTGGGAGGAACACCTGTGTCCCGCCTCCTCTCGCCACGCCCAACTCCAAGAATCTGCACGCGCGCGTCATTCTACCTCCACCATACTGTCGTCCCAGAAGTCCAGTCGCACGGATTTAACTTTGCTGACGTCTGGGAAGTTGCGGTGGACGCCAGAGCAGTGAAGACAGATAAAAATCCCCAGCTTGTAAGAGGCCCAATCAGGATCTGCGGGGTGGAAGGGCAGGATCTCCGCTGAGCCGAGGCAGGACCGGGCTGGGGTGCAGGGACAGGCTGGGCCGGACTGTTAGGATTCTGGCTCGGGATACTGCCCACGCCAGTAATCCTTTCTCTTTTGGTCCCCAACCTTGGACAACTAAGATAACATCATAAACCGTGCTTAGCCCACCCTTTTGCACAGCGACACCGAGGAGACCTCGGAAGGAGGAACCGAGAAGAAGGGGCAAGTGAGGGACCCGCTCGGAGGCTCAGGGCTGGGAGCCGCATCATCCTTAGGGTCAACGCGCCGCAGTGAAGGGGCTCGGGGGCCCAGGAGGCATCGGAGGTGAGGACCTCAGGGTCCGAGGGCGCGGGAAGAGCCCAGGGTCGGAGATGATGTCCAGGGTGGTAGGATGCCCGGTGGGAAAGTGAGAGGGACCCGGAGCATGGACCGCATCTGGTGCGGAGTGAGGACTGAGGTCCTGGGCTTCGGGAGCAGGGATACCGAGGACCGTCGGGGCCTCCGGAGACGCTCCAGCGAGAAGGACTGGGGTCCCAGGCGAGGAACGAGTCTGGGTCGTGCTTGGATGGGATCCTAGGGAAGGGGCCGGTGAGCCAGGGGCTAGGGCCATGCCTGGCTGCACCTGCCCCGCACGCGGTGCCCTTACCCGCAGCCCCGCAGTCCGCGCAGTGCGCGTTGCCGGTGCCCGCAGCTTGCAGCAGCTCCAGCAGCCGCTTCTTGTTGCGCTCGCGGTCGCCCATGGCCGGACCGGAGGTCTCAGCGGGGCTTAGCTGCTCCGCCTCCGCGCTTCCCGCTCCTGGACGCCCATGGTCCTGTCTTTGCCCAGCCTCTGGAGAAGGACTCAGCTCGCCAAGCCTGAGGGAGTGTGCGCCCGCCGCCCCGCCCCCGGTACGGCATGACCCGCCTACAGGTCCTCGACCACGCCCCTGGGCAATATACCCCGCCCCCACGGCCGGCAGTCCAGTTCCACAACCTGAGGGGAAGGACAAGAATGCACCAGATATAATTCTGACTGGCTGCTTGCTGACTGGGAGACCATGGTTTATTCAGGCTCTCTAGGCCTCAGTTTCCACATCCGAAAAAGGGGCATGTAAGAACAATAGAGGAGCCAGAGTGATGGCTCACAGGTTAAGAGTACTGGCTGCTCTTCCAAAGGACCTAGGTTCGATTCCCAGCACCCACATGACAGCTCACAACTGTCTATAACTCTAGTTCCAGGGGATCAGACATCTTTACGTAAACATAAATGTAGGCAAAACACGAATGCACATGAAATACAATAAATAAGAGCCAGGTGGTGGTGGTGCATGCCTTTAATCCCAGGCAGGTGGATCTCTGTGAGTTCGAGGCCAGCCTGGTCTACAAGAGCTAGTTCCAGGACAGGTTCCAAAGCTACAGAGAAACCAGTCTTGGAAAAAATAAATAATAAGGGCGTATAGCTATTTCCTCCTGAAATAAAGTTCAGAAAGTAAAAGACAAGGTTGGGGAGAGAAGACCCTTGCTGGAGCTGCCTGTAAGCTGAGCAGAGAAATACAGCTAAACAGCTTTCATGAATGGGCATTCACGCTGGATGGGCTATTTGGCAATGCTGCTTCTTTTGAGTCATCCATGTTCTTATAAGTAGCCTTATTAAACCCATTGGTTTGTCAAGCTAGACTTGGGTACAGTTTCTTTGTTCTATCATTGGTGCCCTACATAGGGCGAAGAGACATTTGCTCATGTCTCTTCAGGAAAAGGACACAGCAGGCATGTGTCTGCACTTCAGAGCTCCTTGGAAACACTGAGCATGCTCTAACTTGTGTTAAAGTGTTCTGCAGGTCTTACATCTGTTTAGAGACAGCTAGATGCCATTGCCCCTCCTCAGAACACCCTCCATGATTCCCAGTCTCTAGCACTCCATTGGTCCTGCTACTATTCCTTAACAGGGTAATCTACCCTCTGTAGCCCTGACCACGTCTGTGATCTATGTCAAGTTAGCAGCTTAGATACCTGTGTTCATTCCAATCCCTATGGCCTGACTAGAGTTCAGTGGCCATAGTCTGTTATGGGAAACAGAATACTCTGTTCTGGGAAACAGCCTCTATCCATTTTGAGAAATTGAAAGTTTCAGGACTGGATTCACCAGGAAGTAGACCAACCCGGACAAAGCTGGAGCCTGTGAAATTCCATCACCGTGAGGTGGACAGGACTTGGGTGGGGGGTTGAGCCTATTTCACTACATCCCTTTTCTGACTCCATCCCCTATAACTCTCTGGGCTCCTGTCATTCATCCATGACACACATAAAGTTTAATGCACAGAGATGTTGGGTTTCTATCCCGAAGAACCTGAGCCCTTCCCGTACCCACATTCAACACATACACACACACATGCACGCACGCACCCCCCCACACACACGGTAGCATGATATAGTGGGATGAATCCAGGATTCCACAAATTCGAGATATGAATGTTAGCTCTGACTCCGCCTTGTCCTGTTGTGAAGGAAGTTTGTCCCTTTGCTTCTCCGAACCTTGGTCTCATCCATGAGATGAGGGTTCTGAGGAACGCTGAGAAAGCATGCAAAGCTGTCAGCATCCAATGCTTTCCTTGCTTCTCCTGTCTTGCTCAGCTGGTGGGACTCATCTGGAAGGCTAGGCTGCCTTTCTCATCATTCCCACGGTGGAGGAGGTCTTGCCACCAGACCTAGAGAAGCAGCACATTCCAGAAGCAGTCAATCTTTAGGGGTCTTGACTAGGTTTTGGGGTTGGGGGTTGCTAGGTCAGGAGCACCCATAATAAAGAAACCAGTAAATGAGACAGCTGGGGTCCAGAGGCATGAAAACTATTTACTAAACAAACTCAGAGATGATTCATTTCCGCTGCGTTACATAAAAAAAGACAGAAATGTGTCTCCCAGGGGGAGGATGGGAAAGACAACAATGAAAGGTATGAACGGAGGGAAGATGGGTAGGGGGAAAGAGGACCAAGCCGAGGACAGTCATCTTCATGGCAAAGTTGGGCCGTTTGGAGCCCCAGCCTTTCTCAGTCTCCTATAGCATCTGGACTCTTGACTGTGCCCTCCCTGGAAGGCCCATCAAGCATCATGGCAGCAGTCAGTTCAGAGAGGAGTCCAAGACTGCAAGCCCCCCTCAGGTTTCTCTTCCGGTCCTCATTTTTGGAGGTTTTAGTTTAAAAGCTAGCAAAGACTTAAGGCGGACTTGCAGCCATCCTGAGAAGGAAAAATGATAGTACCCTGGTACTTTGTACCAGGTTTCTACCTCCTGCTTTGTGTTGGAGGTGGGGAGGTAAATAATACTGGCTGGGTGCTCTGCAGACTGAGCTCCAGACATTGATATCTGTGCTTCAGGATGTCCCTCGGTGGGACATCTCGGCAAGAGGCTGAGGGCTGAGCCCCAGGGGAGCGGTTATCTAAGGTCTTGTGGTCAAATGGTGTATGCATCACGGGCCTACAGCCGAATTCCTGTCATGGTGTCATTTAGTCTGCTCTTCCTTCTCATCCTGAATTTTTGTTTATCTTTCTGTGCTGGGGATTGAACATATGACTTTGTGTGCATATTAGGTAAGCACTCTGCCGCTGAGCTATAATTCTGCTCCTTATCCTTTCATATGTATACCCATAACATATACAAAGTGATGATCTGGTACACTGTGCAATGATCATCAGATTCAACACATCCAGGCTAGAGAGATGTCCCAGTGGTGAGAGCACTGGTTGCTCTTCCAGAGGACCCAGGCTCAATTCCCAGTATCCCTATGGCAACACACAACTCTCTGTAACTCCAGCTCCCCGAGATCTGATGCCTTCTAATCTCTGAGTGCACCTGCAATCATGTGCAGACACACAGACTTACACATAATTTTAAAAATTAACCTTAATTTTAAAAAACCACCCCCCCCCACACGTCAACACCAGTACAACAGAAATCCACATCCACCACCAGCCTGCTGTGTTCATCTTACTCTGTATTTGTACTGTGCATTTTTACTGCTGATTTTTAAAGTACGTTCATCACCTCCAACAGAAACTTTGTTACCTACTCCTGGATTTGGCATGATAAAAGTTTCCCTCTGTTTCTGTGTCCAGAAGTCGCAACTCAGAGGTGTGGCAATGGTCCCTGAGAGCTGAGGCACACTGACTTACACGGTGAGTTCCCAAGCCTCTGAGCAAACCTTGTCTCCAAGTAAAAAGTAAAACTGGGTGGTGGTGGCACACACCTTTGATCCCAGCACACTGGAGGCAGAGACTGGCAGATCTCTGGGAGTTCGAGGCCACCCTGGTCTACAGAGTGAGTTCCAGGACAGTCAGGGGCACACAGAGAAACCCTGTCTCAGAAAAAAAAAAAAAAAAAAGCAAAACAAAATAAAAAGTAAAGAGTGGGGCTGGAGAGATAGCTTGGTGGTTTGGAGCACTTGCTGCTCTTGCAGAGGACCCAGGCATGATTCTCTGCATCCATGTCAGACAGCACACAACCACCTGCAACTCCCGCTACAGAGGATCTCATACTCTTTTCATCACATACATCACACTTCACAGACATATATGCAAGTACATACATAAAAGTACACCACATCATTTTAAAGGCTTTGTATTATTATTTATCATATGTGTATGTGTGTGTGTAAAGCTCATTTTAAAATATTCATTATTTGTGTATATGTCTGTGGGTGGTTATGTATCTATGAGTGCAGCTGCCTGTAGCATTCAGAGGCACCAGATCCCCTGGAGGTAGAGTTAAAGGTACTTATGAGCCACTGTGCAGGTTCTGGGAACTTAACGTTGGTCTTCGATAAGAGCCAAAGCACTCAACTTCTGAGCTATCTCTCTGGCCCTAAAATTAATCTTTTTTTTTTTCTTTCAAGAATTAATTTGTGCCACAGCACCTATAGGCCAGTTTCCCCTCCTACATAATTATCACTTCAAAGGCCCTGTGCAGTTGGGCAGATGGGAATGTTGGGTCTTAGAGGACTCCCACCCCTAGTGCCTCTACCACCGTCCTCACTTCACCAGTCTTGGAAGAAAAATCAAACCCAAGTCAGCCCAAATGTCATTCATAATTTCGGATGTGGGCTATCAGGATGAGAAGTGCAGAGCTGCCCAGAGCCGGTGTGGGTGGTTGGTTCAGTAGGTCCCTGGTGAGGTTCCAGAGGCCACACCTGAGTCCGATGGCCTTCAATCATATCTGCACCCATCCTGCCCAGTCATATGGCCAAGAGGTGAGCCTTATTTTCCTGGCTTCTGGATCTGGAAAAATGGAAAGGGATGAATAGCTCCTTGTGTTTTCCTGACCCTTCTGAAGGACACCCAGAAAACCCAGTTTCCATACACCTTCAACTCTAAAGTTGTATCTTGCTAAAATACTGACCATGTGACCCTTTGGTGAGCCCTTGAAGTCTCTGACACTGGGGTCTGACCAAGAGCATCAAAGCCAAACCCCAGGGCCATGTCATCATAGCTCTGCAATATGTCAGGCTATAAGCATCCTTAACGATCACTGGCTTCTGAACGCTAAACGTAGAAATAGCCACTTGCTCTTGGCCCTGATGTCAGACACAGATGAGCAGCTGTGCTGTGCTTGAGATGCTGAAAGACCCAGGACAAAAATAAATCTTTAAGAAAAAAAAGAAAAAAGAAAGCTGGCTTTGTAACTTAGTGGAAGGGCATTTGCCTAGTACACACGAGACCTAAAATCAATACCCAATACCGAAAAAAAAAAAAAAAAGGAGAGGGGTTGGAAAGATGGCTCAGTGGTTAAGAGCATTGCCTGCTCTTCCAAAGGTCCTGAGTTCAATTCCCAGCAACCACATGGTGGCTCACAACCATCTGTAATGAGGTCTGGTGCCCTCTTCTGGCCTTCAGGGATACACATAGACAGAATATTGTATACATAATAAATAAATAAATAATTTTAAAAAAAAAGAAAGAAAGGAGAGGAGGGTGGAGGTGGTGGTTAAGAGAATTTGCTGATCTTGCAAAGAGCTTGGATTTGGTTCCCAGCACCCACACAGCGACTCACAACTGCCTGTAACTCCGGTTCAGGGATCTGACACCCTCTTTTGGCTTTCACCGATATGAGGCATAAATGTTGTGCACAGAACATTCGCACACATAAATAAACCTAAAATGTTTTTAAAAGAAAGGAAAAGCAGGGGGTGGGGAGCAGAGAAAAGAAGAAAAGAAATTAGAAGCTGTACCCAAGGGAGCAGGACTGAGCTAGAGGCTGTCATGCCCCAGGCCATTGATGATGCTGACACCAGAACTTGGGGTGGGTGGAGGCAGCCTCTCTGGGGTGCTCAGTCCAGACAGCAGCTGCTTGGGGGATGGAGAAATCAGGACCCCGGGACAGAATGTCCTCTGTAAACAAAATTCCCAGGGCTCCTCAGGACACAAACATTTAGCCCTGGTCGAAGATCATTGCTGTCCAGCTGAGATGAACCACAGCCGGCTTGGAAGAAAGTTTTCCACAACATTCCCAGGAACAGACTTGAGATCTCCAGGGAATAGAGCATGACCCCTTTGAAAATGTAATAAAAAAATTGTATTTATTAGTTTTAGAATTTTCAAGAAAACTATAATTATAGAGAATTCGGAAAACACAGTGAGAGAAAACATCATTCCCACTGAGGGTCTGTGAGTTGCACTGAGTCAGGCTGCCAAAATGTACAACTTCATTTTATCTTTGCCACAACCTCCGGGTAGAGACAAGTTTTAGGCCCATTTGGTGAACAAGGCAACAGTAGCCCACAGAGCAATTTAGTTACATTGACTAGTTACATTTAGTTACAGGTCACATGACTAAGACGACCCCTCCTGAGCACTGGGTGCTGCACTGGTTAGGTTTGAATGCAGTTTGCCTTGGCAGATTTTCACCAGTACATCAGGTTGAGTTGTGAACCTAACCTTCAAAAGGAAGTCAATAGCAGGCAGGTGAGCCTCACACTGTGCTGAAAAGCCCAGCTACTATCACGTATGTGTGTATTTCCTTCTGGTCTTTCACATATAACTTGATATGATCCAAACCACAGTTTTCATACCATTTTACATCCTGTTGCGTGACGTTTTACTTTTTTGGATTTTTTGGGGGCCTGCCATCCAGCTCCCAAATAAATCACACACAGAGGCTTATTGTTAGTTATGAATGTCCAGCCTTAGCTTGGCTTTTTTCTTATCTTAAATTAAAAACTTAAGATAAGTTTTTCTTATCTTAAATTAACCTGAATACCTTTTGCCTCTGGGCTTTTATCTTTCTCTATTTCTGTATACCTTTCTTTACTTCTTTCTCCGTGACTTGCTGTGTAGCTGGGTGGCTGGCCCCTGATGTCCTCCTCTCCTGTTCTCTTGCTCTTCTTTCTCCACCCAGAGTTCTTCTTCTATGTATAATCTCTGTCTGCTGGCCCCGCCTATCCTTGCTTCTTCCTTGCTATTGGCCATTCATCTCTTTATTAGGACCATCAGGTGTTCTAGACAGGTAAAGTAAAACAGCTTTGCCGAGTTAAACAAATGCAGCATAAAAAATCACACACCTGAAAATAATATTTCCCAACAACAGCCCATTAAATTTTTACAGGTTACCAGGTGGTGGGCCAACCTTTAATCCCAGCACTTGGGAAGCAGAGATAGGCGGATCTCTGAGTCCCAGGCCAGCATGGTCTACAGAGTGAGTTCCAGGAGAGGCTCCAAAGCTACAGAGAAACCATGCCTCAGGGGAAAAAAATTATATGTGTCATTTTGTTGTTGTTGTTTATGAATGCCTGTTTCAAAGATGGGAAAATCTGGGTAAATGAAGAGGACTTTGCCCAAGCTAGGCAGTGGTGGTGCATGCCTTTAATCCCAGCATTCGGGAGGCAGAGGAAGGCGGATCTCTGTGAGTTCAAGGCCAGCCTGGTCTACAGAGCTAGTTCCAGGACAGACTCCAAAGCCACAAAGAAACCCTGTCTCAAAAAACAAAAAAACAAAACAAAACAAAACAAAAAAAAGCTCCAGGACAGCCAAGGCTACACAGAGAAATCCTATCTCAAAAAATGGGGAGGGGGGAATACGCATACTTCAAAGTCATGAAATTTTTGTTTCTTTTTTTAAATTACATTTATTCATGTATGTGTATGCGTATATTCACACACACTTGTGTGCTGATGCATGTGTGGAAATCAGAGAATAACTTGCCACATGGCTTCTAAGCTGTCAGAACTAGCGGCAAGTGCCTTTACCTGCTGTGCCATTTTACTGGCCTTGGTTTTTTAAGATCTGGGGTCAGGTCATTTGACATTTTCACTCTTTTGATTGTGCAGTACTAGAATCCAGAGCCTCATTCACAATAGATAAGAGCTACACACACCTCAGCCAGGGTTTTACCAATGGCCAAGATGGCCTTTACCTTATAATCCTCCTACCTGCGCACCATCACATCTGGCTATGGAGAACTAATGTTTAAAATGTCTACAAACAAAATCAATTTGTTCCAAGGACAATTATATGGAAATAAAAAGAGGGAAATGAGAAGGAGTTGATTTCAGGAGGAAGGTGGCCACTTTCGTTTTGAACGCCCTGGTTCTGGTTTACAGTGAATTATGAGTACTTGGTTGTCTCTTGCCCTGCCACCTCCAGTCTCTGGTCTAAGTACAACCCTGATGAGGACATTTCCTCTCAAGCTGTTAATCATGAGTTCTGAAGATCCGGTGACACTGCCATGGGCCAACTAGCACACCCTGAGCCCATACAGTGTACAGGTTCTCTGCATCTCTGCATGCAGGTTCCTGCCAATGTTAGCAGTTCTGTGCGGCAGGGACTTCAGTCTCCAAGTTACACATGAGGAAGCTGAGGCCCAGAGAGGAAACTCTCTGCTGGCAATGCTAAGTTGGGTTTTGCTCAGCTGCGGCATCTCTCAGAGCACCACCAGAACTCCTAGGTATCGTTTCATGTGAATGTCAGAGAGCTGCTGAAACGAACCCTGAGGATTCATTCTCTCCCAGTCCAGGAGTTAGAAACCTGCAGTCAGAATGCCAGTGGGGTTGGTCCCTTCTGAGGACTCTGCAGGAAATCTGTTACACTCCTCTCTCTGACCTCCAGGTGATGACCGTCTTCCTCAGCACACAGATGTGTCAGTCCATCGTCACTAGGTGTTCACACGGACATCTCGTAAGGACAGCAGGCATGCTGGAAGGGCCACTGATCCATTGTGGGGGAGGAGGTATTCAGAGACAGGATCTTACTATGCTACCCAGGGTGCCCTTGAACTTCTGGGCTCAGACGATCCTCTTGCCCATCCAAGTACCTGTAGCCGTGTCCCACAGTCACTTTCATTGTTCTGATTGTGCAGTGCTGGAGCTTGAATCCGGAGCCTCACATGTGCGAGACAAGAGCTACTCACACCCCAGCGTCCACCTTAAATTAACGAATGACTTCGACAGTGACCTTGTTTCCAAATAAAGTCAATTTCGAAGGTATTAGGAATTAAGATTTTAATATATCTTTTTTGAAGGATGTAATTCAAATATAACACACCATTAAGTTCTGGAGTGAAAGGTAGTCATTTCTTCCTGGATTGGAAGTTTTTGTTTTCTCTTTCTTTTGCTTTTTCGAGACAGGGTTTCTCTGTATAGCTTTGGTGCCTATCCTGGAACTAGCTCTTGTAGACCAGGTTGGCCTCAAACTCACAGAGATCCACCTACCTCTACTTCCCAAATGCTGGGATTAAAGGCGTGCACCCCCACTGCCCAGCTGGATTGGAAGCTTTTAAAAGCAAATATTTATTTTTAATCCTTTAAAAATATAAATTTTAAATTTGTGTGTGTGGGTGCCCATGAGGACAGGTGTCCAAAGAGGCTAGAGGAGCCCTTGAAATTACAGTTCCAGTTGGCTGTGACTTGCCTAATGCTAACGCTGGAAAGAGAACTCCATCCTCTGCAAGAGGTTTTACATTTTAAAATTCATTATTTTATTTGTGACCGAATTGTGCACATGAACATTATGCATGAAAGGTCTGAAGACAATTTATCAACCTTGGTTCTCACCTGCTACCATGGGTGTGCTTGGAATCAAACTCAGGTCACCAGACTTGGTGGCAAGACCCATTGCTCAGTGAACTATCTCACCAGTCTATTAATTAAAAAAATAAAATGCCATTCCAGCGTGCCTGCTGTCCTTATGAGAGGACTGTGTGAATGTCTCCAGGGTGCTTGGATTAAAAGTGTTCCCTGGGGCTGGAGTGATGGCTCAGTGGTTAAGAGCATTGCCTGCTCTTCCAAAGGTCCTGAGTTCAATTCCCAGCAACCACATGGTGGCTCACAACCATCTGTAATGAGGTCTGGTGCCCTCTTCTGGCCTGCAGGCATACATGTAGACAGAATATTGTATACAAAATAAATAAATATTAAAAAAATAAAAATAAAAGTGTTCCCTGTTGACTGAGTTTTCCGTTCTGCCTCTTTTTTTTTGTTTTTTTATGACAAGATCTTGTTGGGTCTGGAGAAGAGATAGCTCAGCAGTTAAGAGCTCCAGTTAGGATCAGGCAGTGGTGGCGCACGCCTTTAATCCCAGCACTTGGGAGGCAGATGCAGGTGGATCTCTGTGAGTTTGAGGCCAGCCTGGACTACAAGAACTAGTTACAGGACAGGCTCAAGTTACAGAGAAAAACCTGTCTCGAAAAACCAAAAAAAAAAAGCGCTGGTTATTTTTATATATGACCCGGTTTCAATTCCCAGCACACACATAGCAGCTCACAATTGGAGTATGCAATTCCAGATCCAGAGAATCTGACGTCCTCAAAGAAGCATACATGTAGTCAAAACACCAACAGACATAAAATAAAAAGCAATCAATTAAAAAAAAATTTAAAAAAGACAAGATCTTGTTATGTAGCAGGCTGACCTGGAACTCATGTTTGATTGCAGGAGTGTGCCACCACACCAGGCTCTCTTATGAATAACTTCTATTTTAGACTTAATTATTTTATATTACGTGTATGACTGTGTAGCCTACATGTATGTCTGTGTACCACATACATGCCTGGTGCCTGTGAAGGTCAGAAGAGAGTGTCGGATACCTGGGAAAAGGAATTATTGATGGTTGTGAGCTGGCATGTGGGTGCCAAAGCTAGGTCCTCCAGAAGAGCGACTAGTGCTCTTAACGGCTGAACTGTGAAAACATTTGTTGTTGTTGTCTTTTGAGACAGAGTCTCACTCTGTAGTCGGCCAGGCTGGATTCAAACTCACAGCAATTCTCCTCCTCCTAAGTACAGGATTGCAGGTTAGCTACCACGTCTAATATAAAAACAAATCTATTACTTTCCCTTCCTCCTGAAAGCCTATTTTAAAAAAAAATGACGAATAAAGTACCTCGCCCCCTCTTCTAGCAAAAACCCTTTTCTTCCCACTCTTCTTCCAACGCCCAGGTTTCATTTCCCACTGTTCATTCTGCTAAGGCAAGATCATGCCCCAAGCCTCCTTTTCCCCCTAAAAACTCCTACAATCTGGCTTTGCAACTAAAAAAGAGGCGTCCTGCCAGTCTTTTTCCAACTGTTTCATTCCCCATTTCAAGGATCGAATGCGGCTCCCTCCAGATTCTCCCCCTCCATCTTTCTCAAAGGGCCAACAATGCCCAGCGTCAAAGTGATCTTGGCCCTCTCTCTTTCCCTTTCCCGTGCACGTCTCCTAGTTACTCCTCTTAACTCGGCACAGGGTGTCTGTGTGCGTACAGGCTCCCCACTGTCCGCCCCAGACTGTCTCCGTGTGTCCGGGAATCCAGAAACGTCTCGCCCAAAAGGAGGACTAAACCCGATCTAGTCCTTTCCTTCTCGGAAATCCTGACTCCGCGTTCTCAGACCCTCAGCTATCACTAAGCACTCCGTGGCGTCTACCAGAAGCTAGGCTTCGGACCGTCTCTTCCGCCGGAACCCTTCTGCCCAGCCCCAGTCGAGCACTTTTAGTTAGAACACATACAACCGGAAGCTGGTGGAGGAAGACAAATGGGAGAGAACCTGGAGATGGCTTGGAGGAATAACCTCGCTTGCCTCATCAAGGCCAGAGGTAGGGTTCCCGGGCACGAGGTTGATTGCTTACCTGCCATTAGCCTGTGATCTGGAGTGGTTCTTTCCTGTCCCGTGTCTAGTTCTCCCACGTGGAGTTGTTGGGGAGCTGAGGGGCGTTCCCGCCCCGGAGCCCGGGTGCTTCGGTGGCTCAGGGTCCGCATGCACCGCTTCCCGGGCTGGGATTCAGACACTAACAGTAGCGTGCCTCTGGCTGCATTCCTTTCCTGTGGCCGCTGTGTCAAAATGACTTCCCACTGTTTTACAAAGTTATCCATTGCATGGTGTATGCTTTGCTTGCAGTCATGTTAGAAATACTGAGACGTGTGTAGAACAAAATAACCCCTTCTCTACCATTTAGTTAATACCACCAACCCCCGCCCGCCCCAGACAAAGCTCCATGTTGCCCAAGCTGGCCTGGAACTCACTATGTAGTTGAGGATGATCCTAATCCTGATCTGTCTCCACCTCCCCAGTGATAGGATTACAATCGAGAATCACCACTCCTGACCAGCTAAAACATTTATTATAAACGTAGAAAACTGAATCTTCTTTCGTGCCATCAGATGAGCAACTAGTGAAAATGGACATGGAGATAAATCTTAAACGATGTTATATATATATAAAAAGGTCCTCTTGCTGGGCGATGGTGGCACAGGCCCTTAATTCACACGGGAGGCAGAAAAAGGTGAATCTCTGAGCTTGAGGCCAACCTGGTCTACAGAGCGAGTCCCAGAACAGCCAGGGCTACAGAGAGAAATCTTGTCTCAAAAAAACCAAAGGGGGCCGGGTGGTGGTTGCGCACGCCTTTAATCCCAGCACTCAGGAGGCAGAGGCAGGCGGATCTCCGTGAGTTCGAGGCCAGCCTGGTCTACAAGAGCTAGTACCAGGACAGGCTCCAAAAGCTACACGGAGAAACCCTGTCTCGAAAAAACAAAAAACAAACCAAAAAAACAAAAAAGGGGGAAAATTATAAATACCAGAAATATCAAAGACATTTGGAATAATTTTAATTAAAATGAAGTGGTACTATGGATAGAAATAATGGCCTTGCTAGCTAAGTCCCCTTTCACAGAGGTCTGCCTGTCTGTGCCTCTCAAATGCTGGGTTTCAAGGTGGGTTCCACTATCCCTGCAAACCACAGTTTTTTTATTTTACCTAATTTATTTTTTAGAGACAAGGTCTTATGTAGACTGGACTGGTGGCAAACTTACGGAGTCTTGCCTGGAATCTGATTCTCCTGTCTCTGCCTCTCAGTTGCTAAGATTAGAGACATGTGGTTACAACGCCAGATGTGTACAACTTCTTCCTTGAGTCAGGGCCTCTGTGTAGCAGTAGCTTCCGTGGTGCACGTGGATTATTGTGAACTCAAGGCCATCCTGATCTATATACTGAATTTGAGGCCTGTCTGGACTATCTAGTGAGACCCTGTCTCAAAAGAACAAACAAAAACACCCCCGAAAATCACCAGTAACCAAAATCAGACAAAAAACCCTCAAATAGTTGGACGGTGGTGGTGCACACCTCTAATCCCAGCATTTGGGAGGCAGAGGCAGGCAGATCTCTGTGAGTTCGAGGCCAGCCTGGTCTACAAGAGCTTGTTCCAGGACAGACTCCATAGCCACAGAGAAACCCTGTCTCGAAAAACAAAACAAACAAAACAACCTTCAAATGATAGAGATAACGCTATCATTCTAAAACTACTCTTTATGTTTTGTTTGTTTTTGAGACAGGGTTTCTCTGTGTAGCCCTGGCTGTCCTGGACCTCACTCTGTAGACCAGACAGTTCTTGAACTAAGAGATCCTCCTGCTTCTGCCTCCCTAGTGCTGGGATTAAAGATGTGCACAACTACCACTACCACTGGCTTTACACTTCTTTAAAGACAATTCCCTGTGATAATGTGGTTTATGTGCAAGTCTGTATGACTGCACAAGCCTGGAAATTAACACTCAAAGGAGAACATCCCAATTTAAATTTTCCTTTTAGGGAGATGGAGCTGGCTTCCAATCCCAGAGTACTCATTCCTGCCTCCAGTCCTAAATATTATCTGCTGTCGGAGAAAATCTACTGCACCTGAGAAAATTGTTGCCAGTGTCGTTTCTGATACAAATGGAAAGGAACCTGGGGATGCGCTGGACAAGCTCTTCTCCCCGGAACAGCAGGCTTCTGTCTTGCATGTGTTGAATACAGCTTCTGATAAAGAACTGGAAGCTTTCAGATTGCTTCGTGGAAGAAAGTCCATCAATATTGTAGAACACAGAAAGAAGTTTGGGCCATTTCAGAGCTTGGAGAGTTTGATAGACGTGCCCTTCATCCAATATAAAACTGCGGTTCAAGTTTGTAACTCTATTCTTTGTTCAGAGATTGGAAGGAAAGAAAAGTCACGGGAAAAGTGGCTGCTGAGAAAATTCATCAAGCCAGCTGTAGAGAGAGAGAGACTTAAGGTGCACCCTCCCCCGGCCACCCTGCTCTGAGAACTGACTCTGGAAGTGCTCTTCCCAGTAGTGGGTTAGAGACACGTTTGGTTTTTTGGTTTTTTTTTAAAGGTTTATTTATTAATTGTGTATACAGTATTCTGTCTGCATGTCTGCTGCAGTCCCGAAGAGGACGCCAGATCTCATTACAGAATGTTGTGAGCCACCATGTGGTTACTGGGAATAGAACTCAGGACCTCTGGAAGAGCAGGCAGTGCTCTTAACCTCTGAGCCATCTCTCTAGCCCCCTGGTTTTTTGTTTTTAATTAGGTCAGAGGACACCTTTCAAGGGTCCGTGCTTTCCTTCTGCCGTATGGGTCCTTGTCAGGCTTGGGTGTGAGTGCTTTAAGCCTCTGAACTGTCTTACTGGCGCAAAAAAAGATCCTTTTGGTTTAGTTAGGAATAGATGTACTCATACTAATAGATGGTCTATCACACAAAATGAAAGGTGCAGATAGCAAGTCGGAGGGAACGCTGTGAGGTAGAACTTTGGGAACGTTTACTGAGAACTCAATTTGGAAGAGAGAAAATTAGGCTGGTGGGAAGAAGAGGGTGTTTCGGATAGAAAACATGAATAACAAGAAGTATGTATATACACAGTTGGGTTAATTTTAATTACCTTTGTAATTGTTTATGTCTGGGTGTATATAATGTTATGTGTATGGGTGCTCATGCCATAGGACATGTTTGAGTCCCAGACAGAACTCAGGTTGTCAGCCTCGGTGGAAACCTTACTGCCCCCCTCCCTCCTGCCAGTTTTTTTGTTTTGTTTTGTTTTTTGAGACAGGGTTTCTTTGTGTAGCCCTGGCTGTCCTTGAAGTCACTCTATAGACCAGACTGGCCTTGAACTAACAGAGATCCCCCTGCCTCTGCCTTCCGAGTGCTGGCATTAAAGACATGTGACCCATGGCCTGACACTGGCCCCTATTTTTATTATTATAATTCTTTGAGACAGTGCTCCTCTGTGTAGCGCCTCAAACTCTGGTCCACCTGCCTCTGCCTCCTGTGTGCTAGGATTAAAGGTGTGTGCCACCACTGCCCTGCTTTTTTTTTTTTTTTTTTAATTTTGAGACAGGGTCTTATTCTGTTGTTTAGACTGGTTTGGAACTCTGTTAACTCGGCTGGCCTCAAACTTTGATGATCCTCCAAGCACAAACTTGTGCACTGCCTCTCTCATGCAGGGATTAACAGATTTGCATGTTATACAAAGTTTATGGGAGGACTGCTAGGCAAGGTGTGCAGCTGTGTTAGGAAGGTCCATTGGAAGATTAAGCTGCGAAGACGGGTTGGCTAAGGAGTGCCTCTAGAACACTATGGCAGTCTTCCTAGCATAATTTAAAGCTGAGTGTAGTGGCACTCACCTTTACACACATACACACCCCGCACAATACCAATGTTCGTACACCACACAGAGCACTAAACACCCACACACCGAAACAACTAACTCAATTAAAAACTAAAACTCTGTTGTCCAGAGAAGGGCTCTGTGCAGGTGGTATAGTAACGTCCATGCACAGTAAGCCAGGTCTTTACTTCAAAGATGTTGCTCTGCTTTTCTCATTACATTTTTTTTTCTTCTGTGTTTATTTCTGGTGTGTATGGATGCTTCAGGGTGTGTATGTGGAAGGTCAGACAATAATCTGAATGAATTAGTTTTTTTCCTTCCACCATATGGGTTCCCGAGATTGAACTCAGGTCGTTGACTTTTTCCACTAAGTTGTCTTACCACCATGTTTAAATTTTTTTTTTTGTAATATTTATTTATTAGGTAGTGTTCTGCCTCCATGTGTGTCCAGAAGAGAGCACCAGAACTCATTACAGATGTCTGTGAGCCACCATGTGGTTGCTGGGAATTGAACTCAGGACCTCTGGAACAGCAGCCAGTGTTCTGGGCCATCTCTCCAGGCCCCACCCTGTGTAATTTTCATGTATGCGTGTGTATATGTGGCAGAGTACATGTGTGCCAAGGAGAACTTAAGGTGGTGTTCCTCCTCTGCTGCTATGTTGTGATTTGTTTTTTAAAATTTAATTGCATTTTTATTTGTGTGTCCCTTTCATAGTGGAAGTCAGAGGACAACTTGGGAGAGTCAGCTGACTGGATTATAGGACTCAAACTAAGAATGTCAGGCTTGGTGGTGGTTGTCTTTACCTACCAAGCAATCTTGCTGGTCCAGCCTTGTTTTGTTGTTTTTGAAGCAGAGTGTCTTACTTTGCTTTCTGTTGCTGTGCTAAAACACCATGACCAAAAGCAACTTGGAAAGGGTTCCTTTCATTTTAGAGAACACAGCCCATCAAGGGAAGCTAAGGCCTCCTGGAGAGCATGCGAGCACATGCACACACACAAAAACAATTGGTTTTTTTTTTGAGACAGGGTTTCTCTGTGTAGCTGTGGCTGTCCTACAACTCACTGTATATACTAGGCTGGCCTTGAACTCAGATTCACCTGCCTCTGACTCCTAAGTGCTGGGATTAAAGACGTGCGCCACTACACCCAGCTTGTAAATAAACTGAGGTTTGTTTTTTTAGTTTGTAGGCTTTATAGATGTAAGATATTTACACTGTAATCAAACTAGCTCTTTTCCTTTAGGCAGTTAATAGTATCGTATCTATTGTTTTTGGTACTCGGAGAATTGCGTGGGCTCACCTTGACCGGAAACCTACAGTGCTGGACTGGGAGCAGACTGAGTGTTGGAAATTAACGAACAGAATATACCCCTCATGTATCTACCTGGAAGAGGTAAGGCAATGGCTAGTCCTTGCTCCTTGTTTTCTGTGTTGTGCATTCCTACATAGTTTCTTATACAGTTTAGACTGGCAGTTTCTAAAAGGATGTAAAAGAAAATGAAAAACAGTGAAGCTGGTCTTTGGGGCAATTTTTTACTCCTATTGTAGCTTTATTATATTGGAGTTAAAAAATTTTAGAAACCTTGTCTTTAAATTTAGTCTTTTGTCTCCTTCAAATATTAAAGATGTGAGGTAGGCAGGAATTGCTATTTTGGTGAGTACATGATAAGAGACTGTATTGAATTCTAATAATAAAAACCCAGAGTCAGATATAGGGGTTAATGCTGAAGATCAGAGAAGTAGCTAGCCACTAGCTGACCTCTACCAATGTTCAGACCTAAGGAGGTGATCCTCAGAATGCATCTCCTCTCCCTTATATTCCTCTCTCCACCCAGCTACATCACTCCTGTCTCCACCTCCCTAGTGCTAGGATCAAAGGCGTGTGATCCCATGTGCCTTTGTGTGAGCTCTGCTTCTCTTTTAGACTGGATCAATTTTGTGTTACCCAAGGTGGCCTTGAACAGAGATCCACCTGCCTCTGTCTCCCAGGTCCTGGGATTAAAGGTGTGTGCCACCATTCCTACTAGTTCTCTAGTGGCACTCTGATCTTCAGACAAGCTTATTTGTTAAAGCACAAAATATCACTACAAGAAGCCTTGGCCACCAGAAGAGGTTCCTGGCTAGTGCCAGTCCTTTGCTCCATCTCAGAACACTTCAGAGGGCTGAGTCCTGAAACCAGTACAGACGGTAGGAATGGCGAGACTGTCAGGACAAGAGCTCATCTTAGCTTCTTCCTGAGAAGTTTTTGTTATTTCAGGGTTGTCAGAAATGGGACAAACACGAAACATAGTTATTTCTGGTTTTTTTTTTGTGTTTTTTTTTTGTTTGTTTTTGTTTTTTTAAGATTTCTTCAGTCATTTCAAAGATGCCTAAAGCAGATCTCTACATTTTGGAAAAATCAGGCCCTTCCATTCAGAACACGTCTCTATTTCCTATACTGCTGCACTTTCTTATCACAGAAGCCATGCTGTATGCCTTACTCAACAACACTTTCGCCAAGGATGGCCAGCATCGGGTGCTGAGCATGAATCGGAATGCTGTGGGCAAGTACTTTGACCTGATGATTGGTGACACAAGGACCAGTGGGCGAGAGCTAGTGAAGCGGCTCCTCTCTGAGTCTGTGCTGAAGGAGGAGCCTCGGGTGTTCTTCCCACAGGAGAGAGTAGTACGCTATAGACAGAAGATCCTGAAGGACACGCACCACATTGAAGAGTTATACGATTCACTGTTACAAGCTGTCGCCTTTCACGAGTTAGCTTTTGGCAGAGGCTCAGAGCTCAGATGTTAATGCACTTGCTCTAGTGTTATATTAATTTATTAAACCAATGGTTCCCATCCTCCATGTTAGTGGAGAAGAAAACATTTCGAGTATATTTTCTGTTTATAAAATGAGATTTTTGGTTGTGAAATAGTATACATGAGCCAAGACCAAATCAATAAATATTTTATGAAATTCTGTGCCTTCTGTGTTTAAAGTTATGCCACCCACATAGCCAAAAGTTACCCCATTTAAAAGCAAGTACCAGGCCTTTAGTAGACTTATGCTTTTCTGGAGGGCCATAGTTTGGCTCCTACCCCCACTGCAGATGCTCACAATTGTCTTTAAGTTCAGGTCCAGAGACCTGTATATGTGTGTGTGTGTTTGGGTCTCCTTGGGGTCCTGCATACACACACTTACACATGGAAAAAATAAATAAAAAAGCAACTTTAAAAAAATAAATTTAGGATGGGCTATGGTGGCACATGCCTTTAAACCCACTTGGGAGGCAGAGACAGTAATCTCTGGAATTTGGGGCCAGATTGGGCTACATAGAGAAACCCTGTCTGGAATAAAATCCCCAAAATAAATAAATTTAAAAATTAGTAAGAGGAAGAACAAGCTGAGTGTATGGTTCCGCCTGTAATCTCTGCACTCAAGACAAGCAGTAAGTTTGTATGAGGTCATTTTGGGACTATAGTGAAATTCTATCCCAAATTCTCTGCCCTCACCCACCCCCCAAAAAAAGGGGAAAAATATCCAGAAGGACAGGTTGGGGCTGTAGGCTGGTAGTAAACTGCTTGCCTAGGTATAGGGAAAAACCTTCTATCAAGCAACAAACTCCACCCAGCCATGTCCTAACTAAGGAGGGAGTCTGGATAACTTGAACAATTTTATGTAATTATTTTATATTGGCTCATCAGTTGTTGAGATGGTCAGTCCCTAATAATAAAACACCTGGCCAGCAGCTAAGCCGCTCCAGTAGACACTGCACAGCAACACAGATACAGATATTTCAAGGTAGACAGCTCACAACCATCCTTAACTCATTCCAAGGGTATCCAATGGCCTCTTCTGGCCTCCTTGAGCACTGCAAACATGTGGTGCACATATGTACATGCTGGCAAAACATTATACATGTGAAAAACAAATCTTTAAAAAGCTTTGAAAAAAAAAATAAAAAGCTTTGACCATATTTTCTTGTTTGACAACCTAAGTTGTAGCATTTATCTGAATGCATTCAATATAATGTACATTAAGATGATCATAACTTTAAATACCACTTACAGCCTTTAGATTTAACTTTTAATTAGATTAATTTGTTAATTATACAAAAAAGGTAGGTTGAGTAAGAGGTAAAAACATATCTTCACATACATTTGTAAATAGGTATGCACCTATACTTTAAAAAAGTACAAAACTAGGATCCTTAACTTGAGTTAAAAATATAATTCATCAAAAATGTACCTGAATATTATGTTATTATACAAATGTGTAATATGAAGCAATTTTAAACATACCTGATGATCTGACTGTAAAATAACATTAAATGTGACATTTTAAAATCTTGCCACTAAAGTAAAAACACACAAAAAAAGCCCAAAAGCCAAAACCAAACAAACCCCCCAAAAACACAAAAACTGATGACATTCCTGTGCAGTCCCAGGAACTTGAGAAGCTGAGAAAGGAGGATCATGGAAGTCTGGAAGTCGTTTAGAGGCAGCATAAGCATTATAACCAGACCCTGTCATCTCCAAAACAGGGTGGGAGGGTCTAGCTCAGTGGTGAAGCATGTCCCTAGAATGCACAGGCCATGGTTTGTTCTGTAGCACTGCAAATAATTACAAAAACAAGACTCTGTATGTACTAAGACGTAGGACACTTTCCCACAACACAAAAGACCCCAAGTTTATCCTTAGCACCACAAAACCCAAAACCAAAGTTAAACGGAAACAGCTGTTAGGCAGAAACCCCATGGTAGATGCCTTCATTATTTCTTCAACCATCAACAACTTGTACAGAATAGATAAATTAATGTCATTACATTTATAAAGAAAACATGATATAAAATGTACAAATGATTCGAGTTGGCAAAATGTACAAGACTTTACCTACATGGGGTGATAAGAAAGGTTTATTAAAACTAGAATTCAGAATGCTTTACTTTGCCAACACAAATGACTCAATGATTCAATAGTAAAACATGCTGGAGGGCACGAGATGTAAAGGCAAAAGGAAGAACAACGCCTTCCAAAACATACACAACTTCATTCCTAGCACATTTAAATGGTTTATACACAGAGAAAGCATACCAACAAAGCAAAAACAGGTAATACAAAACATTCAGAAAAAATATGACACAATCATATATACAGTTTGTAATCCAATTTTTTCATTTTAAATACTTGAACCATAAAAATACAAAGTTTTAAAATTTACATTAAGAGAAATAATCTCTTCTTTAAAGTTAACATATTCTAGTGTGTCTTAAGGACCACATCATCTGTACAGGACACTGAAGACGAGGAGCATCAAGGGAAGTCTGCGGCCAAAGCAGTCACAGCCTCTCCTGGGATATCAAGATGAATTCCTTCAAAGTAGTGCAGAAACCTGTCAAAATTATAAAAACAATTTAATAGCAGTATTTTCATTACCATGAACATATTTATTAATCTTGACATATCTACCTAAAACAGTAATTTTTTTATACATTTACCTTCTTTTGTTTCTCCCTTGTTCTTTTAGCTTCTCTGTCCGACAAATGTTCCGAAGAGTCGGTAGGTAGTCAGTTATACTAGCTTGCTTATTACCCACATACAGAAGAGATCGACTGGAAAGCACTCTTTTAATGACTGCCATCCTCTTGTCAGCATTGCTACAAATTAAGAGAAAGGATAATTTTTTTGTATTTGTACATAAAAATGTAACAACCCCAAATTTAGCTAGTGTTTCTGCTTCTGGTATAGAGCAAATGACACTTCTAATTTGCTGTCAACAGCATCAGTCACTCTATATGCCCAGACTGGCCTAGAACTCTACATAGCTCAGCCAGACTTCAAACTCAGTTTCCTACCTCGGTCTCTGAGTGCTGGGATTAATCTTGCATCACCACATTCAACTCCATATTGACATCTTTTGTTTACAGACAGGAGGTGGCTTCAAACTCTTGATCCTTTTGCCTCTAATTATCAACATGTGCTACCATGCCTAGTGTCACATCATATATATATATACACACACACACACACATATATAATTTATATATGTGTGCGTGTAGTGTCACATCTATATCTTATGGCAACCTTTTACCTGTCACAACTCTGAACTCTTCTGTTACCTAACGGTTTCCCAAATTTTTTGTTTTTTCCTTCTGATACAGGTTTCTCTGTGTAGCCTTGGCTGTCCTTGAACTCTGATATCCACCTGCTTCTGCCTCCAGAGTACTGGGATTAAAGTCATGCACCACCACACTCACTCATTCAAGCTAGTTATCTCAGTAATCTCAATGTATATGAGAAGCTATATTAACATGATCAGTAGCCCAAAATTTTACATTAGTAAGAAGAACCCCTGTCATTGATTACTGACAAAACAGAAGGTAACAAATAAGACTTACTCCAGATTAGCTGCTGACTGGCGGAAGCATCCCTCACTGCACCTTTGTGAGACACAGAGAGTGAGCTCACTGACTGCATCTCTTCCTAAGTGCTCGAATGAATTCAGGGACTCCAGTGCTTTTGAAATGGTAGAAGAACATTTAGTAAAGCTGAGAGCTTCTGCAGTTGCTTTTAATTCTTCAGATCTCTGAGGAACCCACCCATCTCTACTTTCAATACTAAACTCATCACAAAGTCCGCTTTTAACCTTTCCGCTTGTCCAGTAAAAAGGTTTTCTACCCAATTCATTCTGTTCCCCTTCATCTATCAAAACGGCATCTAAGAAGGACATGTTCTCCATGAACTCAGTGAGAGAATTTAAACAGTGGGAAACGAGCATAGAACACTTCTTCTCTGCTGGTGTCTTAGGAGGTCGAGGCACAGAGTCAGACGTGAAACTTTTGTTATGTGTCTGTGTCTCTGGGTTGCCTTCTCTGTCTCTGCTTGTGAGGTCTTCTAAAGCTGAGGAAGTAACAGGAGATAAGCCAGTCAGTTCATCAGAAAAGTCCAGTCCAGTGTCAAATAAGTCACTGTCATCTAGGGTCACCATCTTTTTCAGTTTCCTTTTCTGTGATTTTTTTAATGGCTGATCTTCTGACTTCATCCTGGGAAGATTCTCCATGCTTCCTGGTGCACTGGCCTCTGTAGTCACTGGGATGCCATGAGCATCTTTTACTTCTGGAATGACAGTGACTGGCAATGGCAGGATGAACTCAAGATTACTATATAATAGATCTATGTTTTGCATGTGGAATTCAGTGAGGAGCTGGATGAATTTATGCCATTCTTCCTTGGTTGTGATCTTGTGCTGAAAAGCAATTTTGAATAAAGAGATGTTTTAAGAACCTAGTTTAGACATATTCTCACCTTTAGGAATACAGACTTGTCTCTATGTATCTCTATCTTTTATTTATTTTTTTAAAAGATTTATTTATTTTATGTATCTGAGAGCCCTTCATACTATACTTTTAAAGCTATGCCTATGCAGCATTTATCAACACAATCAAATGAGTCAAAATCTCACATCTAACATCTAGAAAATGTTATGTATATTTTAAGTTGAACTAATATTCAAAACACAAGTATTATTATTGTATGGTGAAGCCTGGTAAGATAGACAGGAACATGAATTCAACATTTCACACAGATATGGAAAATACCTTTAAAAATGAAATTAAGTCTTGAGATGGGGAGGCAATATTTTTGAGTCCAAACAAAGCCTCTGCACAGCCGGTGTCACATTTGGGGAGGGCTATACGGTTCCTTCTGCTGTTTTTAGAGTTAATTTTTGGATCACTACCATCTTCAGAGCAAACTGGTATATTTCTGCTATTTCCTTCTAAAAAATTAATAAAGACAAATCTTAGACGAATTTATTTTAAATGGACTGTATGAAAGAATGTACAAATTCTGAAGAAACGCTCCTGCCTGATACCATCTGACCTTCACTCTATTTTGTTCTCCATACATGTATTCACTTTATTACAAACAGCGTAATTCATTAGTTGAAAGACACTTAAGTGAAATGATTCAAGCTTATCTTTTATTTATTTATTTATTATTTGATGTTTACACCAGGGCTTTTATTGTTTAACTGAGGCAGGATCTTATTTAGCCCAGGCTGGCCTCACATTTGCAATGTGGGCAAGGAAAACCTTGAACTTTCTTGTGTCTGTTTGGTGGCCAGACACATTTCAGGTGTCATTCCTTAGGTATCCAACCTTGAACATCTGACTCTACTGCCCGAGGGTGAGCGCCATCACATACATATACCAGGACATTTTTTCCCATGTTTTATTTATCATATTGATCTTTTGAGAGCTTGTTAAAGTTGCCAGCTTACACTGAATAAAAAATATGGCTTGGTCTATTCTGAAAAACAATGTTTAAATTTTTAACTAATTAAAGAGAAAAGTGACAGGGAATTAATTTTTAAAATTTCATATTACTTTAAAAATTTTCTTGTCTATTCCCCTTGGTTAGATGTGACTGTGTGCATAGGAAATATCCCAACAGAACTATGACTGGAGCAGGGCACACACAAACTAGCAACTTCCCCTGGGAAGGAGCATGGCTGACGGGTCCTGAAAACACAGGCTCTGGAATGGAGAAAGTAATCAATAATTGCTTGTGCCATTATCAGGTCACAACAATAACTGAAGAGTAGTAGAAACTAAAAATATTCATGTGAGAAAAAAATTTCTAAAACCAAGTTCTTAGGAAAATTAAAATTACAAACTATTAAATATAATACAAAGAAATACAAGCTGGTTGTGGCTGCACATGCCTGGGCTGTATATGATCCTGTCTAAAAACTAAGCAGGGCCAGTGAGAAGCACTTGCTGCTAAACTGACAACCTGAGTTCTGCCCCCAAAACCTCCAGGGTGGAAGAGAACTGACTCCTACATGTTGTCCTCTGATCTTCACACCACCAATAAATAAATAAATGCGTACATGTAATTTAAAAGATAAAAACAGAGCTGGGTGGTGGTGGAACACATCTTTAATCTCAGCACTAGGGAGGCAGAGGCAGGCAGATCTCTATGAGTTCTAGGCCAGCTGGGTCTACAGAGTGAGTTCCAAGACAGCTAGGGGTACACAAAGAAAACCTGTCTTACAAAACCAAAATGAACAAACAAATAAGTAAATAAAATAAAAAAACAAGCTGCTGGTGGTGGCAGCACGCGCCTTTAATCCCAGCACTCAGGAGGCAGAGGCAGGCGGACCTCTGTAAATTCAAGCCAGCCTGGTCTACAAAGCAGGTTCCAGAAAAGCCAGGGCTGTTATACAGAGAAACCCTGCCTTGAAAAACCAAATAAATAAATAAAAATAAAATGCAATAAAAGCCAAAACAAAGGGCTAGAGAGATGGCTCAGCAGATAAAGTGCTAGCAAGCGTGAGGACCTAAGTTTGTAAGTCCAGCACATACATTAAAAAACTCTAGCGGAGATTGAAGAAACCACAGGTACACGCAAACATGCATATTCCATTCTCACAGACAAAAGATACAAATAACCTCCACCTCAGGAATTTATACTTTTTTTAAAATAAATGTTTTCTTTATTATTTATTATGTGTACAGTGTTCTGCCTGCATGTATACCTACAGGCTAGAAGAGGGCCTCAGATATCATTACAGATGGTTGTGAGCCACCATGTGGTTGCTGGGAATTGAACTCAGGACCTCTGGAAGAGCAGTCAGTGCTCTTGACCTCTGAGCCATCTCTCCAGCCCAGGAATTTATACTTAAATACAATCACAGAAAAAGAATGAGATACAGCTATCCCAATACAAAGGTCACTAATATATTTTGTTTGCTTTGATCAAGGCACTGACTGTCTCCTATAGTCTAGCATGAACTCAATATAGCCAAAGATGACCTTTACCTCTTGATCCTCCTGCCTCATATCCCAAGTGCCAGGAGTACAGAAATATGCCACCACAGCTGGCACTGAGTATGTTTTTTTATAAGGGAAAGAAGGAAGTTGCTAAGTGGTAACTATAGTTCTGTAAGAAACTACATGTCCATAAATGTACATGCAATAGTTTGGGGTGTCTAATGCAGTCCAGGCTACTCTAAACTTACTATGGAGACAAGGACGACCTTCAACTCTTCACCCTCTGGTCTCCGTCCCCCAAGTACTGTCAGAATTAAGCTCATATTGACTTCTGAAGCTACTAAGAGCTTAAGAAGCGTGATTTTTAAAAAAAAAAAAAAAGAGTCTAAGGACTGTAGAGGTATTTGTCTTTTCACCTTGCTGAGACTGCAGAACTAGGGTCACTGGCAAGTACCACAATACTGGCCTTGGAAAACCTTTTTTCCCTCTTGTATTTTTGTGAGTTCAACCCATGTGCACTTTTTCATTGCTTTATTTTTTGGAGAAGGTGTTATAAAGCCCAGCCTGTCCTTGAGTTTATTATAAAGACAAGCAAGGCCTTGAATTTATGATACTCTTGCCTCTGCCTCCAGACTGCTGAGATTACAGGTGTGAAACACCACACCAGACTGTTTACTTACACTTAATGTTTTTAAAGCTTTTATTTTAAAAAGTAGATGTATGTGTAAATATTTTTAAAAATCATCATAGCTAGCCACTTAATTTAAATTTTAAAAATATTTTGATAGAGTATATATTTAAGAATATGGTCCCGCTGGGCAGTGGTGGAGCACGCCTTTAATCCCAAAACTCGGGAAGCAGAGGCAGGTGGATCTCTGTGAGTTCAAGGCCAGTCTGGTCTACAAGAGCTAGTTCCAGGACAGGCTCCAAGCTACAGAGAAACCCTGCCTTGAAAAAACAAAACAAAACAAAAAAAAAAAGAATGTGGTCCCGTAATAGAACATTTTTTCATGACAGACTACTTACGACAATATGATAATGGCCTTTCTTCTATAATTCCACCTCCACTTCTGATCCAAAACTGTAAGTAAAGGATACTTTTTCTGATGTCACAAGCATTTGCAGTCAACAAGGTTACAAAGTCTTTTAAGTCAGTTCTGAAATTCTCAACTAAACAGATCACTTGTAGATAGCTGGCAACGTTAAGCTAAAAATCAGAAAACAAGATGTGGGAGATATAAAGACATTGTTAGTTACATAACTGGCAAAAATGGAGTGATAATGAATATTGATGAAGAAGAATTAAAACAGCCACAATATCTTAAAACTTTTGGAGAATAAAATTTCTCTAGAAAACACAAGAGCATATACCATTAAATTAAAGGCACTTATATATATATATATATATATATATATACTTGTGTTCACTGTATATAGTTCAGGACAGCAACAACAAAAACTGTCTGTGTGTTTAAGACATAATCTTATACAAACCAGGCTGGTCTTGAACCTCTGATTCTCCTGGCTCCACTTCCCAAATGTAAAGATTACCTGCATGTTCCCATATGCCTGGTTTTGTTGTTGTTTTAAGCAGGACCTTTCTACATAGCCCAAGCTGACCTCAAACTTAGGATCCTCCTTGAGTCTGCCTCTTGGATGCTGGGATTACAGGTATGTAACCACCACATTCAGCCTGGCAAGGAACTTTACAAAATTCTCTAACCTGAACACAACAGGCAGTTTGATAGAGCTAGATTAAGCAATGGTACACTTGATAGGATTTTTAAAAAATTTATTCTCCCCAACCTTTCTTAAATATTGAGACAGAGCCTCTCTACATAGCCCTAGCTGTCCTGGTACTACCTCTGTAAACCAAGATTGGCCTCCAACTCACAAAGATCCACCTACTTTAGTCTCCCAAATTCTGGGAACATGACAAGCCTAGTTGCTTAACATGATATTTTATAGCCATTAGAATTATAAATATTGGGACTGGAGAGATGACTAGTGGTTAAGAGAACTATATGCTCTTCTAGAAGTCCTGAGTTCAATTCCCAGCAACCACATGGTGGCTTACAACCATGTGTAATGAGATCTGGTGCCCTTTCTGGCCTGCAGGCATACAAGCAGACAGAACACTGTATACATAATAAATAAGTAAATCTAAAAAATAAAAATAAGCTGGGTGGTGGTGGTGCATGCCCAGAGGCGGGTGGATCTCTGTGAGTTCAAGGCCAGCCTTGTCTACAAGAGCTAGTTTCAGGATAGGCCCCAAAGCTACAGAGAAACCCTGCCTCAAATAAACAAACAAACAAACAAATAAATAAATAAATAAAAATAAAGAAAGAGAACCGAGCAGGAGGTGGAGGCAGGTAGATATCTGTGTGTTCGAGGCCAGCCTGGTCTACAAAGAGATTTCCAGGACAGCCAGGGCTACACATAGAAACCCTGCCTTGAAAAACAAAACAAATCAAAAAACCAAAAAAAAAGAGAGAGAGAATTATAAATATTATAACAATACTAAAATATACTTTTCTAAATTTAAAATAAAAATCAGAAAACTATCAAGTTCACAGACGTATATGTTTGCAAATATAAAACAGAGGGGACAATGTTAAATATCTAATGTATTAGAACTTAATGGATAGCAACTTTCTTTCATTTTATCAGAATTCCAGTATAGCTCTTTTCTTTCTTGAGACAGAGTCTTGCTATACAGCCAGGTTGACTATGCAACCTTATTTAGTCTTATGCTTGCAATCTTTCAATGTCAGTCTCCCAAGTTCTGAGACCATAAAGCATTTCCTGCCGTGTGTGTGTGTGTAACAGAAAAATACAACTTAAATCATGAATTTCTCTCTCTCTTTCTTTTTGGTTTTTTGAGATAGGGTTTGTCTGTGTGACAGCTCTGGCTGTTCTGGAACTCAGCATGGCCTCAAAGTTAGAGAGATTCGCCTGCCTCTGCCTCCTGAGTGCTGGGATTAAATGGGTGTGCCATCATTGCCTGGCATGCATTTATTCTTTATAAAAAAATTCTTTTAAAATCAGATTAATAGGGAATATTTTTAATCCTACCAAAAAAAAAAAACCCTACAGCTAACTTTGTGGCCAATTATAATAGTGGTCACTTCCTGTCTATAGTCTCGTCTATGATTGTCCACTGCCAACACCTCCACTTAGTGTGGTACTGGTGTCTTTGTTGATGATTAAAGAAAGCATCAGCCCGGGTGGTGGTGGCACATGCCTTTAATCCCAGCACTCGAGAGGCAGAGGCAGGCGGATCTCTGTGAGTTCGAGGCCAGCCTGGTCTACAAGAGCTAGTTCCAGGACAGGCTCCAAAGCCACAAAGAAACCCTGTCTCGAAAAACCAAAAAATAAAAAATAAAAAAATAATAAAAAGAAAAAGAAAACATCAGAAAGAAATAAAAAAGAGTCAGGTGTCAGGCATACAGCAGGAATCCCAGCCAGTAAACTAACTTCTGAGAAGCAGGAAGATCAAGAGTTCAAGGTCATCCGCAGAGTTTGAAGTCAACACAGATGCTACAACACATACAGCCTATAATGAGTAAAATAAAGCAGCCACAGAAAGCAAAGGACAGCCAGGGCTACATAGACACACCTTATCTCAAAAAACCAAACCAACAACCAAATCTGAGAAAATGAATGCTGCCCTTTAAGAAAAATGATCATTAATTAGAAGATTCAGTATTATAAAATGTCTGTTCCAAACTTGATTATAAATTCAATAAAATTCTAAGAAAACACTAAACTGTAAAAATTGGCAATCCCTTTGTAAAATTAGCAGAGACGTGTATAATACCTGTAACAGTCAAAACAAGTTTGAGAAATAATAGTTTGAAGAGTTATAATCCTTAACCTCAAGTTTTGGTAGTTACATACAGTAATCAAGCCAACATGTCTCACATAAATATAGAGTAAGTATAGTCTGAAAAACATAACAAAACCCTGTAGTAGTGGCCACTTTAAAAAGGTACATTTAAATGGGCAGTGGTGGCACAAGCTTTTAATTCCAGCACTTGGAATGCACAGGCAGGCAGATCTCTGTGAGTTTTAGGCCAGCCTGGTCTACAGAGCTAGTTCAGGACAGGCTCCAAAGCTACAAAGAAACTCTGTCTCGAAAAACCAAAACCAAACAAAAAGAAAAAGAAAAAAAAAAGGAAAAAAAGGTATTTTGAGGGCCAATGAGATAGCAAAGCAGGCAAACACAACTGCCTCCAAACCTCCTGGTGACTTGTTTTAGATCCCTAGGTCCCACACAGCAGGTGAAGAGAAATGACTCCTGTAAGCTATCCTCTGACCTCACATGTGAACCATGGCTACACACACAATAAATAAAAGTAACATCAAATTTTTGAAAAGGTACTTTGAAGCCTGGCATAGTGGTGCTCACCTTTAATCCCAGCACTCAGGAGGCATGAGTTTGAGGTCAGCCTGGTCTACACTGTGAATTCTAGAACAGCCAGGGCTACATAGACAATCCTTGTCTCAAAACAAAACAAAAAAAGGAGCCAGGTGGTGGTGGCGCATGCCTTTAATTCCAGCACTTGGGAGGCAGAGACAGGTGGATCTCTGTGAATTTGAGGCCAGCCTGGTCTACAGGATAAGTTCCAGAACAGCCATAGCTACACAGAGAAGCCCTGTCTTAAAAAATAAATAAATAAATAAATAAATAAATAAATAAATAAATAAATAAATAAATAAATAAAAAAAAAAAAACAAAAAGCGATACTCTGAATAAATAATGTCTGAGCAATTAGATATGTATAAGAAAACAAATCATCGTGCTTGCTTCGGCAGCACATACTAAAATTGGAACGATACAGAGAAGATTAGCATGGCCCTGCACAAGGATGACACGCAAATTCGTGAAGCGGTCCATATTTAAAAAAAAAAGAAAAAAGAAAAGAAAACAAATCATCAAAAAAAAATCTTAAAAAATTTTGCCCTAAACAGGTTTTAGACCTAAGTAAAAAGTTACTGTAAAAATCCATAGGCAGGGGGGCTGGAGAGATGGCTCAGTGGTTAAGAGCACTGACTGCTCTTCCAGAGGACCTGGGTTCAATTCCCAGCACCCACATGGCAGCTCACAACTGTCTGAAGATCCAGTTGCAGGGGATCTGACACCTTCACACCAATGCACATAAGAAATTAAGCTAAATAAACCATAAAAAATATTTTAAAAAAAATCCATAGGCAGAATCATTATAAGCTTAAATGGGATGTAGAACCACAAACTATGAAATAAAAACTAGGTAAAGTTCATTTTATTAAAATTAAAAATGTTCACCTTACAATTAAAATAAAAGATAAGACATGAACTGGGAAAAATCATTTATAAGATACAAATCTAATGCAAACATACCCAAGACTATTTTTAAAAAACTGCTTCAACTGAGTGAAAAACAAAAAATACTAATTAAAGCAAGGGACAAAACATCTGAAAGCTCAGTTATAGCGTTTGGCAGACATAAAGCCCAGAATTCATTCTTTTGCGCCCCAACTTAACCTTTCTCAAAAATTTGAACCAATACTTCAATAAAGAAACAGACAGTAAAAAGACCCTTGAAAAGATATTGAACAGTTGTGCAAGGTGGTCCATGCCTATAATGCTGGCACTGGGACGGTGGAGGCAGAAGGACTGTAGGTTCTGGGTCAGAATGGGCTACATAGTAAGACCTCATCTGAAAACCCAAGTGTAGTGTGTTTGTTCAGCATGCAAAGCTCTGGTTTCAATCACCAATAGAGGAAGAGTGAGAGACAAGAAAGGATGCACGACATCCTAAAATCCTCAGTGAAAGTAACACACATCTATTATTTCATTATTTTGAAAATGTATGTGAAAAGGCCAGGAATCACACTCAACTACACAGATTAAGGACAGTACAGCCTATAAAAGATATTATTATAAAAATAGGTCTAGGGATAAAGCTCGGTTGGCAGAGTACTTAGCATGCAAAAGGCCTTGGGTTCTATCCCAGGAACCACATAAACCAGGTTTGTTGGAAAGGCCTGTTCATTCTTAGCTACACAGTAAGTTCTGAGACAGCCTGAGCTACATGAGATCCTGCCTCCAAAAACAAACAGAGCTCATTCAGGGACATCTCTCTGAGTAAGATGGCTCAGGCCCCGGTTAACAAGTCTGACAGTCTGTGTTCAATCCCCAGAACCCACACAGTTCGGGAAGGAGACCCAACTACTAAAAGCTGTCCTTGACCTCCATACAATTGTTGTGTCACATGTGCACCCATATAAACACATATACACACAGAATAAATAACCATCTGGCTCCAAGTGCTGGGATTAAAGGTGTGCACTACAATGTGTAGCTAAAATAAATCTTTAGGAAAAAGGTTGGGGATATGCTAGAAAAGATGGCTCAGAAGTTAAAAACACTTATAGCAGAGGACCAGGGGTTCAGTCTCCAGTATTATGGTGGTTTCCAACCATCTGTAACTCCAGTTCTAGGGGATCCAATATCCTCTTCTAACCTCCACAGATATCAAGGATGCATGTGGTGCCTATATTATATATACATGCAAGCAGAATAGTCACACACATAAAAATAAAATAAATCTAAAAAAAATTAAAAATACAATCACACACAAGGTTAAAACCATGAACCTGATAGCTTCAAGTATTCACCCTGTTTTTAGGCTGTAGCAGCCTCCGAACAATCCTGGGGGTCATGCTGCATGTAAGGAGCACACACCCAGGACCTTCAGAAGGAAAGAGGCAGGTTTCTGTTCAGGTGTGGAGTGTGATTACATTGGCCTCTTATGAACATCAACACACAGAAAAGTGCAAGGTTTAACTCTAATAACATTTCATCTTAATAAAGTATTATTTAAAAATAGAATGAAGCTGGGCATGGTGGCACACGCCTTTAATCCTAGCGCTGAGGAGACAGAGGCAGGTGAATCTCTGTGAAATCAAGGCCAGGCAGGTCTACATGGTGTGACGGTTTCAAAGGAAGAAAACAAAAAGGAGTATTAGAATATAAAGAAAACTTAAATACCTGAAAAACTTTATTTTAAAGAAAAAAAGGAAATAACCACAAGTTTCCTCAAACTTAGACACTTTAACATTTCCCTTTAAAAAGCACATTTTAAAAATATAAATCTTTTACATAATTGTGGTACATATAATCTGTGATCATGAAAATTCAAAACTTACCAGGGAAGGAATATTGAAATTGATTTCTTCAAAGCAGCCATCAAACACTAAACTAAATGTGGGATCTATAGAAAAATGACACAATGTTATTAAAAATAAATGCGATCACTACATAACTTTTCCCAGTTAATACTTTTTTATTACAATATCTAGCATTTCATTGGTAATTAAAGGACAGGAGTTGACTCAGTGGCTATAGTGCATTCTGCTTTTGTAGCAGGCTGGAGTTTAGTTCCCAGCACCCGTATCAGACAGCTCACAACTTGCCTGTAACTCCAGCTCCAGGAGATCTGATACTTCGGGACTTCAGGGGCTGCGGGCTGCACATGGCTCATCTGCAAGAGCTACAAGTGCTCTTAACTGCGAGCCAACTCCCCAGGTCCTAACATTTACAATTGTTAATAAGTGTTTTAATTGTTCTCTCGGTAATTAATTGTTAATTTCTTACTATGACTAGGTTACAAGTGTTCTAAGTATGCATGTATAGGGCAAAAGGTATATATACAGTTTGCACTATTTGAGATGTCAAGCATCCATGGGGGTGGTATTCAAAGTATTCCTTAGATGAATGGAAACTACAATATCATGCAAATGACAACTCCTGAAGAAACTTTCTTTTTTGATCTTTTTTTTTGACCTTTAATTAAAATATCACCTAACCTATGATTATTAAATTTTTTTCGTTTTGTTTTTTGAGACAGGGTTTCTCAGTATAACCTTGGTGTCTGATTGTTTTTGCTTGTTTTGACACAGGATTTGGCTATGTAGCACTAACTGACCTGTAATTCATTATAGACATCATCAGCCTCAAATTTGTGGGGATTCTTCTGCCTCTCCCTCCTGAGTACTAGGATTACAAACCACATTATGCTTTGTTTTGAAGAAGGGGGAAAAAAAGCTTCTTTGGTTTGTTTATTTTATGTGTTTGAGTGTTTTGCCTGCATGCATGTCAGTGTCCCAAGTGAGTGCCTGGTGCCTGAAGAGGCCCGAAAAGGACATTAAATCTCCCGGAACTTGAGTTACAGACAGTAGTATGCTGCCATGTGGGTGCTGGGAATAAACCCAGGTTCTCTGCAAGAATAATAAGTGTTCTTAATCACTGAGCTATCTTTCCAGTAATCCCAATTTGTTTTAAAATATCATTTATTATTATTGTACATGTATGTTTTGTGTGGGGGTGTGTACATAAGCATTTAGAAGCAACAGGTCAACCCTGTGGAACTGGTTCTCTACTTCTACCTTTATGTGGGTTTCAGACATCAAACTCAGATCAATAGACTTCTTTGGAAAGGGCCTTCACCTGCTGAGCCATCTCCTTAGCCCACACATGCTTTAGTAAACTCATGTTTAAAGTTAGGAGCTCTCCCAAAATACTTCAACAAAAAAATCCTGTACTGAAATTATTGTTACATACCACTTGTAGTAAGAACTACTGGTCGTTTAGTTGTCGCCATGAATGTTTTGACTGCATTCAAAAATCCAGCATCTTCATCAAAAATGACATCAACCTACAAGTTATTCATTAGAATATTAATATAGTAAGAGTAACAATATACTCGTTCAGATCAGTTATAGAGATACACAATGGACATACTATGTCAGAGTCAACACTGATTAATTTTTGAAAATTGTGAATTAAGGCCATGCTGAAAATTTTGTTTTTATGTTTTTTTGTTTGGTTGGTTCTTGGTTTTTCATGACAGGGTTTTACTGTGTACTCCTGGCTGTCCTTGGATCTCACTATGTAGACCTCTGCCTCCTGAGTGCTGGGACTAAAGGTGTGCACCGCCATTGACTGTTTATGACTTATACTGTAAACGAACTTCTAAGATGGTAACGTAATAAACATTAAAACTAAATAAAAGCCAGGCAGTGGTAGTGCATGCCTTTAATCCCAGCCCTCAGGAGGCAGAGACAGGCAGATCTCTGTGAGTTTGAAGCCAGCCTGGCCTACAGAGCAAGTTCCAGAACAGCCAAGGCTGTTACACAGACCCATCTCAAAAAAACAGCAAGGAAAAACAAACAAACAAACAACAACAAAAACCGCAAGCAAACAAAAAACTAAATAAAACAATCGCCAGTAACTGGGTAGATGAGTCACAAGTACTTCTACAGTTGTTAAAGAAAATCAATATCCTTGCAGGTTGTGCAAGCCTTTAATCCCAGCACTCCAGAAACAGAGGAAGGAAGATGACTGTTAGTTCAAGGCCAGTCTGTTTTACAGCATGAGTTCCAGGACAGGCTCCAAAGCTACACAGAGAAACCCTGTCTCAGAAAAAACAAACAAACAAACAAAAAAAATCAGTATCCTTGAATTATGTTAATCACCTTGAAATTATTCTAGACAGAGCTGGAGAGATGGTTTAGTGGTTAAGAGCATTACTTGCTCTTTCTGAGGACCTGGGTTTGATTCCTAGCACCCACATAACAGCTCACATTTATCTGTTACTCTAGTTCCAGGGGACCCAACACCCTCCTCTGGATTCCTAGGGTGGTGCACAGACATGGTGTACAGGCATACAGAAAGGCATAACATCCACATACATAATACAAAGAAAATTTACAAAAAAAAAGGTCTGGAGAGATGGCTCAGAAGTTAAGAGAGCTGGTTGCTCCTTTAGAGGTCCTAAGTTCAATTCCCAGCAACCACATTGTGGCTCACAACCTTCTATAATGAGATCTCAAGTTCTCTTTTGGCATGCAGGCAAAACGCTGTATACATAATAAATAAATCTTTAAAATTAAAAAACAATTAACATTCTTTTTTTTAAAAAATATTTATTTATTAATCATGTATACAGTGTTTTCCCTCCATGTATGCTGCAGGCCAGAAGAGGGCACCAGATCTCATTACAGATGGCTGTGAGCCACCATGTGGTTGCTGGGTATTGAACTCAGGACCTCTGGAAGAGCAGGCAGTGCTCTTAACCTCTGAGCTATCTCTCCAGCCCACAATTAACATTCTTTAAAAATAAAATATTATTCTAAAGTTGGATTTATTATTTTATAATTCCTTATAAGAAAACACATAGTACTCTTTAAAATAAATTCCCAATATGAGACTTCACCCAAGCATGCCCCTGCAAGCCTACCTCCTCAAAGAGAATGAGAGATGTTGCATTCTTCCTGTTAGATTCCTCAGCTCCAAATTCTTTAACATTTGAATTATTTGCATTTGTTGATTTAGTCTGAATGATTTGCCTCTGTTCCAAAGAAGCATTTTTGATTCCTGCAAAAATACAATGTTAATATTTAGGTAAAACTCACTTTTTTTCCTTTTTTTTAGACAGGGTTTTATTGTGTAGATCAAGCTGACCTTGAATTTGTAGAGATCTACCTGCCTCTGCTTTCTAAATGCTGGGATTAAAGGTATGCACCACCACACCTGGCAAAACTCACTTTTAAAAAGCACTAGATATACCCACAAACTGAACTCCCATACCAAATCTTTTTTTTTTTTTTTTTTCTAGACAGGGTTTCTCTGTGGCTTTGGAGCCTGTCCTGGAACTAGCTCTTGTAGACCAGGCAGGTCTCAAACTCACAGAGATCCGCCTGCCTCTGCCTCCTGAGTGCTGGAATTAAAGGCGTGCTCCACCACTGCCCATCTCTGTAGCTTTGGAGCCTGTCCTGGAACTAGCTCTTGTAGACCAGGCTGGTCTCGAACTCACAGAGATCCGCCTGCCTCTGCCTCCCGAGTGCTATACCTAATCTTACTCAATAGTGATGCTTCTATATTTAGGACCATTAGCATGACTGAGGTGTAATAAATAGCAGAGGATCACATGAAATATACAGTATCATGTATCAAGGTTAATTTACTTTGTTAATTTAATAATTTACCTTTATTATTTCCCAAGAGTACTCCTACTTCTTCATTATTTTTGGATTTGGAGGATACTTTAAAGTAATTTGCCAAAGTTTTAGGGGGAAATGCTCGCTTTTGCCCGCTTCCTTTTGGTGATGATGGAGGAAGCTTTCTTGGTGATGTAACAACTTTCCCAGGGGAGTTTAATTTTTCTATAAAAAACAAACTACATTTAAGAACACTCTAAAATTATACTTATGGCAAGATAAAATTATCCAGTTTATTTCTACTCTTACATGATAAAAAACAAAATCAGACATTTTTTTCATTCTAACATTCTAACTCTATACAGACATTATTATTGTATACATTATTATTGTAATATATGTATTCTAACAGAATGACAGGACATAGCAACAAAAGATGCTCTTTTCCAAAGATATACACTTTTCTCTGATTGACTGTTTGAAAGTTTTTCTATGGTACTCAGATAGGATCCAAGCTTTTGAGCCTCTGTAGGGTGTGGAGGAAGCCCTGAGTAAGTAGAGTCCTGAATAAATATGTATCGTAGACATGGTCATAGACATGTCAAGGATCCCAGAGCCTCAGACCTATGGAAAAATGGCATCCACCCTCCAGGCTCAGAGTGATATTGTGCAAAGCCTTCTTCTCATCCATGTGTAGGTATTGATAGTATGTGCAGAAAACATCCATCATAGCTTCTCCCTCCCCATGTTTACAGCCTGAAGATGAGCTAGACCCGCCTCCTTGTTCAGCTATATACCATAAACCTTGCCTCCTTGTTTATCTGCATGTGATAGCCCCATCTACTTTTGCAGCTATATCAATAACCGTGCGTCTGTTCAACTCCATTTAATAAACACACTGAGCACTGGGCGGTGGTGGAGCACACCTTTAATCCTGCACTCGGGAGGCGGAGGCAGGCGGATCTTTGTGAGTTTGTGGCCAGCCTGGTCTACAAGAGCTAGTTCTAGGACAGGCTCCAAACCCAGTCTCAAAAAACCAAAAAAAAAAAGATATATAGTCGAAGATGACCTTGAGCTGCTGTGCTGGGATTGGAGGCATGCACCATCATCGTCAGTGCGTTTTTAGGCAAACATTCTATCAATTGAGCTATGCCACAAATCTGTCTATGCCACATGTCTCTCTGTGTCACAATTCTGTCTCTGACACACGTTTCTCCATGCCATATGTCTGCCTACTTCTTTTGTTTTTTTTGTTTTGTTTTTAACTGATTTATTTTTATTTTATGAGCATTGGTGTTTTGCCTGTATGTGTGTCTATGTGAGTGTGTTAGATCCACTGAAACTGTAATTAAAGTTGTGAACTACCATGTGGATTCTGGGTACTGAACCTAGGTCCTCTGGAAGAGCAGCTAGTACTCTTAACTGCTAAGCCATCTTCCCAACCCTGCTTCTTTGTTTTTTATGAGACAGTTTCTCACTCTGCAACCAACAGCACCTTTGAACTCATAGCAATCCTCCACCTCAGCCTCTTAGATGCTCATATTCCAGGTGTGAGCCACCATGCCTGGCATGATATGCTGTCTTGAATTTCAAAATACTCAAATTGAAATTAAAAAAGTAATTTCCAAAACTTTTCCAACAGAAGAATCACCTCCAGCCAATTCTAAGTATAGGGCAACTTAGCACACAGAAAGCAAGGAAATACAGTGATTCCTGAGACCACGTCAAAAGGACACAGAACAACTGAAATAGTTCCTTGCCAGTCAAAGAGAGGAGTATATAAAAACACCAGAAGAAAAGAAGATGTGGCCGGGCAGTGGTGGCGCATGCCTTTAATCCCAGCACTCGGGAGGCAGAGGCAGGCGTATCTCTGTGAGTTCGAGGCCAGCCAGGTCTACAAGAGCTAGTTCCAGGACAGGCTCCAAAGCTACAAAGAGACCCTGTCTCAAAAAAACAAAAACAAAAATAAAAACAAAACAAAAAAAAAAGTGTGATTCTGGTCCTAGGCAAGATAAGAGGATTTGAGACCAAATTACTTCTCCATCTAAAACAATAACAACAAAAAATAGACATACTCGGTGAAAGATTTTTCATGTTTTTGACTACCATTCATCAAAGGACAGTGATCCCTGAGGGGAGAAGACACAAAGAACTAAACATGAAGACTGTCTGGCTTATTACTTTGAGAGAATTCCCAAGTCACAGTGGGGAAGAAAAACCCAGTCCAAATTTTCCTAACTCAAGGAGACAACAGTAGGGGATGAGGAAATCTAGGCAAAAAGAACCCAGAAGAGAGAATACACAGATTCAGAGAGCTGTGCAGAGTGCTCTGAGATCTGCCAAGTGTAAAATCAAGTACTCATGGAGGAAAGGCCATGGGAAACAAATTCTGAGACACACAAAAATTTAGGAACAGGGCTGGAGAGATGGCTCAGCGGGTAAAAGCACACTAGCTGTTCTTCCAGAGGTCCTGAGTTCAATTCCCAGCAACCACTTGGTGGCTCACAACCATCTATAATGAGGTCTGGTGCCCTCTTCTGGCCTGCAAGCATACATGCAGGCAGAACCCTGTATAATAAATAAATCTTAAAAAAAAAAAAAAGGAAATTTATGAACAGCAAATTCATCCTTTTCTTATTTCTTTTGTTTATTTTTGTTTTAGAGATAAGTTTTCAGTATCTAGATCTGGATGGCCTAGAAGTCACTATGTAAACCAAGTTGGCCTCAAATTCATAGTGATCCACCTGCCTCCCAAGTGTTAGAATTAAAAGCATGTGCCACCATGTTTGGCTGAATTCATTCTTTTCACTAGACAGAACAACAAACATCATCACTGGTGAGAGATTAGCAAGGATGCTGCTCAAAAGCAGTACCAAGTAGAGGAGCAGAGTCAGTTCAGTTCTAAATGCTGCTCTTCCAGAGGTCCTGAGTTCAATTCCCAGCAACCATATGGTGGCTCACAATCATCTGTAATGAGATCTGGTGCCCTCTTGTGGCATGCGGGCATACATGGCGGCAGAATATTGCATACATAATAAATAAATAAGTAAATAAATAAATAAATAAATCTTTTTTGTTTTTTAAAAGTATCAGGCTTCCGGGCGGAAGTGGCATACGCCTTTAATCCCAGCACTCGAGGCAGAGGCAGGCAGATCGCTGTGAGTTTGAGGCCAGCCTGGTCTACAAGAGCTAGTTCCAGGACAGCTAGGGCTGTTATACAGAGAAACTCTATCTCAAAAACCAATTTAAAAAAAAAAATTTATCAAGAGATCGCTCAGTGGTAAGGAGCACTTACTGCTTTTATAGAGGACCCAGGTTCAGTTCCCAACATCTATATCAGGCAACTCAGAGCTGCCTGTAACTTCAAAGTTCCAGGGATCAAATCCCTTGTGGCCTTTGCAGACACTGCATGTGCATGGTGTATAAAAACTAATGCAGACACACATATATACACTAAAATAAAAATATATCTTAAAGAAAGCATCAGGCAATCAGGCATCAAAAGAAGCAGAATATAACCCACAAGTAAGACAGGAAAAGCTGAAAACTAACTCAGAAAATATAAAGATGACTGAAATATGGACAAGAACATTGAGACAGCTATAATCACATTCCACACGATCAAATATTTACAGGAAAATAGGGCATAATTGGAAACACAGAAGTATGAAAAAGAGACCCACATGAAACTTCTGAAAATGAAAACTATGCTGATGGCACTGAAAGTATCTTAGATACTGCAGGACACATCCACAAACTGGAATATATGCAATAACTATTCAAATTGAAATGCAAAGAGGTAACAACTGAGAAATAAATGAATCATCAGAAGCAGCGAGACATCTTCTATTAGACAAAGATGATCAATGGCTGTACAGTAACATTAAAGATATGACAGCTTTATCATGAGTGAGCCAGACTAAAAGAAAATACTTGAATTCACTCATCAATCACTAGTCATGGGACAGGTCTTCTTTCATGATGTCACAGAGAGAACAAGCCTCCCTATTCCTGTATTTCAGTCATACCATAGAAATAATTCTATTATAGTTCATAACCAGCGGCTTATAAGAAATGTGGGGAAGCGGACTATGGTGACTGATACCATGAGAATACACTTAGAAATCAAATCTATAGTATGACAAGGACGCAGTTCTTCAGCACATAAATGACAAGAATATGTTACTTACTTGGTGACTTGCCAATGTTGTAGCTATTAAAGAAGCAGGGCTTTTGTGAGTTTACACCTTGTTTATCTACTTGATGGGACTGGGTAGCTTCCTTCAGCTGAGACAGGATTTGTCTACCACTTCTCTGGGAAGACGCATTCACTTCAAATATCTAAAAAAAGAATATATATTTTTTAAAAGGCAAATCTTTTCTTTATTTCCTTTCTTCTTTTCAAGACAGGGTCTCACAAAGTAGCCTAGGTTGGGCTCAAATGCAAAATACAAAGCACTTCTGCCTCAGCCCTCGGTTTCCTGAGTGTTAGGATTAAAAGTGTGAACCATCACACCTGCTTCCTCCTCTGCAGCCAGCTGTCCTAATGGGAGTGTGTGCATGTGGAGGCCAGAGGATGACCTTGGGTGTCCTCAATTTCTCCCCCACCTTGTTTCTTAAGAAACAAGGATCTTTTGATCCCTGGTGATGGAGCACTGAAGAAGGCAGAAGTACGCGGATCTCTGAGTTCTGGGTCAGCCTTGTCTACACAGAAACCCTGTCTCAAACAAAACAAAACAACAACAAAAGAAGGGAAAGAAAGAAGGAAGGAAGGAAAAAAGGGGCTTTTGGTGAACCTGATATTCATGACTAGTGAGGCCAGCTGATATGCTCCATAAATCTGCCTGACTGTACCTCCCCAGCCCTGGGACAACAGATATGCACTGCTTAGCAGCTTTGTCACAGGTACTGGGGAATATGAACTTAGTCCTCATGCACTTTTTCAACTGAGTCATCTTCCCATCACCTTTTCTCCTTTTTGAAACGGCATTAGCCAGGTAGTGGTGGCACACGCCTTTAATCCCAGTACTCTGGAAGGAGAGACAGGAGGATCTCTGTGAGTTCGAAGCCAGCCTGGTCTACAAAGTGAGTTCCAAGACAGCCAGGACTGTTTCACAGAGAAACCCTGTCTCGAAAAACCAGAAAATAAAATAAGGAAAACAAAAGAAACAGGGCTTCATTAACACAGGCTGGCTTTGGATTTCTGCTTCACCAGTTTAATGCCACAACTACACAACACTGGCAAATTTATTTTTCTGTTCTTATTTGAATATTCATTGTAGCTAACTGACCTTAAATCCAAGCTCCTGGGCACAAGCATACACAGCAGCAGTTTTTCCCACTCCTGTTGGCCCTGTTATCAGAACGGTGTTGCAAAGATGACACTCTTCATCATCTGAACTGCCTTTAAAGTCTGTATCTGACGAATCTGAAAAATTATTCAAATACAAATAAAATGATTAATTGCTTAGATAGCTCTTTTACCTCATGAAACACAGCAATGATTTAAATCCCACAGATTTCCTGCCAATAAACAGTATAAAATGAATTCTCAAAGAATAAAAAAATCAAATATGAAATATACAAATCCTTAAATTTATGCAAATTTTAGCTAATCTAACTCTAAAAATGTCCAATGAATAAAAAACCAAAAAACTATAATTCAAAATACCTTCCTGTTTTTCATCTCTTTTTCCTTTCAAATTTTGTCTTTCTTCCAGTTCAGCTCTTCTTTTCCAGTCCTTTAACCAACTGTCATAAAAGAAATGAGTTAATACAAATAATTTAAACTGCTGGGCAGTGGTGGCATACTTATTTAATCCGAGTACTCAGGAGACAGAGGCAGATGGAGTTCTGTGAGTTTGAGGCTAGCCTATCCTACAAAGCAAGTTCTAGGACAGCTAGAGCTGACAGAGAGAAACCCTGTCTTGAAAAACAAACAAAAATTTAAAAAAAGAAAAAAAAGAATTCAGGCTGTCAGGCACCTTTATCCACTGAGCCATCATGATGATCCCTAAAGGTGTATTTTTTTGAGACAGGCTCTGGCTATGTTATTGACCTTGAACTCAAAAGACCTCTCTTTCCTTAGCCTCCCATGTACTAGGATTACAGGAGTACACCTGATGAAGCCAGGCTCTGGAAAGGCAATTTTGTTTTGGAGACATTATATAGCTCTGGCTATCCTGGAACTCAGTGTAAACCAGACTATCCTTGCATTTACAGGAGATCCACCTGCCTCCCAATTGTTGGGATTAAAGACACATACCACTATGCCCAGCTTTTGGAAAGGTAATTTGAAATCCTAAGAATGATCACTAAAGATCCACTATAATGAACCTTACAAAGCCAGTAAATTTTAGCTTTGGAACTGTAGACCTGAATTAATAGTAACACAACCCTGCTAGTTAGAAAGCAAGAATTTCCAGGTGGTGGTGGCACATGACTTTATTCCCAGTACTAGTGAGGCAGAAGCAGATGGATCTCTGTGAGCTGGAGGCCAGCCTGGTCTACAGTGCTAGTTCTAGGACAGCCAAGGCTACAAAGAGAAACCATGTCTTAAAAAACAAACAAATATGTATAATTTAATATGTGCATATGATTTTTTTTTTAAATAAGAGTATCATGTAGTCCAAGTAACCTAAAACCTGCTACGTAGTTCAAACTGGCATTTACTTGCATCCATCTCTAGACTGCTGGGATTACAGGTGTCAAAACCATGACCAGCAAATATAAATTTGTCTGAAAAGTTTAATGCGATAGTTTCAACAGTGGTAACAAATAAAAAGAACTTTTTTTTTTTTGGAAACAGGGTTTTTCAAACAACCTTAGATGTCCTGGAAGACAATCTGTAGACAGACTGGCCTTGAACTCACAGATCCACCCGTCTCTGCTTCCCTAGTGCTGCGCCTAGTGCACCACCAAGTCCAAAGGAGAAATTTTTACTTGAAATTATTTCAAAAAAAGACTTTTCCATATAATATAATTACTTTGTAGTTTCAAATTTTAGTCTAAATAGCAAAACTACATCAATAAACTATTTCTTAATTCCTTTACAAATTTTACCAACCTATATAACTTTTTGATAGCTAACTCATTGCCTATGAGTTCATTCGAAGTCTGAGGCTGGTACTTTTCTGTCCAAAGCATGTCTTCAGTTCCAGAATCTAAAGCAAGAATAAGTATACATAGGAATTATTCATTCTTTGACATAAGAAAATATTCTTAGACATTTACCTTATTATAAATGTAATAAAAACATCTATAGAAATAACTTTATTTATAAAATGCAAAAATAGATTTTTTAAACATTACATTTAAAATTTGTCATACGCTGGGCGGTGGTGGCGCATGCCTTTAATCCCAGCACTCGGGAGGCAGAGGCAGGCGGATCTCTGTGAGTTTGAGACCAGCCTGGTCTACAAGAGCTAGTTCCAGGACAGGCTCCAAAGCCACAGAAAAACCCTGTCTCAAAAAACCAAAAAAAAAAAAAAAATTGTCATACCAAATTCAATCCCCTTTAAAAAAACAAAACACATACACACACAAAATAACCAATTGCACATCTTTAATCTCAGCAATCGTGAGGCAGAGGCATGTAGATCTCCAAATATGAGACTAATCTTGTCTACATAGTGAATTCCAGGCCAGCCTATGCTACAAAATGAGACCCTGTCTCAAATAAATAAATTAGAAAACAATTAAAAACAGAGTAATGTACGTGCATTACAACCTTTAATAACTATATTTTAAATTACCATATTTGATAATATGAACGATTAAGAATAGCGTGTAGTACAGAAACCAGTAAGCTAGCTAAAGAACAAAGACAGTCTCTGATCTATGAAGCCATTCTGAATAAAGAGACAAAGACTACACCTCTAACACAGAAGATTCCCAAGATGGCATTTCTCACCAAACTAATATGCCAACCAATGAAAACTCAAAATCTCAATGGGATTTATACAGGTGAGGAAATTTATAGGATACTTTAAAAAGTCAATTCATAAAAATATCCCTCACGGTAGGTGAGGGGGCTGGAGACATGGCTCTCTGGACGCTAAGAGCACTGGCTACTCTTCCAGAGGACCCAAGGTTGTTCTCACATCCACATGATGGCTCACAAGTGTCTAACTCCAGTTCCGGGAGATCCAATGCCCTCTTCTGGCCTGTGCAAGCACCATCTACACATGTGTACAGATATACATGCAGGAAAAACACCCATGCACATAAAATAAAACAAGAATTTTGCCGGGTGGTGGTGGTGCATGCCTTTAATCCCAGCACTCGGGAGGCAGAGGCAGGCGGATATCTGTGAGTTCGAGGCCAGCCTGGTCTACAAGAACTAGTTCCAGGACAGGCTCCAAAAGCTACAGAGAAACCCTGTCTTGAAAAACAAAAACAAAACAAAAAAAAAGGAATAATAATAATAATTTCTTTTAATAAAATGGTAGGTGACATGCCATATCAAATATTAAAACATTCCATAAATTGTATATAAAATAGATGAATTAAATCAACTCAATAGAATCTGGTGTATATGTCTTTAATCCCAGCAATCAGAAGGCAGAGGCAAAAGTATCTATGAATTTGAGGCCAGCCTTGCCTTCAGAGTGACAGCCAGTACAGACAGAAAGCCTGTCTCAAACAAAAAATGAGCCAGGTGGTGATGGCGCACACCTTTAATCTCAGCGCTTGGAAGGCAGATGTTCAAAAAACAACACCAAAAAAACTGGGCAGTGGTGGCGCACACTTTTTAATCCAAGCACTCATAGAGAGGCAGAGACAGGTGGATATCCGTGAGTTCGAGGTCAAGCCTGGTCTACAGAGTGAGTTCCAGGACAGCCAAGGTTACACAGAGAAACCCTGTTTTGAAAAACAAAACACAAAAAAATTAAGAAACAAAAAAATAACAACAACAAAAAAATCAACTCAATAGAATATTTTTCACAAGGTGTGTGTATGTATGTGTGTGTGTATGTGTATACATATATGCTGAATAGGAATGTATAGAAAGGCAAAATATACTGAAAAACAATATAAATAGTATGATTACAGGCTTTTGTTTCCCTTCCTTCCTTCATTTCCTTCTATAGGTCTGGGGATTGACCTACCACTGTGCCATAGCCTCAGAAAGAGTTCCCACTATGTTTCTCAGGCTGGCCTTCAACTCAACGCTATAGCACAGGTAAGACTTTAAACTTGTAATCCTTCTGACTCGGTTCCTAAGTACCTTGGATCCCAGGCCTGCATCATCAGGCCTGGCTGATGTCTGGCTTAAAAAAACAGACCCTAAGTAGAAGGAAAGTGTGGTGGATGCCAACAATCCTAATACTCATGAGTTCAAGTCCAGTCAGGGATACACAGCAGGACCTTCTGTATAAAAACAAAAAAGCACGTATATTTATAGAGGAACTGAAACCATAAATTAAACACCAAAATGTTAATATGCTTATGTGTCAGCTAACAGTTGTTTGAGAGGCTGAGACAGAAGAATAAGTTCAAGGCCATCAGAAGATGTTTAAATTGTTTAAAAATGGGGAGAATGGTAAGGGAGAATGACAGGTTATGGGTTCACAGTGTGGCTTAGTAGATACAATATTTGCCTAGCATGCACTAAAGCCTGGGGTCAACCCCCAGAAATATGCCTAAATATGGCATGCTTACAATCCTGACACTTGGTAGGTTGAGGCAGGAAGCTTAAGGTAATCTTTGTTTGAAATTAGCCTGGGCTACATAAGACTGTCTCAAAATGGGGTGGACATTGAGAGGTTAAAAATCAGGCATTCAAAGATGAGGGGGGAAAAAAATCCAATTTGCCAGGAAAGGACAGTATTTCTGCTACTACTGTCTCTGTCATCATCTATCAGAATATCATTATCTTCTACTGTTTGTCTTAACTTTACATGTTCTTAAAGCAATTCACTTCTTCCCTGAGATATTTAGAAATATACCTTTGGACGAATCTAGATTTATCCCAGAAGAGCTGATTCTTTTGTCAAGATCTTCTGACTTCTCCTGTATTTTTTCTGGGCTCAATAAATATTCATTTGGTTTCTTTCTTTTTGACTTTTGATTTCCTGTTTCCACACATTTCCTTTTGCTTTCTTTTTGACTGACATAAAGCTGTAGTTCTAGACTTGCTATTTTGGGAATTAAGAGAAATAGATGTGCTTACTAATCAACAAAAACAGTTTTCAATACCCAATAATCTTCCTATTACTTAAAATATCCTATAGTCTTACAACATTAAGATGAAAACCTTAATTAATATTTAGACTGCCTTCTGTAAAAGATGCATAAGTTGTAATGACCTCATTTAAGGCTTCATTAATGAGTGATTAGCATTCTAACATAACTAGATCCTCCAGGGTTGGGATCTCTGGAAGTCAGCAGAAGCAAACACTACACTGCACTCCTAATCAATCTCCCTTGCCAGTTATCTGTGCTAACCACTTCTAAGCGTTAAAGGCTGGGTCTTCATCTTTTCAAAACTCAAATGTAAGCCAGATGGTGGTGGTGCAGGCCTTTAATCCCAGGATTCAGGAGGCAGAGGCAGACTGATCTCTTTAAGTTCAAGACCAGCTTGGTCCAAAGTGAACTCCAGTACAGCCAAAGCTACATAGAAAAACTGTCTTAACAAAACAAACAAAAAAAAAAGAGACAAAACTCAAATGTAGACATAGAAGACAATGATTATCACTAACCTTGTTTACCATGATCCTCAGAAAGTACCTGGTGCTCAATTTGTTTTTTTAGGAGCAAGGGAAAATATTTTCCTAAAGAAAATTCAGGATTTGACCACTTTATTTCCTCCAGCAAAAGATTTCTTACTTCTTTAGTAAAATCGTTCCTTGTCCTCATCGACTGCAACGAAGAACAAGATGAACAATAACAAGCCTGCATCATCTATGACCTTAGCCACAACACTAGCAAAAACTTCCTGCCTAGAAAGTCACTATCAATGAAGCTTAGCTTTGGAAGAACCTATTTCATATATATATTCTACTTTCAACTAATTATACTTTATATATTAGCAAATACTTTGTAAGAACAAAGTATTTAAATGTGCTATATAACCTAATATTCTGTTAAAATTGCCTTTTTATTCTATTTTTTTTTAAAGGTAGTATCTTGCCAGGCATGGCGGTATACACCTTTAATCCTAGAGGCAGGTGAATCTCTGTGAGTCTGAGGTCAGCTTGGTCTACATAGTGAGCTCCATGCCAGACAATGCAACAGTAAAGTTGAAACACTTTCTCAAAATTAAATAAAAATAAAGACAAGATTTCAGTATAGCCCAGACTGGCTTTAAATTCATCATCGTCATGCCTTAGCCTTCCAATGCTTGATTTATACTCATGTATCCACATGCCTAGCTCTATTATTAATTATTCTGATGGGGTTTTTTTTTTCTTTTTTTTTCGAGACAGGATTTTTCTGTGTAGCCCTGGCTGTCCTGTAACTCACTCTGTAGACCAGGTTAGCCTCGAACTCAGAGATCAGCCTGCCTCTGCCTCCCTGAGTGCTGGGACTAAAGACATGTGCTACCATCACCCAGCAATTATTCTGATGCTTTTTTTAAAGCTCTGTGAGGGGTCAGAGAGACACCTCAGTGGTCAGGGACACTCTGCTGTTCTTTCAGAGGACCTGGCTTCAGTTCCCAGCACCAGCATTAGAGGACTCACAACTGCCTGTTAACTCCAGTTCTAGGGCATGCCATGCCCTCTTCTGGTCTCTGTGAGCAGCTGTACATACATGGTATGCATACATGCCCTCAGGAACACATAAACATAAAATTAAATATATACATATATATATTTTTTTAAAGCTCTATGACTCTTTAAAGAGAATATGTATTTCTCTTTTTCTGAGACAGGGTTTCTCTGTATAGGCTTGGCTATTCTGGAACAAGCTCTGTTAGACTAAACTGGTTTTGAACTCAGAATCCTCCTGCCTCTGCCTTGAGTGCTAAGATTAAAGGTGTGAGCCACCACTGCCTGGCTGAGAATATGTATTTCAACTATATTTATTTTTAAAACTAGAGCCTAAGAAAAGAAGAACCCCTAGGCTAAACAGCTGAGGATTTTCTTCTGAAAGCCGGGAAAGAATAACCCATGGAATCATGGATAGTTACTCTGAACTTACCCCAACAGCAGAATTACTTCTTGGATTTGAATTCAATGTTGAAAATTCACCAAGAGCAACAACACATTTTGAGAGATCTGTTACTTTAGTATTCAATTCTTTAAATTCAGTTAATAGAGGACAAGAAGGTGGCTTCAAATGCCATAACCAATACCCTAAAAGAAAAACACAGAAATATCCTAATTTATAGACTATTCATTTATGGACTATCAAGCATGCAAACATGAAAAGGCCTGACAAATCTCATATATGAGACTATGAATACAATTCCCAGCAAATACCAATCAATAAAAGCAAAACCCCAGCAAGCAAACAAACCAAAGTAGCTACATAGTTCTAACAAAAATATCAAATACCCAAGTGAATACATAGTGAATAAAGTGTACAGCTCAGCCATGCCATGGTACACTCCTACAATTCTAACACTTGTACATGCCATGGTACACTCCTACAATTCTAACACTTGAGAAGCTGACACAGGGCTGAGAGCACAAGACTTACCTAAGCTTCATAGCAAGACTGCCACCAAAAAACAATTAATAAAAAATTACCTCCTCTTTAATTTGTCAAAAATTAGCAAATACCAGCAAGCTCATTTCTTTTCAAATCAATGTTAATATGTAGGTTAAAAAACCAAGGTACTATTTAGCATTCTGATTGAGAGTCTAAGGTTTTAATTTTTGTTTGTTTGTTGTTAATCCTGCTTGTTTTTAGACAGAGCCTCGCTATGGAGTCCAGGCTGGTACTAACCTGCTATGTACCCGACAGGACATGAACAGGACTGTCAGACCCAGCCTCACAAGAAGCCCAAGTTTAAACATTAAAGCAGTATTCATTCAATGTCCCGTACAGCAGGGATGCAAGGATGACAAAAGGGATAAAATAAAAATCCCTTTGCCTTCTTTGCTCTGCATGGGAGCATAATTAGTAAACAAGTACAGGGATTAGGGAAAAAAGGATAAAATATACTTGTAATCACTAAAATCACCATCAAAATGCCATAAAACCAGAAAGCCTACCCCATTTTCTTCTTTTTAAAAATTTTTATTTATTGCTGGGTGGTGATGACACACGCCTTTAATAATCCAAGGACTCGGGAGGCAGATCTCTATGAGGTCGAGGCTGCCTGGTCTATAGAGTGAGTTCTGAAAAAGTCAAGGCTACATAGAGAAACCCTGTCTCAAGAAATAAAATACAAACAAAAAATTTATTATTTTTTTTAAAAAGTACTTCTTTATTTTTTTTTTAAAGACAGGATCTCATAATGTAGCTCTAGTTGGCCTGGAACATGCTATGTAGATGAGGCTAGCCTTGAACTCAAGAGTTTCTCCTGTTTCTTCCTCCTAAATGCTGGATTACTTATTTGTATGAGTGTGCCTGTTTATATGTATGTGTAGTCCATGTGCACAGGTGCTCACTGAGGACAGAGCAGGGTTTTTCCTTCCTGAATGCAGTAAGTCCTATCCCCTGGAGCTGGAGTTACAGGTGGATATGAGCCTCCATGTGGGTGCTGGGACTCGGACCCAGATCCTCTGCAAGAGCAATACGTGTTCCTAACCACTGAGACATTCCTCCAACTCTTTCATTTTTAAAAAAACAGAGTCTCACTATAGCCCAGAATGGCCCCAAACTCTTAATACTCCTGTTGTCAGCCTCCAAGTATTAGGATAACAGGTGTGTGCCACTATCCTTAAAATTTAGCCTCACTTTTACCTTTCATGGTGCTGAGGATCAAACCCCTGGCTCCCATATGCAGGCAGGTTATTCTATCAACCAGGTCTCTCTTTTTTTGTTTTGTTTTGTTTTTGAGACAGGTTTTTCTGGGTAGCTATAGCTGTCCTAGAACTCACTTTGTAGACCAGGCTGGCCTCTAACTCACAGAGATCCTGCCTCTGGCTCCCAAATGCTGGGATTAAATGTGTGCACCACCACCACCCAGCCTCCTCCCCCCCATTTTTTCAGATTACTTCTCACAGGGTAAGAATAAATACTTAGCAGGTATGGGTACATGTCTATAATCCCAACACTCAGGAGGCTAAAGCAGAAGTACTGCTAAATTTCAAGCCCAGGATACATAAATTTAAGGCCAGACTGAGCTATAGAATAAGACCCTGGCTCAAAAATAAATACATTTGAGGTCAGCCTGGTCTTTGTAGTCAGTCCCAGGCCAGTCAAGCTACAGAGAGAGATCCTGTCTAAACAAACAAAAACATAGACACACACACAATAAACATACTTACCATCATCCTTCTGTTGCACATGAACAACCCTCTGGAAACTGGTACTCGCGGCATTGTATGCATCTAGTGCAGCAGCTTTCTTTGCAATCTGTCGTTTCAGTAAATCCGGCAAACCACTCATTAGAAAATCACGCTTTGCTTTAAATTGCACATCGCAATCCTGAGTTTGTTCTGATGAATCTTGACTTTGAAGAAAATTTGAAAGAATAAAAGCAAAAGTTAGAAGCATCTAAAGGAATAAATTGACAACCTGAGTTCAATTTTCAAGGACCCACAACGTGGAGAGAATCAACTCCCACAAATTGTTTTCGGATCTCCACATGCATGCTATGGTACGTGTGTTTATACAAATGTTGGTAAATAAATATGTAATAAAAAAAATTTTTAAATAGCCAGGTGTAGTGATGCATGCCTTGAATCCCAGCAGTCAGAAGGCCAAGGCACATGGATCAAGTCTACATACTAGGTTCCAGGACAGTCAGAGCTACACAATGAGACCCTGTCTCAAAATAAATAAATAAAGTAAAATAAAATGAAGAGTAAACTATATAGGGCCAGTGCAAGGCTCAGCAGGTAAAGGTATTTGCTACCAAGAGTGATGAACTGAATTCAATCCCCAGGACCAACATGGTGGTAGTGAAAAACCAAATCTCTGCCCTACACACACATACCACACACACAAATAAGTAAATAAATAAATGCAAAAAAATTTAAAGAACAATTATTCTCTAGAAAATAAACATTTTAAAATTTTATCTTCAAGCTACTGAGATGGCTCACTGTAAAAACATTTGCCACACCAGCCTGACTACCTGAGTTCCATCCTTGGAACCCACATAGAGGAAAGAATCAACTCACAAGTTCCTCTGACCTTCACACCCATGCCAACGTATGCATGTGCCAGCACAGTCAGGCATGCAAAATACACACATACAAAATGAAATCTAAAAAAAAAATTTCAAAATTAAACACCAAATAAATTAGCTGGTAAAATTTTCTTTTGCTTACCTACTCATGTTAGAAAATTAAATAAGACACATATGTATACATTTTAAAAAAAAACTGTCTTAAAAGACACCCACCAAAATGCTAACTGGGACTCTCATCAGGTGGGAGTTTTCTTCCTTGTCCCTGTTGTTTGGTGTAGGGATAGAAAGCAAACTCAGGGCTATACTATGATGCAGGCACTCTACCTGTGAACTACATCCCCAGCCTGAGGGTTGTTGTTGTTAAATAAGCATTTATATTGCAATCAGAAAAACTTACCCTCCTGTGGAATATTATTTTAACTGGGCAAAGACATGTTACATTTGTTTATGCTGTGGAATATACTTTCACTGTGTAAAGGTGTGTTACTTTTGTTTTTGCTGCATTTGTTTAATTATGTAAAGATGTGTTGCATTTGTTTCACTGGCCTGTCTAACTAAGGCACCTGATTGATCTAATAGACATTGAACAGCCAATAGCTAGGGAAGAGAAAGGATACGCAGGGCTGGCAGGCAGAGAGAATGAATAGGAGAAATCTAGGCTGGAGAGGAAAGAAAACGCAGGGAAAGAGAAGGACACACCTGGGGCAGGAAGTCAAACACAGGAAGCAGTGAAAGTGAGATAGACAGAAGGAAAAGAAAGCTCGTGCATGTTAGACAAGGTGCTCTACCAACCTGTATCTGGCTCTTTATGCAGTCATAAGACTCATCTAGAAGGCACACTGAACTTCCACAACCCAAATATGTTTACCCGTATCTTCATGCCTAAACCCTTCATGTATTTGTATCACTCTTAGCGAATTCTTTAGTCTGGCACCTCTCTCTCCAGTTCATCTCCCATTCTCTCCTGCTCTGGTGCTCAAGTCACTCTAGCATCCTTCCTTCCCATCACTGGTGCTGAGCACATTCCTTACAGCCTCCGGGACTCTGCACACATAGTTCCCTCTGGCTAGAACACTAACCCTCCCCTTGATGAGCTGTTGCTTCTCCTTCAGAGGTCAGGTATCATTTTGTCAGGGAAATGACCAGACAAACATCTCTTTAACATAAACTAATAAAATTTTGTGCCCTTCCTTAGCACAATGTCAGTTTTTCATTTGGTAAGACAGTTAACATTTAATTATAGACTATATTCCCCCTGGAGACTATATAAGCCTCGTGAGGACAGGCACTGTGTTTTCCTTAACATTCCTAGTGCCAAAAATAGTGCCTAGTAAATTGTAGACATTATATTGAATAAGGGTCATGAACAAAGTTTGACAGTTTGGGCTGTTCTTTTCTTTTTAATTATTCTGCTACTTTATGTGAAATATCCCCAAAGCCTTTACAAAAACCTAAGACCTTCAACAGTAGTGCAAGCATTATCAATATGTTTTAAAATTTCATCAGAGGGTTGGGAAGAGGACTCAGGTGGGTCAAACACTTGACATGAAAGTGTGGAGATTGGAGTTCGATGCTCAGTACCCACCTAGAAGCTGGGTGATGGGTGACAGAGGAAGATTCCTGATCTCCATTTACACAAACATGAACAATTATACACAAGTACATAAACAAACATATGAGCACAGATACCCACAAATATGCTATATAAACATACCACATACACATACACATGCAAAATAAAAATATTTCAAATGGTCATTGACATCTAATTGAAGTAAACAAATAAATACACATTGTATTCCATAAACTATCTGTACTGGACTGACCTGCTGTCATCCAAATCAAGGACAGGAACGGCTGCTCGTTTAGTCTTGTTGGCAAGAAATAAAGGAGCAATTTTCATTTTTCCTTAGAAAAATCAATACTTGGGTTAGTATTACATGTTTAGCATCTCTGCTTACCTTCAGTTATCTTAAAAAATTTTTAGAAACCTTACTTTTTATTTATAAGAATGCTATTTAAGCCGGGCGGTGGTGGCGCATGCCTTTAATCCCAGCACTCGGGAGGCAGAGGCAGGAGGATCTTTGTTAGTTCGAGACCAGCCTGGTCTACAAGAACTAGTTCCAGGACAGGCTCCAAAGCTGCAGAGAAACCCTGTCTCCAAAAAGAAAAAAAAAAGCTATTTAATAATGTTTCATCCACTTGGTAATATTGGAATCCCCTGGGCAACTTTCATTTTTAACTGCAGAATTCCATAATGTACATCTTAAAATTTTGCTCAGTACGTCTAGAGAAATACCCAAACATTTTAAATGACTTTTTAATCTTTATTTTATGTATATTTGGTACGAAGGTGTCAGATTCCTTGGAACTGGAGTTATAGATAGTTGTGAGCTGCCATGCAGGTGCTGGGAATTGAACCCATGGCCTCTGGGAGAGCAGTCAGTGCTCTTAACTGCAGAGCTATCTCTCCAGCCTCCATTTTAAACGTTTGATGTTAAAAATTAACAAGGAAGCCTGGCAGTGGCGGCGCATGCCTTTAATCCCAGCACTTGGGAGGCAGAGACAGATGGATCTCTGTGAGTTTGAGGCCAGCCTGGTCTACAGAACTAGTGCTAGGACAGGCTTCAAAAGCTACAGAGAAACCCTGTCTCGAAAAACAAAAAACAAATAAAAAAGAACAAACATAGCAGGGACTGGGGAAAGAGCTTAGATTTAAGAGCACACAGAGTTCTTCCAGAGGACCTGAGTTGGGTAACCAACACCCTAAAGTGAAAGGCTCACAAACTTCTCCAATTCCAGCTCCAGGGAAAGAGGTTTTCTTCGGGCTGCTTTGTCACTACACTCAAGTAGCACACATACACAGACATGATAAAAATAAAAATAAATTTGGGCAAGGTCGAGCACACCTTTTAACCCCAGTTCCTAGACGGCAGAGGCAGGTTGATTTCTAAGTTCAAGACTAGGCTGGTCTACATAGTGAGTTTCAGACCAGGCAGGATTGTGCAGTGAAACCCTGTCTCAATAAATAGTTGGGACTAGAGAGATGGTTCAGTGGTTAGGAACACTGTCTGTGGGCTGGAGAGATGGCTCAGAGGTTAAGACCACTAACTGCTCTTCCAGAGGTCCTGAGTTCAATTCCCAGCAACCACGTGGTGGGTCACAACCATCTATAATGAGATCTGATGCCCTCTTCTGGCATGCAGGCATACATGGAGGCAGAATGCTATATACATAATAATAAATCACTTAAAAAAAAAAAAAGAACACTGGCTGTTCAATTCCCAGTCACAGCCATCTATAAAAGGATCTGATGCCCATTTCTGGCATGAAGTTGTACAAGCACTCATATACATACAACACATAAATAAATCTTTAAAAATAAATAAGCCGGGCAGTAGAGGCAGAGGCAGGTGAATCACTGAGTTGGAGGCCAGCCTGGTCTAGAGGAGCTAGTTCCAGGACAGGCTACAAGTCTATAGAGAAACTCTGTCCCAAAACAAAAACAAAAATAAATAAAAACTAAAAAAATTCCAAACATTTATTAAAAGATAAATAAATAAATAGAAATAAATAAATAGTTAAAAAATAAATCTTATTTAAAAATGTGGGGGGCTGTACAGACGGCTCAGTAGTAGAGGCTGACAAATCAGGTTTCATCCCTGAAGCTCATGTATAAGCTGTAAGTGGAAGGTGAAGACTCACACTTAAATTGCCTTACACCCTCACATGGGAACACACAAATCAATGAATAAAAAAAAAAAGTGTCGCTGGGCGGTGGTGGCGCACACCTTTAATCCCAGCACTCGGGAGGCAGAGGCAGGCAGATCTCTGTGAGTTTAAGACCAGCCTGGTCTACAAGAGCTAGTTCCAGGACAGGCTCCAAAGCCACAGAGAAACCCTGTCTCGAAAAACCAAAAAAAAAAAAAAAAAAAAAAAAAAAAAAGTGTCAGGCAGTGATGGTCCACGCCTTTAATCCCAGCACTTGGGAGACAGAGGCAGGTGGATCTCTTTGAGTTGCAGGCTAGCCTGGTCTACGTTAGTTCTAGGACAGCCAAGGCTACAGAGAGCAATCCTGTCTCTAAATAAATAAATAAAACCAATGATAATAATAGTAATAAAGAAATGGTCTTTTGGTTTAGTTTGGTTTGGTTTTTTTGAGACAGGGTCTCTCTGTGATCCTGGAACTTGCTGTGTAGACCAGGCTGGCCTAGAACTCAGAGATCTGCCTACCGAGTGCTGGGATTAAAGGCGTGTGCCACCACACCTAACTATAAGGAAATTTTTTTTTTTTTATTTTAAATCTCCCCCTTTTTTTATTTATTTATTAAGTAGATAGTATTCTGCCTGCAGGTGTACCTGCACCCCAGAAGAGGGCACCAGATCTCATTATAGGTGGTTGAGAGCCACCATGTGGTTGCTGGGAATTGAACTCAGGACCTTTGGAAGAATAGTCTGTACTCTAACTGCTGTGCCATCTCTCCAGCCCCAGGAAATGTTTTAATGAACTCAGAAAAATATTTGTAGTCAAGTTTGGGAGCTACTAAGTATATATACAGAAGTACAATAATTTAAAATACGTCCCAAAACAGTGTTTAAAAAATATGATGCTCGGGCTGGAGAGATGGCTCAGAGGTTAAGAGCATTGCCTGCTCTTCCAAAGGTCCTGAGTTCAATTCCCAGCAACCACATGGTGGCTCACAACCATCTTTAATGGGGTCTGGCGCCCTCTTCTGGCCTGTAGGCATACACACAGACAGAATATTGTATACATAATAAATATTTAAAAAAAAAAAATATGATGCTCAATTTTTCTTTGAAAAACTTACTCAAAATTTTACTTATCAAAATGGAAATAATTAGGCAGGTAAGGGGGCACACACTATAATCCCAGCACTTAAAGGTGGACACAGGTAGATGAGTTTAATGTTGGCCTCAATTACATAGTAAATAACTAGTCTAGAGATAGGAAATCCTGACCCATAAAACAAAACAAAGCCAGGCATGAAGTACATGCTTTAAATCCTACCACTTCACAGGCAGAAGCAGAAAGATCTCTGTAGGCAGGGATACATAGTGAGAAACTGTCTCAAAGGAAAGAAAACAAACAAAACACTTAAATTATCTATTTTATGGGACAAGACAGTAACTTTGCACCAGAAATTTCAGAATTAATTGCCCCAAAACATTCTACTATTCATCAAACAGTATTAAATCCAATTACCAGGAACATTTTTAGAAGGCTTGTTAAGTTTTTTTCCTAGTACATCATTCAAATTCTTAAGTTTCTTCTGATTTTTCTCTGGTTGTTTTATAGAAGTTGGACTTGAATCTATTAGTATTACAGAGTCCTAAGACAAAACAAGGAAGAAAAAAAAACACTTTAATACATTATTGTCCCGTTTCCATGGAGATTCCAATAAGCCATGAATCCCTAAGCCTCAGACAGTTCTGAGCTCGGTTGCTTTCACACACATATCTGATAACACACCCTGCGACCACAACTTTCACAGATTGAGGTGTGACAGTGAAGCTGAAAGAATTCCCTTTTTCTTCATAATTTCACAGATAAAAGATTCTTTCTTACTACAGGTCTCTGCAATGTTAACATATATGTTTCTTTCTCTGTCTTTCTTTCTTTCTTTGAATGGGTCATTTCACAGTATATCCCTGGTTGTCCTGGAAATTGCTCAGCAGAGCAGGCTAAGCTCAAACTCGTCTCTGTCTGAAGTGAGTGCTCTGGTTAAAGGCATGTACTACCATGCCCAGCTTCTTTACTTACTAACTGAAGGATTTTCACGTTTTCCAGTACTTCGTTGTGTACCCAGATTGCCAGCATTACTATTCTTACACTATGGAGCCACTATCAAGCAAAATAAGAATACTTGAACACAAGCACCGTTAATACTGCCTCGGTTGAGCAGATAACTGAAGTAGCTACTAAATAACTAACGGGTAGATAGCATATAAAGCATGGATACACTGGAAAAAGGGTAAATGATACAGAAGGCTGAGGTTTTAGCTCAGTTGGTAGTGGTCTCCCACATTATATCACACAATGTTTTATGAACTGACCAGAATAGAAAGTCTACAGAAATAAAAAGAGGATAAGTAGTTGTCACATGGAACAGTAAAGGGGAATGGTGTCTTCTTTGGAGGTAACAGAAATAATCTAAACTGGCATAGTGGCACATATAATCCCAGCTGAAGCAAAAGGATGGTGAATTTGAGGGACCTTGGGCTACATGATAAGATCCTATTTTGCCGGGTGGTGGTGGTGCAGAGGCAGGCAGATCTCTGTAAGTTTGAGGCCAGTCTACACAGCAAGTGCCAGGACACCCAAAGCTACACAGAGAAACCTGTCTTGAAAAACTAAAAAAAAGACCCTGTTTCTAAAAACGGAAAATTTGCTGGGTAGTGGTGGCACATGCCTTTAATCCCAGCACTTGGAAGGCAGAGGCAGGCAGATCTCTACAAAGTGAGTTCCAGGATAGCCAGGGATGTTACACAGAGAAACCCTGTCTTGAAAAAGTCAAAACCAAACCAAACCAAAACAACAACAAAAAAACTCCAGAAAATTTTCTAAAGTTGATTATTATAGAAACACAACTCTGAATATATTCAAAGATACTAAACTGCATACTTTCCTTTTTTTTTTTTTGAGACAGGGTCTCACATAGGTCAGGCTACCTTCAAACTTACCATATAGTCTGAGGGTGAGGATCACCCCCAAACTTCTGATCCCTCTAATTTATCTCCATAGTGCTACAATTTCAGGTATGCACCATAACACTTTCAGTTTTGAATTGTACACTTAAATGGTCAACTGTACCTCATATAAATTATATCTCAATAAAACTATTTTTAAAAATAGGAGGTAGTGGCTTTTAGCAGAATAGTGAAAGCTGAGTAGAGAATTCTCAGGTAGAAGACAATACTTGGAATGTGAATTTCGAAGTGAGAAAATAAAATAAGTAAGAGCTGAGCTCTCTGGGGAGAAGTGAAATTCAGTGTGACTGTGGTAAAGAACTGCTTGAGGAATGGGAAGAATTGGTTCAGTATACAGGACACCATGAGAGACCTGAGACTGGACTATATCCTGTAAGCCAAAGGCTTTTAAAGCAGAACATCCACCACGTCCAGGCTATTGAATGTGACCTTACACCTCTGTAAAGGACTCCTTCTCCCACTCCTAAAACAAAACAATAACGACTATATCAACAGACATCGGAATACTTACATCTGTCTCTGGTGACTTCTCCCTGTCAGGAGGTGTCTGGTGCCTGGAGGACCGCCTCAAGGGCACCACTGCTTCTTCAGCCTTTGGCCCACTGACTCGGAAAGCTTTTGCTCTCTCAATCAGTTGTTTTGCTTTTGATACATTTTTTGAAGTACTGTTTGCCTAGGCAAAAATTTAGGATATTAATTGAGATCGCAGCAAGAACTTCATATTTGATAACAGAAAAAAACAGAAATATATAATAGAAAAAATTTATTTACATCACAATAATCAACCAAGAGCCAGACAATGGTGGCACATGCCTTTAATCCTAGCACTCGGAGGGCAGAAGCAGGCAGATTTCTGTAAGTTTGAGGCCAGCGTGGCCTACAGAGTGAGTTCCTGGACAGCCAAGGCTACACGAAGAAACCCTGTCTCATAAGACCAAAAAGAAAAAACAACAGAGCTGGGGGCTAGGTGTAGTGGCATACAACTATAATCCCAGATCTTAGGAGGCAGGTACAGGCGAATGTAGATTTCTGGGAATTTGAAACCAGCCTGGTCTATACTGGGAGATCCTGTTTCATAAAAGGGGTTAAGAACATATATGGAGGGGCTAGAGAGATGGTTCAGTAGATAAAAGCACAGGTATCTCAGCAGTTAAGAGCACTGGCTGCTCTCCTAGAGACCAGGGTTCAATGCCCAGCACCCATGTTGCTCACAACCATCCTTAACTCTGGTTCCAGGGGATCTGAAGTCCTTTTCTAGTTTCTTCAGGTACTGCACACATGTGGTGCAGACACACAGCAGGCAAAACACCCATACACAGAAAATAAAAATAAAGAAAATTTAAAAAAAAACACATAGGGAGACTGAGGCAAGCCAATCACACATTCAATGCCTGCCTTACACATCTCACCACTGATCCCCAAACAGACACAATCATACAATCCCACAGTATGCACTATTAGTGTGTATCATCAAACTCACGTCAGCAGGATTCAGCCCACAGTGAGATTTTAACATTTTTATGAACTAGCAAGAGGAACAGGGAAATAAATGGCATAGGTTGTAGTTAATGACTTATAACAAGAGGAACCTTCTTTGGGAGGACTTCCAATAACTATTGCTGGTCTTTTAAGGAAACAGTATCACCTCCAGGATTCCAGTCCTTTTATTACCTTTCTCTTCTGAGAAGTGAGATCTCCCTCAGTTGTTTCAGATTTCTTAGATATTTTCTTAGACTTTTTTTTAGATTTTTTGGGAGTACTAATTCTAGTGAATTTCATTCTGGAACAAAAGACAAATATTTTCATAACAATGTACAAAAATGTTAAATATAAATACCAGTCATAATTCCAACTTAAAAAAAAAAAAAAACAGCCGGACAGTGGTGGCACACGCTTTTAATCCCAGCACTTGGGAGGCAGAAGCAGAACTCTCTGTGAGTTCAAGGTCAGCCTTCTCCACAGAGCTTATCCAGGACAGCTAGGGCTACACAAAGAAACCCTGTCTTGAAAAAACAAAAGAAAAAACAGAAAAGAAAAAACAATCATCATCAGTCTGATTAAACAGTAAGTCACAGTTTTTTATTTATTTCTGGTGCTGAGGATGGAACTATGTACATACTGAGCAACCATTCTACTACCATGCTACATCACCAGTCCCAAGGTTTATCGATTATTACTCCATTTGATAAGCCTAGTGGGAGGTGGTAGTGCATGCCTTTACTCCCAGTACTAGGGAAGCAGAAGCAGGAGGATCTCTGTGAGTTCCCGACCAGCCTTGTCTACAGACCAAGTTCCAGGATAGTCAGGGCTTTTACACAGAGAAACTTTGTCTCAAAAGAGAAGAGAAGAGAAGAAAATAATAAGCCTAATCAATATATTTTCAGGACACCTCCCTGCTGTAGAGAGCTTATTTTTCAATAAAATCTTGCTTGCTTGCAAAAAAATAAAAACAATAAGCATTGCCAGGCAGTGGTGGCACACACCTTCAATCCAGAACTTGAGAGGCAGAGGCAGGTGGATCTCTCAGTTTGAAGTCAGTCTGGTCTACAGAGTGAGTTTCAGGACAGCCAATGCTACAAAGAGAAACCCTGTCTTGAAAAAAAAACCAATGGGGAAAAAAAAAAAAAGAGTTTAAAACTCATCTGAGCTGGGCGGTGGTGGCGTATGAATTTAACCCCAGCACACGGGAGATAGAGGCAGGCAGATTTCTGAGTTTGAGGCCAGCCTGCTCTACAAGAGCTAATCCCAAAACAAGTGCCAAAGCTACAGCAAAATCCTGTCTCAAAAAACAAAAGCAAAAACAAAAACAAAAACAAAAAACCCACTCATCTGAAATGTTTCTGTAGCCCCTCTGAAACAGACTTTAAATTAGCTGTATTAGCCAGGTTTAGTGGTACACACCAGCAATCCCAACACTTGAAAGAGGATTGTGAGTCCTAGACTAACTTTGTATATAGGAAGAACATGTCTGAATAAAGAATTAATTAATAGGGGCTGGAGAGATGGCTCAGTGGTTAAGAGCATTGCCTGTTCTTCCAAAGGTCCTGAGTTCAATTCCCAGCAACCACATGGTGGTTCACAACCATCTGTAATGAGGTCTGGTGCCCTCTTCTGGCCTTCAGGCATACACGCAGAAAGAATATTATATACATAATAAATAAATAAATATTTAAAAAAAAGAAATAGTACACTTAAAAAAAGATACTTTAAAAAAAACAAGAAGAATTAATAAACCTGTGTGCAGTGGCTCACGCTAGAAATCCCAGCACTCAAGAAGCTGGGGCAGGAGAATTGTCACAAGTCTGATAGCATTTTAGGCTACATACTGAGTTCCAGGCCAGCCTGGGGTTCTTGAATAAAACCCTATCTCAAAACAAACAAAACAAACGCCAGGTTTGGTGGTATAGGTCTGTCATCCCAGCTACTTGGGAGTGTACAGAAAGGGGTCTAAGGCCTTGCTAAAAATCAAGACCAGCCTGGGCAACCTAGGAGAGCTCATATCAAAATGAAAATTAGGACAGTGATGTAGCTCAGTGGTAGACCACTTACCTAACCTATGAGGTTCAATCCTCAGGGTTCTATACACATTAAAAACAACAACAACAAAAACCTATGTATAAATAATCTATTCTAAAAAATAAATGAACTCTACAATGCTTGAAGAATTTTCCTTCCCAATTAATAATACATGTAGAATGTTCCAAATTAAGAAGAAAAACAACACTTTACCTAATGGGGCTCTCCGAATCAGAGGGTATTGTTATTAATTCCGCTGTGTACAAGCTGTGCTTTTCTGACATGCTGGCTGCTTTTGGAGTGGAAGCCTTCACTGGACCAGTGTCCTGGCCATCCTCAGACTCAGTACCTCTAAGGGTAACTACGGTAGGCATGCTGCTACCTCTTAGAGAGCTCCTGGTTCGTTTGGGTGTAGGAACATTCAGCAGCCTGTTTTCAGACTCAACTTCAGAATGTGTAACCATATCCTTGATTGATGTGCTGGGTTTTCTTGATTTATTTCTGTCACCCAGAGACATTTTTAGAGAGTCATGTGCTGTATCCTCACAAACAAGACTTTCACTATTAAGTAATGAATTGCTTTTGAAAACTTCTGACTTCTGTCTTAAACTCCTTCGAAGGCTATTTTGCTTTTGTTTATCTTTTGAAGAAAAGGATGCTTCTTCCTTTTGCATGCTTTCTTCTCTGTTTCCACCTGGAGTGGTCCTAGTGCTGATCATTTTCTTACCCTTTTTCTTCGGTTTTTTACTTTTCTCCTTAGGCAAACTTGCTTTATCAGTGTGTGTCTGTGAACTGCCAGGATTTGAAACTATTTGGTTATTAGGATTTTCTATTTTTTCAGAACCATTATCACCTTCTTCATCTGCAGATTTTTCATTTGGATCTTTCTGCTTCTCCAAAGGTTTCTTGAGCCCATTTTTGAGCATTTCTGATGGTGGCTGCCTGAATGCTCTCATGAACTGCTGTCTCTCTTCCACACTACACTTTGGTACCGAAGTCTCAGAGCTCCCGGCTTCCAGCACAGCCAGTTCTAATTGGCCCTCCTGGATCACAACATTTGATTTCCTTTTCTGAACTGTCTGTTCATTTTCTGGATCAGAGAGGCTACTCTCCAGATCAAGCTGTTTCTGTTTCAAGAAAATTTGGGCTATTTTCCCTTTCTTTTTGGGGGGAGTGGGGTGAACTTGTGCAAGAACAGTAACTGTCTTAAGGTGTACCCGTGGAGAGAATTCACAACTTTCTGATTCACCTTCAGAACTACTTTTGACTGCTTCACCAGGTTCAGAAGGAACACAAGCTGGCACTGCAGGGTAAGGTATCTCTTCCACTCTAGCTGCCTTTTGACTTTTTAAAAACTCCTCATAGGAGACTGTTATTGTACTCTTGTTTAAATCCATTGTTTTAGTTGCACAAGCCCTGGAGTCTACATGATTTGCGGTCCTCTCGTTTTCATTGGCCAGGGAAAGTTTACTATCTTTGCCACCTTTCTTAAGCAGATTTACGTCGTCTGCCAAAGGTAAACTTTCAGACAGATCTAGTACCTTGCTATGCTTCCTTTTTCTCAACATTTTGCCATCATTTTTTGTAGTACCTTTTTTAGGGTTGACTTTCTGGAAATTGTTTTTGGAGGTAATTGTATCTGGCTGATTTCTTTCTGCACGAACCTCTACATCTTTCTTATAAAGGAAAACATCAGTACTGCTTTCCAGAAAATCACCCAAACCACGGTCCTCCTTACTATCACTACTAATTCCAACCAGCGACTGAATTTTAATATCATTCAGTTGATGAGATAAATTAACTCTCTTTCCTTTCTTCTTAAATTCTGTATTTGAGAGCACTTCCAAAGGTGTCTTACGGTCTTTGCTACTGCCAACAAGCAATGAGGAAGATGGCTTTATCATGCACTCCTTTGTCAACTGTAGCTTCTCATTTGTGGGTAAAGTCTTTCTAAAATAATGGAGAATATTACTGGGTTTTGGTGGAGAGAAAACTTTGTCTCCAGTCTTCTCTTTTGGTGATAAATATTTGGTGATTGTTTCACAGGAAGAGCTGTCATCATCTTTTCTCCGCTTTTTGCAAGGCTAGCAATTTAAAAAGAGGAAAAACACATTTATTTCAAATAAATAATATGAAATATGAACTGTAAACAGATTTAACAGTTTAAATAACTGGGTAGAAAAACTACAAAAGGCTACTTTATTTGTGTATATACATGTGAGGTTATGTGTGATGTACACACATATGTGTATACAAGGATGCATGCAGAGGCTGCAGAAAGATGCCAGGTGTCCTACTCTGTCACTTTCAGCCTTATTCCCTTGAGACAGGCTTTCTTATTATACCTGGAGGTAGGCTGGTGGCCAGCAGGTCCCAGCAATCCTCCTTTCTTTGCTTCCCCCAACACTGGAGTTATAGGCCTGTATGGCCATACCTGACTTGCTGAAGATTTGAACTCAGGTCATCTGTAATTTCACTTGTGCAATAACAGTTATGATAGCTCCCCATTACCATGCATTTTCATGTAATGTGTATGTGTAATCTCATGATTGCATCTCAATCTTATGGACACATATCTGTGGGTGGTCAGGAAGATGACCTTTCATTTGACTGTATAATTTTGATATATAGCATATATTAGGACATGCTTCATAACTAGATCTCTTTGTCCCATGAGGACTATAGACATTTAAAAGCCTGCTTTGTTCTTTTGCTTAGACTAACTGCACACAATTAGCTCACTTTCAACTCAGAGCAAGTTCAAACCAGACTAAAGGCTTTTTATAAATAGATCATGACTTTAAAACCTTACAGCTATGCTCAAGATCAGAGTCACAAAGTCCAACCACGGTTACTACACAAAGCACCCTAAGAAAAGCATGCCAATTCTTCACTTGCCGGTCTGCTAACAATAGACCTATGTCTCAAAGTTTGTCACTGGGCACTGTGCCTCCCCATCTGGTTACAGTTTTACTCCTGAAACCCTTATGTTGCCATGGCAATGACTCAACTCCTAATCACTTACCCTAGGGATGTGCTCTTGAGCAAGGAGAGGTAACTCTTGTAATTTTTTAACTCTTCAAGGCTCCTGTAAGAAGAGTTTTGAGACTAGAGAAAAAAAACTAAAAGAAGAAGCTAGGAGGAATTCAAAGTAAAATAGAAAAATTGGAGTAGAAGCAGAACAATAAAGAAACTGAGTTGGAAAAGCATGGCGCATTCATCCTCAGCTATCTTTTGCTGGCTGCTGTTTCCTCTCTGAACCTTGAAAGAGCCTTAGGGCTGGCCCTCAAAGGCTCTTGTTACACAGGGTAGGACCCCTACAAACAATCCATTCTGCTTTACTCTTTTTTTTTTTTAAAGATTTATTTATTTATTATGTATACAACATTCTGCCTCCATGTATGCCTGCAGGCCAGAAGAGGGCACCAGACCTCATTACAGATGGTTGTGAGCCACCATGTGGTTGCTGGGAATCGAACTCAGGACCTCTGGAAGAGCAGCCAGTGCTCTTAACCACTGAGCCATCTCTCCAGCCCCCTGCTTTACTCTTTGGTTAAAAATAAACACATTGGGCTGGAGAGATTGCTTAGCGGTTAAGAACACTGGCTGCTCTTCCAAAGTCCTGAGTTCAATTCCCAGCAGCCACATGGTGGCTCACAACCATCAGTAACAAGATCTGGTGCCTTCTTCCAGCCTATAGGCTTACATGCAAGCAGAACACTGTATACATAATAAATAAATTGAAAAATAAAAAATAAACACATCATTCCAAGTATCTCTAAGAAATATTTATTTAAGAAACCCAGGACAACCAAAAAACACTTGCCATAAGTCTACTGTTTTAATTTTCTACTATAAGTCATTGCCTGCAGTAGCCATTACCCACACAGAATCAAGGTGCTTATGATACTAAGGACAGTCAAATTTGTGTTAGTCACTTGTAGTCAGCAATGATACCTGCACCCAGGCAAGCTAAACAGAGATTACAATGAGCCCAGGTATGGCTGATGAAGACTGGGCAAAGCACTGGCTGCTACGAAGAGACAAAGGGCTCAAGGTAGGCAATCACGAATGAGATGATACTATCATGAAAAACATAATTTTCATTGTCATAACTAGGGCTGGGGAGAATAACTTCCTAGGCATGCAGAAAACACTAGATTTGGTTCCCACTATTAAGTAAAACCAAGCATGGTGGCACGTGCCTGCAATCAGAGGACTGAGGAGATAGAGGCAGGAGCATCAGAAGCTCATGGTGAATTTAGTGAGTTTAAAGACAGTCAAGGCTATATGAGACACTGTTTAAAAATCAATGTCATAACTGGAAAAAATAACCAACTTCTAAAAGTAGACTCTACTTGAACATGGATTGACATAAATTTAACACTGCTCTCTATATTCCTAGAGCAAACAGACTTTTGATGCATCTTGAGTATGACTGGGACTCATCCAGCTGCTGGCTCACTAACAATAATGGTCCCATTTTGGCCATACATGTATCTTCTAAAGGTTTCATTGGTTTACCTTAGAGTACAGGGGATTTGAATTGTGAAACCTGTAGGGTAACACGGGGAAAACTAACTGGTCTGATTTTCTATGATCTATATTTGTTTTCTTGACTATGTGTGAATGGTATGAAACAACCTTGCTACTAGAGCAAGGAAATACCTTACTGTTCTGAATTTACTAGATCAGAATGACTAAGCCTATCTTTAGAAGGACATTATTTCTCATTTTGTTTCTATGTGTATTGTAGGTGTTAACTATAAACAAGAGGGGCTGGAGAGATGGCTCAGAGGTTAAGAGCACTGACTGCTCTTCCAGAGGTCCTGAGTTCAATTCCCAGCAACCACATGGTGGCTCACAACCATCTGTAATAAGATTTGGTGCCCTCTTCTGGCCTGCAGGCATACATGGAGGCTGAACACTGTGTACATAATAAATAAATAAATCTTTTAAAAAAAAAATAAAACACATACTGCTCTGAATGGCAGAATAGCTTCAGTAGGTAAGACAAGTATTAAAAAAAAAAACTATAAAGAGCTGGACATGGTGACTCATACCTATAGTTCCAGTACCTTGGAAGCTGAGGCAGGAGGACTACAGTGAACAGAAAAGCCTCCTAGGTTGCACACAGTCCAGGCCAGCCTGGGCCACAGGATGATAACTCAAAGAAACAAGTCTAAATAACATAAAATACTTATAAAGACCCTTAAACCTGCCGTAGAAATCCACTAAATTAAGAAGATACGTTGTGATGGATTGAATAAGAATGGACCTACAGGCTCATATATTTGAATTCTTTGGAGAAAGTATGTCACATACTTTCTTGAGATTTCAAAAGCCCATGCCAGAGCCAGGCGGTGGTGGTGCACGCCTTTAATCCCAGCACTCGGGAGGCAGAGGCAGGCGGATCTTTGTGAGTTTAAGACCAGCCTGGTGCACAGAGCTAGTTCCGGGACAGGCTCCAAAGCCACAGAGAAACCCTGTCTCGAAAAACCAAAAAAAAAAAAAAAAAAAAAAAAAAAAAAAAAAAAAAAAAAAAAAAAAAGCCCATTCCAGGCCCAGTCTCTTTCTCTCTTGACCTACAAAGATCAGGATGTAGCTCTCAGTTACTGCTCCAAGCACCATGAGTATTGCTATGCTCCCTGCCATGACAACGGACCAAACCTCTGAAACTGTAAACAGTACCCAATGAAATGTTTTCTCTTATAAGTTGCCTCGGTCACGGTGTCTCTTTACACAGCAAGAAAACAGTGACTACGACATATGTATATAAAAGCAAAATGATGAAAGTGAGTTTATAAATGTATCACTAACTTGCATAACTGAAAATGCATACTACTTCCGGGCGGTGGTGGCGCATGCCTTTAATCCCAGCACTAGGGAGGCAAAGGCAGATCTCTGTGAGTTCGAGGCCAGTCTGGTCTACAAGAGCTAGCTCCAGGACAGGCTCCAAAGCTAGAGAAACCCTGTCTCGAAAAACCAAAAAAAAAAAAAAAAAAAAAAAAAAAAAAACCGCATAGTACTATATTGGTTACAAAATAATTACTGGCTGGGCATGGCCACATATGCCTTTAATCCCAGCATTCAGGAGACAGAGAAAGGCAGATGTCTCTGAGATTGAGGCCAGCCTAGTCTATATAAGACTGTCTCAAAAACAAACAAACAACTCCATTAGTTTCCATACACATCCCACTCACTCCCTGTGGTAAAAGCACTCTGCCAATTGAGCTACTGTTTCAGCCCTCAACGTTTTCTGTCTTTTGCTTCACTGATCCCCAAGTCTTACAATATTAAAAAAAAAACAAAAAACTGTGACTTAAGCTGGGCAGTGGTGGCGCATGTCTTTAATCCCAGCACTTGGGAGGCAGAAGTAGGTGGATCTCTGTGAGTCCACGGCCAGCCTGGTCTACAAAGTGAGTTCCAGGACAGCCAGGGCTGTTACAGAGAAACCCTGTCTCGAAACCACCCACCCACCCACACACCCGAACACCCACAAAAGACCCTGTATCAAACAAACAAAACTAATTTGGCCTATTTTTCAATTATTTTGTTTTGTTTTTGAAACAGTGTCTCTCTACATAGCCCTAGTTGTCCTAGAACTTGATATGCAGACCAGGCTTGCCTCAGACTCACAGAGATCCACTGGTCCCTGGCCCCAGAGTGCTAATATTAAAGGTGTGTGCCATTAAGCCCAGATGTAAGATTTTCCCATAGATCAGGTAGGATGACCCACAAATTTTTGAAATCTTATTTATCTATTATTATTATTTGGAGTCTAAAAGTCTCACTATTGGTCTGTCCTGGAACTCAATCATGATTCATAGAAATAATAATACCTTATCACAGGGTTATTATGCAAAGATATGTAAAAAGCCCTTGCCATATTAAGGAGTAAATACCACTATGAAAAAGTAGACTTTCTAAGAAGGGTACCAAAAGCAGAAACCGTAAGCCAAAGACTGATAAAACTGACCATCACAAAATCAAATAATTCAATGCCCAAAGTCCTTTACACCTGAGACAAGCTAAATAATTCCCTTGACTTAGCAAAAAAAAAAAAAAAAAAAAAAAAAAAAAAAATCTGCAGTTGAAAACAGTTACTTGATTCTAAAAATTAAGAGTTAGAATTTTTGAACTAATTAAAGAGAAAAATGACAGGGGATTAATTTTACAGAACTTTGTTTTACTCTTTTTTTTTCATTTTCCTTTCTTGCTTGTTCCCCTTGGTTTGATGTGACTCTGTGAGTAGGACAATCCCAACAGAGCTGTGACTACAGAGAAGAACGCAAACCAGCAACTTCCCCTGGAAAGGAGCATGGCTGAGTGATAATCAGGGCACAGCAATGACTGAAGAGCTGTAGAAAGTAGAAATACTCATGCGACGGGGCTGGAGAGATGGCTCAGGGGCTAAGAGCACTTTCTGCTCTTCCAGAGGACCCTGGTTCAATTCTCAGCACCCACATGGCAGCTTGAAAAACAAAACCAACAGCAAAAAAGAGAATTTAAGTGAACACACATCTTAGCTCGCTTCAAAGGCAGCAGACACATTAATTAGAATGCTAGTGGAGATATGGTGTATAAAAACCATAGCAACTACAAAGAGGCACAAGCCTGTAATTCCAGCACTTGCCAAGTGGTGACAAGAGATCAGTAGGTCTGAATCCAGCTTGGGGATTTCTGTATCTACATATAGATACCAGCCATATACTATAAGATCCTAACCACCTTTTTTGGGGACAGGGTTTCTCTGTGTAACAGTCCTTAGCTGTCCTGGACAGTAGCTCTTTAGCTGGCCTCGAACTCACAGAGATCCACCTGCCTCTGCCTCTGAGCGCTGGGATTAAAGGAGTGCGCCACCACCGCCCAGCTCTCTTAACTCTTAATGGCAGGAATATCATTATGGTTGCTTAGTGTATTTTTATTTCTTTCTGGAAATCAGGGCTTCCCATATTAAGCAGTCTCCCCTTAGGGTATTCTCTGAAACATGGTAAATACAGAACACCTAATGTGCCACAAAGACTCTTAATTCAAGTACCTCGCTTGATTCTTAAATAACATTCTAAGTGGAATTCCTAGGACAGGTATTTGTACAGACTAACTTAATTTAAAGCGTTTATCTTTTTCGCCGTTCTATGATTCCACATCACGAACAAAGAACTTGAATCTGAGATCCTTGATAACACGTCATTCCACCAATGTTTCAGGACCCTGGAACTGTGGTTTTTAAAACCTGATCTTACACCGAGTCTGAAATTTTCTCTAAAATTCCAATGAGGGCTTAGCACAACACTCCGAGGCAACCATCCCACACCAAATTAGAGCTGTGGATCATCACTCATGACTCCTTTCCCCATCCCAGAAGCAAGCAGGACTCCCCCACCCCCACGCCACTATTCCCCAACGCAGGCAGAAAGAAACTTGACAGATCTTCCCTCTCACCTCAATCTCGTAGTCCTTTACTGGAGGAGGAGCTGCAGCCGCCGCCATGGCCAGGACCCCCACCATGATCCCTGCCTCCCAGAGCCCCGGATCCTAAGACCTCCAGCGGTCCGGCGCAGCCTGACTGGAGGCCATAGAGACGGCCGGTCCAGTGGGAGCAAGATGAGGGGGCCGCGGGGGCCGCCACGGGTCCCCCAGAGCCAACCGGCCGGACGCGAGTGAGAGGCTGGGCCCAGGGCCGTCGAGCCAGGCTCAGAGACGTCGAGAAAGCGCGGGTGCAGTCCCCGCTGGAGCGGCTGCACAGTACACAGTGTCCCCGAGGTAGGCGCTCCAGGCTCAGCGTTCGAGCTCCGGGCCGCGGTGGGCGCCACACACCGAACGCTGCTCAGGCCTTGGGGCTTCGGCTGGAGTTCTTGTCAATTGGGTTTTCGCGCCGTCCGGAGCGCAGGGGGCGGAGCCTCTGACTGCTTCTGGAGGCGGTGTCTACGGTGAGCCACGAGGACCAAACTACTTCGTTTAGCGATTCAGCAGGTGATAGAGCCCGTTTTATCCCGGAGTCCTAGTGGAATTTTGGAGATTCACAATTAGGTGTTACAGCCAAGTTTGACCATTGAGGACGTGATTTGTCTAAGGTTATCCAGTCATTTGGTGGCTGAATTAAGACTTAGACTTTAACCATTCCTAATATTATATTTTTGAAGCTCGGAAGTTGTGGTGCACACCACAATACAGCATGTTCTACATAGAGAGCTCCTGTTCAGCCAAGAGATTCTGTCAAATTAATAAGTAAATAGATAAATAAAGAAAGAAATGAATGGATAGATAGATAGATAAATGATAGATAGATAGATAAATGATAGATAGATAGATAGATAGATAGATAGATAAATGATTGATTGATAGATAGATAGATAGATAGATAGATAGATAGATAAATGATAGATAGATAGATAGATAAATGATTGATAGATAGATAGATAGATAGATAAATGATAGATAGATAGATAGATAGATGATAGATAGATAGATAGATAGATAGATGGATGGATGGATGGATAGATAGATAGATAGATGATAGATAGATGATAGATTGATAGATAGAAATTAGGAAAAGGTAGAAAAGCTGGGTGGTAGTGGTACAATGCACGACTTTAATCTCAGCACTCGGAAAGAAGAGGCAGGCAGATCTCTGAATTCAAGGACAGCCTGTTCTACAGAGTGAGTTTCAGGACAACCAGGAATACAGAGAGAAACCCTGTCTCAAAAAAAATTTATTTTATTTTATGTGTATACAAACATGTGTGTGCCTGGTACCTCTGGAGGCCAGAAGAGGACATGGAATCCCCTGGAACTGGAGATACAGGCAGTTTTAAGCCACAATATTGGTGCTCGAAACCAAACCCAGGTCCTCGGCAAGAGCAACAAGAACTCTTTACAACTGAGTCACATCTCTAGTTCCTGAGCTACATACACAGCCCATGGTTTAACCATTGTAAAACGTACTCATAAAACCCTGCGACTGTGGTTAAAGATTTAACTGCTCTAGAACATCACCCACGACAGTACTTCTCCTTTCACACTTTCATCAGAGAGGTTAGCAAACACACTGTGGCATAACCATGGCTTAACCATACAATGGAATCCTTCTCAGCATAGAAAGAAACAAGGGTTGGGGGGGGTAGTTTATTGGAAAAGTACCTACCATTCACGAGGTGGTGGGATCAAACCTGAACACTGCCAAAAAGTAAGACTAGATCAATAAAAAGCCAAGCATGGAGCAGGGGGTTAAAGAGATGGCACAGATGTTAAGGGCACCAGCGCCTTTAACAGAGGACCCAAGTTCAATTACCAGCACCCACATGACAGCTCATAACTGACTATAACTCCAGTTCTAAGAGATCCATCATCCTTTTCTGGTCTCTGGGTGCCAAACAGTGAAGAGACATATATTCAGGCAAAACATTAGCTCATATAAATAAAAATAAATAAATTTTAAACGCAAAAGTGAAAACAATCATGGGGCAGGAGAGATAGCTCAGTGGTTAGGAGTGCACACTGCAAGAGATAGTTCCAGGAGAGGCTTCAAAAGTACAGAGAAACCCTGTCTCGAATCCCCCCCCCCAAAAAAAAAAGAAAAAAAGAAAAAAAAAGAGGGCACACTGCTCCTGCAAAGGACATAAGTTTGGTTGCCAGCACCTAAGTCAGGCAGCTCACAACAACCTGTAACTCCAGCTCCAGGGCTTCCGAGCCCTCTTCTGAATTTCATAGGTACTCACTCACATACACATGTCCACACTCAGATACACAGCTATTCACATAATTTAAAAATAAATAAACTTAGCCGGGCAGTGGTGGAGCACGCCTTTAATATCAGCACTCAGGAGGTAGAGGCAGGCAGATCTCTGTGACCTCGGTGTCAGCCCGGTCTACAGAGTGAGTTCCAGGACAGCTAGGGCTGTTACACAGAGAAACCCTGTCTCTAAATAAATAAATAGTTTAAAAATCTATTTATTTTTTTTTGTACGAATGTTCAACATATGTGTTACTGCTCCCCATGGAAGTCAGAAGAGGCCATCAGATCCCTCGGAACTGAAGTAAGAGGTACCTATGAACCTATGAGCTGGGACATGAACCACGGTCCTCTGTAAAAACAGCCAGTGCTCTTAGCCATTGAGCCATTTCTCCAGCCCCCTAAAAATAATAACATTGGGGCTGGAGAGATGGCTCAGCGGTTAAGAGTACTGACTGCTCTTCCAGAGGCCTGAGGTTCAATTTCCAGCACCCACATGGCAGCTCACAACTGTCAGTAACTCCAAGATCTGACACCCTCACACAGACATACATGCAGGCAAAACACCAACGTACATAAAATAAGAATAAAAATAAATTATTTAAAAAATAATAATAACATTGAAACAAAACTAAACCTCCAAAAGGTAAGTACAATAGCACACACCTGCAATCTCATCACTTGGGAAGCTGAGGTAGGATGAATTGTAAGCTAGCCTGGGCTAAATCATGACTGCCAGATCTGCCAGGGGTGCATAGCAAAATTCTGTATAATAATACTAAAGACAACTAGTAATACATGAACAACATAGATACATCTCAGAATCTTTCTTCTGGAGCCAACAATGGTGGTGCATAGCTCTAGTTTCAGCTGTTTTAGAGACCAAAGCAGAAGAATTGCTTGAGCTCACAAATTCAAGACGAGCCTGAGTAACATAATGAGATGTATTCACCCAAAATTCCTATCATTTAATTTAATTTTATGTATGTGGGTGTGTTTCCTGCATCAGTGTCTGTGAACCACATGTATGTTTGGTGCCTGTGAAGGTCAGAAGAGGGTGTTAGTTAGATCCCCTGAGACTGGAGTTGCAGAAAGTTGTGAGCCACCATGTGGATGCTAGAAATCAACCCAGGTCCTCAGCGCTCTTAACCCTTGAGCCATCTCTCCAGCTCCTACTTGCATTTTTTAAGAGAAAGCTGAGCTAGTCACGACGACACTCCCTGTAGTACCAGCTTTTGAAGGTAGAAGCAGGAGTTCTAGGATATCCTCAAGTTCATATTGAGTACAATACCAGCGGGGCTGAACGACAATTGAAATTAAAAACTGAACAATTGCCAGGCAGTGGTGGTGCACGCCTTTAATCCCAGCACTGGGGAGGCAGAGGCAGGAGGATCTCTAAGAGTTCGAGGCCAGCCTGGTCTACAAAAGCGAGTTCCAGGACAGGCTTCAAAGCTACAGAGAAGCCGGGTGGCAGTGGCGCATGCCTTTAATCCCAGCACTCAGGAAGCAGAGGCAGGCGGATCTCTGTGAGTTCGAGGCTAGCCTGGTCCACAAGGGCTAGTTTCAGGACAGTCTCAAAAGCTACAGAGAAACCCTGTCTCAAAAGAACAAAAATAAACAAACAAACAAAAAAAAGGAAAAAAAGAAAGAACAGACCAATGGTGAGTTGTTTGGGGCTGGAGAGATGGCTCAGAGGTTAAGAACACTGGCTGCTCTTCTAGAGGTCCTGAGTTTAATTCCCAGCAACCATATGATGGCCCTCAGCCATCTATAATGAGATCTGGTGCCTTTTTATGGCATGTGCATATATAATAAGTAAATAAACTTTAAAAAAAAAAGCACTCAGGAGTCAGAGGCAGGCAGATCTCTGTGAGTTCCAGACCAGCCTGGTCTACAAGAGCTAGTTCCAGGACAGGCTCCAAAGCCACAGAGAAACCCTGTCTCAAAAAAAGAAAAAAAAAAAAAAGCTGAGGCTGGAGCTGGGCAGTGGTGGCACACGTCTTTAACTCCAGTATTCAGCAGGCGGAGGCAGGCTGATCTCTGTGAGTTAGAGGCTAGGCTGGTCTAGGAGTTCCAGGCCAGCTAGATGTTTGTGAGTTTCAAGCTAGCCTGGTCTACATAGTGAGTTCAAGGACAGTCAGAGCAACACAAAGAAACCCTGTTTGCATAAAAAAGGAGTTCAAGGCCCAAGCAGGGAATAGGGGCACACACTTTTAATCCCAACACTCAGGAAGCAAAGGCCGGTGGATCTCTGAGTTCGAGGCTAGTCAGGTCTACACAGAAAGTTCCAGGTGAACCAGGTTTATACGTAAAAACCCTTTCTTAACAAAAAAAGTTTAAGGCCCAGGCTGAGTGAGACAAGTAGTGTGTCCCTGTGTCAAAACACTGAGGGCTGAGGATATAGTTCAGGGACAGAAGGTTTGCCAATCATGAACAAGGTCTCCAGCACTGTAAAAGGTAATGAAATAAATTTAAAAATTAAAGAATTAGTTTCTTTTTATTTTATGTTTGTGTGTATGTTTTCCTGCATGCCTATATATATATACCATACATGTGCCTGATTCCTGAGGAGGTCAGAAAAGGGTGTTGGATTTCAAAATTGGAACTGGATTTACAGATGGTTGTGAAAGACCATGTGGGTGCTGGGAATCAAAGCTGGATTATCTGTAAGAACAACAAGTACTCTTTGGGTTTTCAAGACAGCATTTCTCTGTGTAGCCCTGGATGTCCCGGAACTCACTCTGTAGACCAGGCTGGCCTGGAACTCACAGAGATCTGCCTGCCTCTGCCTCCCTAGTGCTGGGATTAAAGGTGTGCGCCACCATGCCTGGCTTGAGAACCAACTCTTAATTTGTACCAGTCATCATCTCCTTTAAGCTAATATCTCCCATTATCTTCCATGGTATACTTCCATCATTCACCCATCCCTGAAATAGTATGCCATGCTGGCTCCAGGCCAGCTGTCAACAAAGCATATGTGAGCAAACAGATGAAAACCACGATCTTCTTGGCGTTTATATACTAGTTGAAAGATACCTTAATTAAAGTGACAATAAAGTATATGGCATGTAAGGACAATCATAGAAGAGGAGATAGTGATGGAAGTAGGGTAAGGGAAAGGCAGGTTCCACTCAACAGGTAAAGGCATTTTCTGCCAAGCGTGATGACCAGAGCTCAATCCCTGGAATTCACACAGTGAAAGGATTCTCTCCTAGAGAGCTGACTCCCATGGGTTGTCTTCTGACGTCTGCACCCATGGCATGTATGCACTTCTCCTCTGCACAGGCAAACTAACTCAACATTAAAAAAAAATGTGTGATGGTTGGTGGGGGACTGGAGCGATGGTTCAGCTGTTTAGAATGCTAGCTCTTGGGACTGGCAAGATGGCTCAGTGGTTAAGAGCACTGACTGCACCTCCAGAGGACCCGGGCTCAATTCCCAGCACCCACATGGCAGCTCACAGCTGTCTGTAACTCCAGTTCCAGAGGATCTGACATCATTATACCAATGCGCATGAAATAAAGTTAAAGTTTTTTAAAAAAAAAGAATGCTAGCTCTTCTTCCAGAGCTTGATTGCCAGTGCCCATATGGCCGCTCACTGTACCAGCTCTAACTCCAATCTCAGCGGGATAGAATGCCATCTTCTGGCCTCCATGGGCACTGCAAGGATGGAATGCACAGACACATATGCAGGCAAAATATCCATACACATAAAAATAAATAGCTATGTTTTTAAAGTGGTAAGCATCATCTGGGGCTAGTCAGGTGTGGTGGCTTAGGAAGTACAGGTGGAAGATTAGAAGTTAAAGATTATCCTTCACTGCATAGCTAGTTTCAAGCTAACATGGGCTACATGAGACCCTATCTCAAATATATATATATGCAGTAGTTGGCTCAGTTGTGAGTGGTCCTCTCTGCAGATTAGGATGTAACTTCCTTTTGGTGACATGAGCAGTTACACCTCTTCCATCTGCTTTTCAATTTCCCACCATTTCCGGGCCTCTCTTATAATCTTTTGCATACTCTCATTCTCCAGTGGTTCTCCTATTCCTTTACTATTAATTACTATTATTTGATAGGCTTTTGGAAAAGAAAGAAGGAAAACACAAGGAACCAACCCTGAAAGAACCAGCCTAGGGCTTACTTTCTCTAAAACCTCTGCACACACATCTACTTCCTCCACCTCAGTCAAAATTTTGTGGTTTAAATGTAAGGTTTCTGGGCTTCCACTGTACTTGATGCATCATGTCACACATTTTTTTGTTTACATGTGTCCTGCCATCATCAGATTCCCCTGGAGAAACAAGGGGATCGGGAGGCACCATCTATGGGCACTGGGAACCAAACTCAGTTCCTCTGCACGAGCAGTACACACTTTTAACTGCTGACCCACCTCTGAAGTTCCTCTTTTTGGTTGTTTTTGTTCAGTGCTGGGCCTTGCACATCCTAGGCTTGTGCTGTCCTCACGAAACTGTGCCCAGTGCTTAGGGGTATTTAAACTTCCAGCCCTCGCCTTTCCTCTCAAGTCCCTTTTTAATTCAAAATCCCTTTCTCTTGTCATTTTGGTGCCAATATATACCCTCCTTATCCCATTTACTTGGGAAAGCTAATTCCATCGATACCTCTGAATCCTCATAATGTAAGCCCTTCCCCATGGCCAGCTGACGTCTGTACTTACTGCCTCTGGATTCTATTCCTTTCTTACTTCTAGGAACAAGACAATTCACTCTTTAGAAGTCTGTGCTGTAAGGTTAAAAAGAATAGGACTTCGGGCAGTGGTGGTACACGCCTTTAATCCCAGCGCTCGATGCAGAGGCAGGCAGATCTCTGAGTTTGTGGTCAGTCTGGTCTACAACAAGTTCTAGGACAGCCACAACTATACAGAGAGGCCCTGTCTCGAAAAACCAAAACCAAACCACATAAACAAACAATGGGGCCTGCCAGATGTGGTGGCACAGGCCCTGCAGAAACAGGCCAATCTTTGTGAGTCTATGACAAGCCTGGTCTACATAGTTCCAGGACAGTCAAGGTTATGAAGAGACAGACACAGAGAACTTGTCTCAAAAGCAAACAACAAAAGCAAGGTCCATGAGTGGGTAAAGGTACTTCCTACCAAGACTGATAACCTGTTTTTGATTCCCTGAACCCACATGGTAGAAAGTGAAAAACTGACTTCTTCAAGTTTTCCTGTGACTTCCACACATGGCATACATAGAATAAATAAAAAACTAGATAGATAAACAAATAGATAGGTAAAAATTTAAAAAAGAAAGAAATCCCAAACACAAACGTTTAAATACTCCTGGACTTTACTAAGGTTTTTTTTTTTTTTCCCGAAGTCCTACTATTCTCTTGATCCTTTTGACTACTTTTTCCCTTCTTTTTACTGTCAAACCTAATGGTCACTATCCTAATTCAAGCCTCTCTCATAATTATCATAATTGTACTAATGCCATGTGTTTTTCCTGATTTATCCTACTCTTCACCATCTATTGTATATATTTATTTCACTGAATAAACATTTTTGAGGCTCTTCATTGTCATAAGCCAGATAAGATGGATCCATGCCCTACTTACCATTTATTTTCCTAAAATATTGGTTTATAAATGGCAGTGCACGAGCCTCACTCACTGCCTTTGCTGTGTTTGTTTCTGCTGGTGCTAGATATTGATGCTAGAGCCTTGGACAGGTTAGGTGTGCTGGTTTGAATGAGAACGGCCCCCATAGGCTCATGTATTTCAGTGTTTGGCCTCTAGTTAATGGAACTGTTTGGGAAGGATTAGGAGGTGTGGCCTTGTTAGAGTAAGTGTGTCACTGGAGGTGGGCTTTGAGATGTCAAAAGTCCCCTCCAGGCCCAGTCTCACTCTGTGCTTGTAATTTATGGATCAGATATGAGCTCTCAGATACTGCTCCAGTGCCATATTTGCCTACCTGCTGCCACATTTCTCTGACAAGACAATCATGAAATAACCCTCTGAAACAGTAAGCAAGCCCTCAATTAAATGCAATAAGAATTGCCTTAGTCATGATGTCTTTTCACAGCAATAGAACAGCAATTAAGATACTAGGCAAGCCTTCTATCACTGAGCTACATTACTAGCATAACTCTTAGCTGTTTTAAACAGGCTCTTATTGGGTAGTTCAGACTGGCCTGGCCTTCAACTCTGTGCAGTCCAGGCTGGCCTCAGCTGATCCTTCTACTTTGGCATTCTGAATGCTGGAATTACAGGCATGTCAACATGCCTGGCTAAGGCAATATTCCTTATCCTGAACCTGTAGGCCTTTGGTATTTTTTTTTCTTCCCATTTGGACTTTTATTTATTTATTTATCTCTTTATTTTTGGTTTTTCCAGGTATTAAAGACAAGGTTTCACTATGTAGCTTTGGAGCCTGTCCTGGCACTAGCACTGTAGACTAGGCTGGCCCGGAACTCACAGAGATCCACTTGCCTCTGCCTCAAGTGCTGGGATTAAAGGTGTGTGCCACCACTGCCCAGCTCATTCAGACTTTTTGAGACAGGGTTTCTTTGTGTGGCCCTGGCTGTTGTGGATCTTGATCTATAGATCAGGCTGGCCTAGAACTCAAAGATCTGCCTGCCTCTGCCTCTGCCTCACAAGTGCTAGGAATGAAGGCGTGTACCACTACTGCCCAGTGGGCCCTTTTTTTTTTTTTAAATCAAGATAGGATTTCTTTGTTTAATAGCCCTAACTGTCCTGGAACTGTCTAGCTCTAGTAGACCAGGCTGACCTTGAACTCAAAGAGATCCCCCTGCTTCTGCCTTCCAAGTGTTGGGATTAAAGGCACGTGCCACCACCACCTGTCCTTTGCTTTTTTAAAAAAGGCATTTTTGTTTCATTTTATTTTAATTTTATGTGAATGAGTGTTTTGCTTGCATGTATGTCTGTGTAATATGTGCCCACGAAAGCCAGAAAAGGCTATCAGATCTCCAGGACTGGAGTTATACGTACTTGTGAGCTACCTTGTAGGTGCTGTGAATTAAACCTGGGTCCTCTGGAAGATCAGCCAGTGCTCTTAACCACTGTGTCATCTCTCTAGTGTTTCTTGCTCTTTAACATATTTTTTTATTTTTTTAAAGATTTATTTATTTATTATGTAAACAGTGTTCAGCCTCCATGTATGCCTGCTGGCCAGAAGAGGGAGCCAGACCTCATTATAGATGGTTGTGAGCCACCATGTGGGTTGCTGGGAATTGAACTCAGGACCTCTGGAAGAGCAGTCAGTGCTCTTAACCTCTGAGCCATCTCTCCAGCCCCTCTTTAACATATTCTTAAAAGATTTACCATTTATTTTTATTTTATGTGTGTTAAGTAAAAATAATAAGAAAAGGGCAGCTCAGCCGGCAGAAGAAATCCAATTAGGTCAAATCAAACCAAATCAAAATGCCATCGTTTTATTAAGAATGACGCTCTCAGGTGGTGGGAAGACAGGAAAGCAGGGAAGCCCATGCAGACCGGAAAACCACGTGTTTCTTCTCTGGGAGCACACTTAAATACCCTGTCGGAGTGGTCCTGATGGGGGATGTCAGGACCTGGCATGCTGGGATTTGGAGTCCAGAGCAATGCAATTCCCAGGCCAGGTTGGCTGGCTGGGATGGATGACAGGGGCTGGGGGCTACGCTACCAACTTAACAATGTGTATGAATGTTTTGTCTGCAAATATATATATATTTACCTGCAGAGGCAAGGAGAGGACATGAGATCCTCTGTATCTGGAGTTACAGTTCATTGTAAGGGTTGTGAGCTGCCATGTGGGTTCTGGGAGTCAAATCCCTGTCTCAGGTAGCATGCAGTCCTGTCTTCCCAGCAACACTCATCTATTTGTTGTTAAAGAGTCTCCTTTGTTTCTATCTCCAAGTTCGTTCTTTCCCACTTTGTTCTATCTGAGATAGCGCTGTTCTTTGCTACTTTGGCCTGCTGCTTTCTGCTTACTTAGTAAATGCTTCAATTCATTAAACAGATAAAAACTATCTACTAAGGACCAGGCTACTTTATCTTTAGGATAAAACCAGTTCCCCTGGCTGCTCTCCTTGTTTTTCTTTCAAAAGGGTTTCTCTTCTATTTTCTTTACTTTCTTATTTATTTATTTTTTGAAGCAGGATTTCTCTGTGTAGCTCTGACTGTTGTGAAACTTGTTTTTTTTTTTTTTTTTCTTTTTAAGACAGGGTTTCTCTGTATATCTCTGACTGTCCTGAAGCTTACTCTGTAGACCAGGCTGGCCTTGAACTCACAGAGAGTTCCTGCCTCTGCCTCCCTGGGATTAAAGGCCTGTGCCATCACCACCATGCATGAAACTTGGTTTGTAGACCAGATTGGCCTCGAACTCAGAGATTTGCCTGCCTCTTCTGCCTCCAAGTGCTGAAGTTAAATGCCTGGGCTGCCATCGACCAGCTACTTTCCTTATTTTCAAGTGTTCTTTTATTTCCCCTTTTCTTCACCTTACCTCCTTTTGACAGAGTCTCATATAACTCACTCAGGCTACCCACAGACTCACTGTGTCTGCAACCAGAGAATTATTTTGAGCTCCTGATTCCCCAGGCGCCAGGATTACAGGTGCATGTCCCTGAGTCCAGACCACATGTAGGAAGAGCAGTAGTCTGGCCCAGAACATCTGAGATCTGGCCTCTAATACTGATTCATTGCATAATTCTGAGACAGTCCCTGGCAGTAACTAGTTCTGGTAAAGACAATTTACACAGCTGACACTTTGGGTTATGGGTCACCTAGCTATGGTCTAGGACTCAACTCCATCCAGTTGTTGTATGGGTTTTTCAACAGATCACTTTTGCCTTTTTAAATAGTTAGAAAAAAAATACAAAGACCATGTCGTGACACGTGAAAATTACTTCATATCCAAATGTCAGTGTTCAAAGGTTTATTTTTACAGCCTTCTTGTCTAGTCTGGCCTCTAGCTCCCCATTCCAAGCAATTCTCATTGCCCAGCCTCTCCAGTAGCTGGGACTGAAGCTCCTCAGGGAAAAGGTTTTACTGCACATGGTTACACCCACTTATTTAACACATCCAAGCACACAATTTAGCACAGGCCAAGTGGGTTGTTTATTAGTGGACCTTGCGGAGAATGCTGCGTGTCAACACGTGCCTTGGACTTCTGTCAAGATCCCTGTACAGCTAGCTGGTTCATTACTTGGGCCTCCCTCTTACCTCCCTCCTTAAAGTATCTAGGTGGTGGCGCCTGGGTCATAGTATCCTCCCAAAATGCCTGACTCTGCTGGCATTTAGTAGGGAGGTAGTAGAGCGACGATTGAAGGGCCAGAGCTGTAGCTTCAGCTCTGGGAGGGAGAATAGATTTCCCCGTGTCCCTCCACTTCCTCCTCTGTGCAGGATAGATAACGCAGCGCCTGAGATTAGCAGTGGGAAGCGCTTAGCGACATATTCACGTGTTTCTACTAATGCCTCCACTTGTTGTTTCCTGAGGAAGCGTCCGAGCCGGCGCAGCACAGAGGCCGGGGGGGGGGGGGGGGGGGGGAGAACAGCTAGGTAGGCGGCGCCACAGGTCTCACTAGCTCAGACCACGACGCCATTAGAGCGTGTACCCCCTCCCTGTCTCCTGGCAATCAAGCGGCGGGGGGCGGGGCGTGATGGGCAGGGCGGGGCTGCGCTTCCGCTGCGCGAGGCCGCGCGGGGCCGCTCGCGGGAGCCCGGCACAGTCGGGAACCCGGCGGGTTGCGCGGCCGGATGAGGGAGGCGATGGAGCCTGAGCCGGAGGTGCTGCTGCAAGAAGCCCGCGAGAACGTGGAGGCGGCGCAGAGCTACCGGCGGGAGCTGGGCCAGCGGCTGCAGGGGCTGCGGGAGGCGCAGAGGCAGGTCGGAGGGCCGCTGCGGGCCTTGGAGGGCGCGGGCCATAGGGTGGGCGCGCGCGGCGGGACACCCCGAGGCTCTGAGGGGGAAGGCAGTCGCCGACTTGTTGGAGACGGGTCCTGGTGAGGTGGGCGCTGCAGAGTTCTTGAGGGGGAGACAAGTTTGGGGAACCGAGGAAGGGTGAGGGGACCGCCCCTAAGCCGCCGTGCGGGGCACTTGGTGGAAGTAGGGGTGGCGTCGGAGGTTGAGCAAAATCGGAGGGATCCCAGAGTAATGACCGAAGAGAGTCGGGAGGAAGGGGGCATAGTGAGGGGAAGCCTGTGGTAGATACTCAGTTTAGAAAGCCTCAGGGCAGTGACCTGGGAACAGTCAAGGTGGAAACGAAGTACACACGGAGAGGGAAGGAGTAAGGAGAAACGGAGAGGTTGAGCAGTAATGCCGAATGAATGGGGTTAATACTTGGATATCTCACATGATCGCAAATGCCTTGAAAAATTATTGAGTAATCTCTAGAGGGGCTAGAAGTTTAGGTGAAGGATGTTGAAGGACAGAAGGAGGAACACAAGATGTTTCAGAGAGGGTATACAAAGGTGAAGGGAAGTGGAAAAACGGATTTAAAGAAAGGACTCCTGCCGGGCAGTGGTGGCGCACGCCTTTAATCCCAGCACTTGGGAGACAGAGGCAGGCGGATCTCTGTGAGTTCGAGGCCAGCCTGGTCTACAGAGCTAGTTCCAGGACAGGCTCCAAAGCCACAGAGAAACCCTGTCTCGAAAAATCAAAAAAAAAAAAAAAAAAAAAAAAAGAAAGGACTCCTAAAAGAAGACGCTAAATATACTTTCAAATGGTGCGGTTATCTCTCCATCAGGAAAGGGCCAGCAAAGATATGGGAAAGCCACATGGCTCCTCTCTCAAAGGTGTACAGGAAAGGATAGAAACCCCTGCCAATGCTGGATAAGACCGATAATCCTCAGGTTACTATTAAGTGCTTAATTCATGCTTTTTGAGTAAATGACATTTCATCAGAATCACTCTAGGCCTAAATTTGCTACGAATGCGCATCATTACACTGGTAACCTCCATGCTGCCGTGTAGAACCATGGTGACACAGTGCTGTGTTAACAGTGTCTTTGAATGTCGTCATCACTAAGAATTCTCCATAAACTTTGGGTTTTATGTATTTTGAATCTCCGTAGAGCTGGTGTAGGCCAAGCATTATTATTTTAGGAGAAAAGTGGGATCAGAATCTGGCTATGACTCGCGATTAAACGTGATTTGCTGAGTACTTTCAAGGTCTTCCAGTGCACACATCTGGATTTCCTTTTGAAAGATCTGCGCTGTTCCTTCTACTATTTTGAAATAAATGTTCAAAAGTAGGACTTTAAAAATGAGTGTAAAATACCTCTTTTTATACAATATTGTTTAGTCTGAGAATCTTATCATGTTTACTGTGTACTTTTATCATATCCACCTCCCACTATACTCCCTTTAATTATTTAATTTTTGTTTTTTTGAGACATATTTTCTCTGTGTAACCCTGGCAGCCCTGGAACTTGCTCAGTAGATCAGACTGGCCTCGACTTCAGAGATTCCCCCTGCCACTGCCTCCTGAGTACTAGGATTAAAAGCAAAAGCCACTACCCCCCTGCTTTTTTATTTTATTTTAAATACAGCTCTTACTAAGTAGCCAAGACTGTACTGGAACTCATTATGTAGCCCAGACTGACATACAGCAAATTGGAAATCCTCCTGCCTCAGACTCTGGAGTACTGGGATACTGGGATAACAGGAATGTTCCACCACACTTGGCTAAATTACTCCTTAATAAATGACTAATGTTGCCCGGTGGTGGTGGTGGTGCACACCTTTAATCCCAGCCTCGGGAAGCAGAGACAGGCAGATCTTTATGAGTTTGAGACCAGCCTGGTCTACAGAGTGAGTACCAGGGTGGGCTCCAAAGGGGAAAAAAACAAAAATAAATGACTAATGTCAAATATCTTATTCATGAGCATGACTGTAGTTTATCTGCCCCAGCAATTAAGCATTAGTGTTGGCACTAGAAGAATGAAGTAAGCACCTGGGCGTAGTACTTATTAATTTTTTGTGTGTATATTGAATGTAATTTTAGTGTGATCCCCACCCTAGATAGTTAAAATGTTCAGTTCCTAAACCTAGGTGTGTGGGTGTGGCTCAGTGATAGAACACTTGCCTGTGGATAGATCCACAGCACTGAAAAAAAATCTAACCCTATGTTCTTTCATTTTTATATTTACTTAGTATTTATTTATTTTTTGTTGTGTTGGGCATGGGACCCAGGACTTTAGGCATGCTGGAAAACTGCTCTACCTCTTGAGCAATTAACTTTTGAATCCAATAATTTAAATACAGAACATACTCCTATAATTAGTGTGGTTTAGTATGGTTTTCGTTCTGTTTTGTTTTTTTTGAAAGGCATTGTCTCATGCTTGACACAGAAAACAATAAGAACACATCCATCACAGTTTGGATTTCTGATGACATTATATTCTGACTACACCAAGTCATAGTGTCAGTCTCCTTTGTCAGCTGGGATGTGTTTTGTTCTAGTTGTGAGTTATCCCAGCTATTTCTAACTCACTGTACTTGTTCAGATTTGTAGAATAAGTAGAATAAGGCTCCTGTCAAGTCAATTTTCTTTTCTTTCTTTCTTTTTTTTTTTTTGAGACAAGGTTTCTCTGTAGCTTTGGAGCCTGTCCCGGAATTAGCTCTGTAGACCAGGCTGTCCTCAAATGCACAGAAATCCTCCTGCCTTTGCCTCCCAAGTGCTGGGATTAAAGACATGTGCCACCACCGCCTGGTTTAAATTTTAAGAAAGTTAGCCGGGCGGTGGTGACGCATGCCTTTAATCCCAGCACTCGGGAGGCAGAGGCAGGTGGATCTTTGTGAGTTCGAGACCAGCCTGGTCTACAGAGCTAGTTCCGGGACAGGCTCCAAAGCCACAGAGAAACCCTGTCTCGAAAAACCAAAAAAAAAAAAAAATTTTTTTAAGAAAGTTCTATGTTACAAAAATATCAAAATGAATAGGTGCCTTTGTTTGTTGATTAGGATATTTTTAGAGTTCCAATCATTTTCAGATTAATTGCATCAAGTATATGGTTTTTTGAGTAAAAATGTTGTTTTGAGAAGGATGAGAAGAACTGAGAAGAAGGGATGCTGCACTGGGGATATCTTTACTTGGTTTTGACTTTTTGTTTTGATTTTTGAGACAGGGTTTCTCCGTAGACCAGGCTGGCCTGGAACTCAGAGCTCCTTGTGACTTTTTTTTTTTAATATTTTTATGGTTTATTTAACTTTATTTTATGTGCATTGGTGTGAAGGTGTCAGATCCCCTGCAACTGGATCTTCAGACAGTTGTGAGCTACCATGTGGGTGCTGGGAATTGAACCCAGGTCCTCTGGAAGAGCAGTCAGTGCTCTTAACCACTGAGCCATCTCTCTGGCCCCCTACAGAGCGAGTTTTAAGGTAGTCTCCAAAGCTACACCGAGAAACCCTGCCTCAAAAGGGGAGGTGGGGGAATGGAATCCACGGCATCATGTAAATTGCTTTGCCACTGAGCTACACCCCAAGCCAGTGTTTCCTTTTTTCCCTTGTAATAAAATTCACATCATGTAATTCATTCAGTGGTTTTTAGTGTACATACAAAGTTATTTAGCTGTAGGAACTAGATAGATGGCTCAGAGGTTAAGATGGCTGCTCTAGAGGACCTGGATTCAATTCCCAGCACCCGTATTTTAAATAAATACAGTTCTACGCACTCTCCTGGCCTCCAAAGTCACCATACACATTCACACATGCATGCATGTGTGGAAAATACCCAAACACATTTAAAAAATAGTTAAAAAGTTAATTTAAAATTGTTTAAATAGGGCTAGAGAGATGGCTCAGTGGTTAAGAGCATTGGCTGCTCTTCGAGAGGTCCTGAGTTCAATTCCCAGCAACCACATGGTAGCTCACAACCATCTGTAATGAGATCTGGCACCCTCCTCTGGCGTGTGGGCATATATGAAGCCAGAATGTTATACACATAATAAATAAATAAATCTTTTAAAAAATTGTTTAAATAATGATGTGTTTTATAGAATGTTTTCATTATTCTCTAGAAATACTGTGTATTTATCAATTGTCACTTTGAGTAACCAAATAGCAACCTAAACTATTGTCTATTTTTATGGATTTACTTATTCTGGACCTTTCCTTCTTCCTCCAGCTTCCTTCCTTCCATCTAGGTCCCATGTAGTTCCCACTGGCCTTGAACTCTCTGTGTAGCCACTTATGACCTGGAACTTCTATCCTCCTGTCTGTACCTCCCAAATTCTTAGATTAGAGGCATATACCATCACTCCTAGTTTAAGTGGTGATCCAGAACCTCGTGCATGCTAGCTAGCTACGTCCTTAGACCCTATGCTAGGCATATTGTATAAACAGAATCATGCAATATGTAGTCCTTCGTGACTGCCTTTCTTGGCTTAGACATCTACAGCCTGACATTGGTGGCACACACCTTTAATCTCACCGTTTGCGAGGCAGAGGCAGATGGATCTCTGAGTCTGGTCTACAGAGTTAGTTCCAGAACTGCCAGTGCTACACAGAAAAACTCATATATTGAAAAAGCCAAATAAATAAAAATTTAAAAATGTATTTTCAGGATTCATCTATGTGGTAGCGTTTCTTAGTACTTAAGTCCTTTCATGGCTGAATAATGTTTGTGATATGAATACATCTTGTGTTATTTATCCATTCACCAGTTGTTAGATAATGGGGTTTATTCCGCTTTTTAACAATTATGAATTACAAATCTCTCTGTACAGTTTTTTTATGTGGGCATGTTTCAATTTTTTTTAGAACATACCTACCAATTACTAGATCACATGGTAACTTTTTAATTTACGATTTGTTTAACTGTGTCACAGATTCTTGGCATACATTTTATCTTTCCTTTCGTTTCTTACCACTTAAAATTTTCTCATAACTTTTGTCGATTGTTAAGTGGCGTATATGAAAGTCTAGGGGAAGAAGGATAAAAATCTTTTAAATTATTCTGTCAAAAACATGTAGCAGTTTCTCCTCTGTGGTTAAGTTTAGGCCCCACCCTCTGTTTTTAGAGAAAAGGAAGTTCTGTGTAGGAATGCAAGGGTTGTCTCTGACTTACTGTTTTGGTTTTTTGTTTTCTTTTTTGAGACACGTTTTCATGTTTCTAGGCTAGCTTTGAACATGATAGTTAGCTGAAGATGATCTTAACTCCTGCCTCTACCTCTGAAGTGCCAGCAATACAGGCCTGTCACCCAGCTCATCTTACTGCTTAAGTAAGTTAAAGGCTAGAGATATGCTTGGTTGTCAGGAAGGCAGATAATGCTCACAGTAGCCTATTCTGATGTGGAAATCATTAAGAATAGTTTTCTGTACCTCCTGGAATCCATGGTACTAAGGAGTGAATACCAAAGAATTAAATAAATCCTACTCTCTGAAAGTACACCTTTGTTTATTCACGCAGTACATGTTCATTGTTGTACCAGAGATAACTTCTAAGTCCTGTATACTGAGGTCAGGGAAATAAACCTTCGTGGATTTACTTGTCTTCGGTGCCTGATAACTTATAACTTTTAGGGTATCACCCCTAAAAACAAAATAAACAAGATGAGCCTGAGTTGTTTTGCATTCATTTTAAGATTTTACATCCACTGTACTTTTCATCATTTGTGCTATTTCTAGAACAATGTAGTTTCTGCTTCTAAGCAGAGATTGAAGGAAAGGATGCCAGCTATCCACTCAGGCCTAACAGCAGTAGTACCTTGAGGGCATTGCTACAGTCTTAGGCCTGACACTTGAATTTTACAGATCCAATGGGGAGGGGCAGTGTGAGATACCAGAGAGCCTACAGTGTTTTAGTCTGTGTGCAGTTACAGCTCACCCTCTAAAATGACTATCTTGCCTTTCCTGTGTCTTTAGTAGGATGAATTCTGTAGCCTTCAGGCATTAACCAGCACAAGTCTTTGCTCCCTTAGAATATATGCTGCTATCCTAATTGAAGTACTGTTTGGTGGAGGCTCTACCCAGCTCTGGCCAGTGGTGACGCCTTAGTACTTGCTACGCTAACTGTGGTCCAAGACTTGCAGCAGTGACTTCATCTTGAAAAGAATGCAGAATCTTAGGCTTCAGACCAGACTCATTGAATCTACTTTAGCAAGATCCCTAAGTGTGATAAGAAAACATTAAAGGGCTAGAGAGATGGTTCAGTGGTTTAGAGTGTATACCGCTCTTGCAGAGGACCCAGGTTCTGTTTACAGCATCCATGTCAAGTTGCTGAAACCACTTGTAACTCCAGCGTCGGGGATGCAGTGCCTTGACCTCCACAGTGCCTGCACTCACACTGTAGTCCAGCACTCATGTACGCATACCTCCTACATACAGCTAAAATGAAATAAAGAAAATACACTAAAGACTGAGGTTCATGTGCTTAGAGTACTTTACCATTTCAGTAGACCTTCATTGATTTCTAGGGTTTATACTAAGTGGATTTTTATAAGTTGCCTTTTTTTTTCCCTCCAAGATTAAAATGTTGTGTAGGGCATGATGGTGCATTTTGGAAGTCCTAACACTTAGGCTAGAGGAGGATGGAAAGTTCTACCCTAGCCTGAGGGACCTAGTAAGACCCTGACTCAAAACAGTGTTGAAATATTATTATACATTTGAATGTTAGATAATTGTACAAAAAATGCAAGGGAATAACTGATGATCTTATTTTATTTTTTCTTTTTTTGAGACAGGGTGTCTCTCTCTGTAGCTCTGGCTGTCCTGGAATTAATTAATGATGTAGACCAGGCTAGACTGGCCTTGAACTCATAAAGATCCTCCTGACTCTGCAGCCCCTTCTGGGACTCAGGGCTTGCATCAACATGCCTGGATTAATAATCAATGGTCCTTTTTGTTTGTTTGCTTCAAGACAGGGTTATCTGTGTAGCTTTGGAGTCTGTCCTGGCATTCTCTTTGTACACCAGGCTGGCCTCGAACTCCTAGAGATCCACCTGCCTCTGCTGGGATTCAAGGCCTGTGCCACCAGTGCCCGGCATATAATTGATAATTTTAAGCCAATGACTACCTAGCATGTCTTTTTGTGACATTACAGCTTTCAGGGTAGCCAAAGTCTTGCTGTCCATTCAACATCTGCCTTCTGAATAGTTTGTGTTATTGATCATGCCACCACTTTGGCTAGCATCTTTTACTATCTGTAATGTAGCCAGTGAATAAGTTTATATATACTGTGTTTTTATTTATAATTTGTCTCTGTGTATGTTTCTTTTCTTTGGTTGTTTGGTCTTTGAAGTATGGTCCCATTGTATCTCTGATGGGCCTAGAATCCACTTGATAGTCCAGGCTGTCCTCAAACCTTGTTATTCTTCTGCTTCAATCTCAAGAGTGCTGGGATGATAGTGCCACAGGTTGAGTTGCATTCCTGGGCTCGAAGATCCTCTTAGTAACTGTGTCACAGTATGATGCCTAGCTTAGTTTTGTTTTTTAGATAATTGATTTTAGACTACTTCTTGAAGATTTAATTAGTATCCTTGTTTTGTTTTTTCTTTTTAGTAAGACCAGGTTTTTTTTATAGATCTTTATTCCCACAGGAGTTGAAAACACACAACAAACTAAAGATTCATAAAGAAAAACAGGTTATTTCAGAAAACCAAGACAGGAAGTCTTAGCTCCGTGAAGAAAAGAAAGCTATTATTGCTGCTTTTATCTCTCACTTCCCCTTCTGTTACCATTATGAAAACAGTAAGGAATCTGTTTAGATGTAATTTGGTACAGCAGTAACACTGTTATAATATCCTAAGACAACATTAAATATAGATCTAGGGAAAACTAAGAACAGATAAAATCATTTGAAAATAACCCATAATTACAATTGTAGACAGCTCTAGTTAGCATTTTGGTGTATCTGTCAGTGCATATTCTACAGAGGTGAGAAACTGCTCTATATGTAACTATTATTTTTCTTTTGGTTAGCAGTATAAGCATTTATTAAGAATATTTTCTCAAAAAACAAATAAAAAAAGTTGCCAGGTGTTATGGTACACCCCTTTAATCTCAGCACTTGAGAGGCAGTCAGATCTCTGTGAGTTCTGGGACAGCCAGAGCTGTTTTCAGAGAAACACTGCTTCAAAAAAACAAAACATTTTTTTCCAGGTTTGGGATGTGGCTCTGTAGCAGAGTACTTAGCCATCATGTACAAAGCACTTTTACATGCAGAGGTAAATAGATAACTAATAAATAAATACTTCAGGAGTTTTTCTTGGTAGTAGGATAAAATGTATTGACAAATATGGCAAAATATAAGCAGAATTCTGTAGGCAAAACTAAGTAATTGGAAGAGTGAGTGGGTGAGTCACGTATAACTCACTCTGTAGACCAGGCTGGCATTGAACTCAGAGGTCCATCTGTTTGTCTCCTGAGTACTGGGATTAAAGGTATGTCCCACTACTGCCCGGCCTATACATACACAAATTTATTTATTTATTTATTTATGAGAAGTGTGTGTGTGCCCAGGTGACTGTCTGAACCATATTCATACAGTATCCGCCAAAGCCAGAAGAGGATGTTGAAGTTATCGGAACTGGAGTTACAAGTAATTGTGAACTGCCTAATATGGGTGATAGGAACTGAACCCAGGACCTTCAGAAGACCAGCAAGTGCTTGTAATTTTTTTTTGTTATTTTATGTAATGAGTGTTTGCCTGCTTATCTGTGCGGTGATAGGAACTGAACCCAGGACCTTCAGAAGACCAGCAAGTGCTTGTAATATTTTTTTTGTTATTTTATGTAATGAGTGTTTGCCTGCTTATCTGTGCGTTGTGTGCGTGCAATTCCTGAGGAGGCCAGTAAAAGACCTCTAATCCTCTAGAACTGGAGTTACCAACAGCTTTTATCCACCATGTGGGTACTGGATACCAAGCCCAGATCTTCTCTAAAAGTGGCATATGTTCTTAACCACTGAGCCTCTCTGCAGCCCCCATCATACATATAATTTTGATAGAGAAATATTTATTTATTTATTGCACTTTTTTTTTTGAGACAGGGTTTCTCTGTAGCTTTGGAGCCTCTCCTGGAACTAGCTCTTATAGACCAGGCTGGTCTCGAACTCACAGAGATCCGCCTGCCTCTGCCTCCCGAGTGCTGGGATTAAAAGCACTACCACTGCCCAGCAAATTGCACTTATTTTTAAATTGGTAAGATAAGCTAATTTGCTTTCTAGAAAGTCTGTCAAGTGTAGGAATAATCTTTTATTATTGAAGGCTGTCAATGATACACTTATTATTGCAGTTATTCTACTTACTCTTTTTATTCAGGGAATCTAGTGAAATTTGACTTTCCTGATCATCTATTTCCTCATCTGTAAGTGAAGATTAAAGAAAATAGTACTTATGCTGGGCGGTACTGGTGCATGCTTTTAATCCCAGCACTTGGGAGGCAGAGGTAGGTGAACCTCTGAGTATGAGGCCAGCCTGGTCCACAGAGAGTTCCAGGACAGCCAGGGCTATGTAGAGAGGCCCTGTCTCAAAAAACGAAAAAGAAAAGAAAAAGTAAGTAAGAAGTACTGTGTCCAGTGAAATGGCTCACAAGTAAAGTGCTTGCTGCATATGGCTGAGGACATGAATTTGATCTCTGGAACATGCGCAAAGGTGGAAGGAAAGAACCAAATCCACAGTTATCCTCTGACCTTCTTGTGTATACGACGGTGCATGACACATCCCATCACACATACACAGAATAATAATAAACACAAATTTTAAAGGGGGTATTTAAAATGTTTAGCACAATGCCCAGGATATAGGATATTCTCAGTTAATTAGTACAATTAGTATTAACCACAATGATAAAAACTACTAAATATTATTCAAGATGACATCCTTGCTTCTACTGACAACTCCCCCCCCCCTTCAAGGCAGGGTTGCTCTTTGTAACAGAACTGACTGTCAAGGAAACAAGGCTGGCCTTGAACTCACAGAAATCCACTTGCTCCTGTCTCGCGAGTGCTCTGGGGTTAAAGCTGTGTACACCACCACCGCTCGGTGACAGTTTTATTTTTTTAATTTAATTTTAATTTTATTTTTTTAAATAGTCTTTCCCACTGGTATGGGTAACTTTTTGGTTTGTGAAGTAGGCTGGCTTGAAACTTGTGGCATTCCTGCCTCAGGCTCTGGGATGCGTGTGCCACCATGCCCAGTAGAATTGAGTTTTTTGTTTTTTGTTTTTTTTTTTTTAAAGTCAAGATCATGCCTTTTTCATTTTTACAACCCCAGTTCCTGGCACATAATAGACCTCAATAAATGTGAATGAAAGCCTTTATAAATGTGGGTGTAGTTTTGTAGAGCTCCTTCTTAGATTGTGATCTTGATTATATTCATTTTCTTCATTAATGCAGTTAATCAAGAGTTAAACATCTGTCTTGTCATATGGTTTGGTTATCTCCTGCTGCATAATGAACTGTTAAAAGTTCAAAAGTTTGGAAGCAAAGATTTTAGTTCTTTGGTGTGGCACATTCATAATCCTAGCACGAAAGCTACAGGAGGAGGATTTTAAGAAGTATGAGGTTGGCCTGGGCTACATACATAGTAAGACGCTTCCAAAAAAAAAAAATGCCAGGCAATGGTGGCACATACCTTTAATCCCAGCACTCGGGAGGCAGAGGCAGATGGATCTTTGTGAGTTCAAGACCAGCCTGGTCTACAAGAGCTAGTTCCAGGACAGCCTCCAAAGCTACAAAGAAACCCTGTCTTTATTTTTTCCCATGATATTTATTGAGCTCTACATTTTTCTCTGCTCCCCTCCCTGCCACACCCCTCCCTCCTTCAACCCTCCCCCAAGGTCCCTATGCTGCCAATTTATTCAGGAGATCTTGTCTTTTTATACTTTCTACTTCCCACATAGATTAGATCTATCTAAGTCTCTCTTAGTGTCTGTATTGTTGTCTAAATTCTCTGGAATTGTGGTTTGTAAGCTGTTTTTCTTTGCCTTATGTTTAAAAACCACCTATGAGTGAGTACATGTGATAATTGTCTTTCTGTGTCTGGGTTACTTCACTCAAAATAATGCTTTCTAGTTCCATCCATTTTCCTGCAAAATTCAAGCTGTCGTTATTTTTTTCTGTTGTGTAGTACTCCATTGTGTAAATGTACCACTTTTTTTATCCATTCTTTGATCAAGGGGCATTTAGGTTGTTTCCAGTTTCTGGCTATGACAAATAAAGCTGCTGTGAACATAGTTGAGCACATGTCCTTGTGGCACGATTGAGCATCCTTTGGATATATACCCAAAAGTGGTATTACTGGGTCTTGAGGAAGGTTGTTTCCTAATTTTCTGAGAAATCGCCACACTGACATCCATAGGGGTTATACCAGCTTGCATTCCCACCAGCAATGCAGAAGTGTTCCCTTTTCCCTACAACCTCTCCAGCATAAGTTGTCATCAGTGTTTTTGATCTTGGCCATTCTTTCAGGTGTAAGATGGAATCTCAGAGTTGTTTTGATTTGCATTTCTCTGATGACTAAGGATGTTGAACATTTCCTTAAGTGTCTTTCAGCCATTTTAGATTCCTCTGTTGAAAGTTCTCTGTTTAGGTCTGTGCTCCATTTTTTTTTTATTGGATTATGTGTTCTTTTGGTGTCCAATTTCTTGAGTTCTTTGTATATTTTGGAGATCAGACCTCTGTCTGATGTGGGGTTAGTGAAGATCTTTTCCCATTCTGTAGGCTGGAGTTTTATCTTGTTGACCGTGTCCTTTGCTTTACAGAAGCTTTTCAGTTTCAGGAGGTCCCATTTATTAATTGTTTCTCTCAGTGTCTGTGCTGCTGGGGTTATATTTAGGAAGTGGTTCCCTGTGCCAATGCGTTCAAGCGTACTTCCCACTTTCTCTTCTATAAGGTTCAGTGTGGCTGGCTTTATATTGAGGTCTTTGATCCATTTGGATTTGAGTTTTGTACATGGTGGTAGATATGGGTCTATTTTCATTTTTCTACATGTTGCTATCCAGTTATGCCAGCACCACTTGTTGAATATGCTTTCTTTTTTCCATTTGATATTTTTTGCTTCTTTATCAAATATCAGGTGTTCAAAGATGTGTGGATTGATATCCGGGTCTTCTATTTGGTTCCACTGGTCCTCCTGTCTGTTCTTATGCCAGTACCAGGCTGTTTTCAGTACTGTAGCTCTGTAGTACACTTTGAAGTCAGGGATTGTGATGCTGAAACCCTCTCTTGGAAAAACCAAAAAGGAAAAAAAAAAAAGACACTTTCTTTTTTCTTCTTTTTTTATTAATTGTTTTTATTGAGCTATACATTTTTTCCCTTTTCTCTTATATCCTCCCTCTCCTGTTCCACCCTCTCCCTGTCCCCCACACTCCCAGTTTACTCAGGAGATCTTGTCTTTTTCTACTTCCTTGGCAGATCCATGTATGTCTCTCTTAGGGTCCTCTTTGTTGTCTAGATTCTCTGGTGTAGTGTTCTGTAGGCTGTTTATCCTTCACTTTATGTCTAATATCCACTTATGAGTGGATATATATTATATTTACCTTTCTGGGTCTGGGTTACCTAACTCAGTATGGTTTTTTCTAGTTCCATCCATTTGCCTGCAAATTCAAGATGTCATTATTATTTACTGCTGAGTAGTATTCTATTGTGTAGATGTACAACATTTTCCGTATCCATTCTTTGGTTGAGGGGCATATAGCTTGTTTCCAGGTTCTGGCTGTTATGAATGCTGGTAAGACACTTAACACTACCACCCCTAAAAAAAAAAAAAAGAAAGAAAGAAAGAAAGAAAAACAAAGAAACAGGTCTGGGACCTAAGTGGGATCGAGTTTAGTTTACTCAGCAAAAATCTTGATCTGCTGTCAGATTACAGCAAGTTTCCAAGGTAGTGTGTTTAATTTTCAGAGCCTTAATATTAATTAGTAGGATTTCATTAGAGTCCTAAATGCCTTAGCATTAACTCAGTTTTCCTTTTTCCCCTTCAACCCCTTTCTGGACCACACCCTGTCTTCTGTCTTTCTTTCTCATTCATTTGTCTTCTCTACCATGATAATCACTTTACTCTCATGGTGTATCAGGACCTCCAAAAGTACCAAAACTCTTAAGAGTGAGGTCATAGCATCAGTTTCATGGAATTGCTATGAGTGTGTGACTGTTGCTTGTCAGCTTGACATCTAGGTGGGGAGGACAACCCTGGGCCTAGAGTTCCATTTCCTGGTGCATTCCTGGTGTACTAATTTAGAAGACTACTAAATCATCCCATATACTTTTTCTTTTTAAAACTTTTCAAAAAAAGACAGTCATGGTGGCACATGTCTTTATCCCAGAGGTCAGGAGACAGAGGCAGGTGGATCTCTGTGAGTTGGAGGCCAACTCTACATAGAGACTTTCAGGATAACTACGGCTATGTAGAAAGAGTCCCTGTCTTGAAAAAAATACTTATTTACTACTTACTACTGCTACTGCTACTACTGTCTCTGTGACCCTGACTGCTCTGGAACTTACTCTGTAGACCAGGCTGGCCCCAATTCGTAAAGATCCGTCTACCTCTGTCTCCCGAGTACTGGGATTAAAGGCATGTACACTAGTGCTGGGCTTCAAAAAAAATTTTTTTAAAAGAAAGTTTTTTTAAAAGCTTGCATGTGCCCTTTCCCCCAAACAATAGCTAGGCATGGTGACTCATCCCTATAGGAACGCTACATTTAAGACCAGTTGGTCTACATAGTTCCAGACTAGCCTTGCCAGGGCTACATCTAAGACTCAATCTTAATAATAAACAAAGCTGAAGATACAGCTCAGTGGTAGAGCAGCTTCCTATTCCTAGCTGTTTGTGGCCATTGTTGTTTTCGGGGTGTGTGTGAGAGAGAGTGCATGAGTATATGTATACAAATGCATGTGGAAGCTGGGGTTTAATGTCAGTGTCTTCTTGACTGCTTTCTGCCCTGTTTTTTGAGACAAGAGTCTCTCACTGAAACAGAACTCACTAATTCTGCTAGACTGTCTGCCAGTAAACCCCAGTAATTCTCTCTCCACACCCCCATCCCTACCCAGTGCTGGGATTACAGATGGACACCTCTGTGCCTAACTTTTTCCATCAGTGCTGGGATCCAAACACATGTCCTCACACTTGTGCCATAATATACTTTATTGATGGAATTATCTGCCAGTAGCCCCTGTATATTCTTGTTAGCTAATGTTTTTTGTTTGTTTGTTTGTTTATATTTGACATGATTTCTTTATTGAATCTTTGGGAATTTCACATCATGCATCCCAATTCTGCTCACCTCCCAGTCCCTCCATATCCTCTTTTCCCACTGTAGTGGCCCTCCCAACAACAACAAAACAAAACCAAAAAAAAAAAAAAAAAAAAGCAAGCAAACAAAAACAAAACAAAAAAGAATCTAAACAACACCAACAAAAGGCCTCTACCCTCCTGCATCTTCCCCACCTCTCCAACACCTCTTCATCCCTCCTGGTGGCCTTGGGAGCTGTGGTGTGTCACACAGTGATTTGTTCACTCGTCTTTACTTGCAAATGTTCATTGCAATGAATTACTGGTCTGGTACAAGGCCTCTGGTTTCTGGTACACCATCATCACTGGGTCCTCACCAACACTCCTCTTGGATATTTTGAGGTCTCCCCAAATCACGCAGTTATCGTTCTATGGAGGCCAACTCTACATAGAGACTTTCAGGATAACTACGGCTATGTAGAAAGAGTCCCTGTCTTGAAAAAAATACTTATTTACTACTTAAGTCCTTTCCTGAGCTCCAACAGGTCCTAGATGGGGTAGACGTTAGGCTTGGCCAACCTCACACCCACCTGTGGGTAGTAGTTGAGGTCAATACAGGCCACCAGGACACACCCCCTCAGGTGAGAGGTGGGGTCATCTCTCCTAAGTGCTTGGGTGGAGGGACAACTGCTCTCCAATGAGGGTAGGGGCCAGCTTCATTGTCCATGGAGGGGCAGGGTCGCCTCAGGTTGGTTCTTTGATTCCATCATGAATAGTTCCCATGGCCTCCTGAGGTGACATGGGCCACAGACATCAACGTAGACCCCAGCTAGAGCCAGACCATGGACCCAGACATGGCCCTGAGCTGCAGCTCTGGTCCGGACATCATCATGGTATCAGGTGGCAGTGCAGGCCACTCAGATATGCATGGCCCCACTGCAGCATGGCCCTTGACCACCAGTATGGACTCAGGTGGCTGACCTGACCTCGAGATTCACACAGCCCTTGGTGGCAACATCGGACACAGACTTCAACATAGACTCTGGATACGGTAGGACCATAGGCCCGGACATGGTTTTTAAAGGTAGTCTTGATTTTAATTTGACAAAACAATTAAGAAAATTCTTAGATTAAAGCTGGAGGATAAAAGTTCTTCTATAAGTAATAAAAATGGGTGTTTTAGAGATGATAGTTTAGATTCCAGTTACTTTGCTAACATCATATTTTACTTTGTTAACATATCAAATATATGTTGCACCTTTTTATTTTATTTTCTTCAATCTTTTGTGACTAGGTCTCTTGTAGCCCAAGATGGCCTTGAACTCTTTATCCTCCTATGACAACCTAAGTGCTTGATTATAAATATGCATAGTCAAGTCTGGCCAGGGATGTCTTTTTGTTTTGTTTTGTTTTTTAAGACAGGGTTTCTTCTGCCTCTGCCTCCCAAGGGCTGCGATTAAAGGTGTGCACCACTTCCACCTGGCCTGCTAGAGATATCTTAATTAAGGTTTTATATACATTTTATGACCTCTTTAAGTGACTTCTTTATTTTTATTTTATGTGCATTGGTGTTTTACCTGTATGTGTGTTTGTGTGAGGTGTTGGATCCTAGAACTAGAGTTATAGACAGCTGTGAGCTGCTGTGTGGGTGCTGGATCCTAGAACTAGAGTTATAGACAGCTGTGAGCTGCTGTGTGGGTGCTGGATCTTAGAACTAGAGTTATAGACAGCTGTGAGCTGCTGTGTGAGGTGTTGGATCCTAGAACTAGAGTTATAGACAGCTGTGAGCTGCTGTGTGGGTGTTGGATCTTAGAACTAGAGTTATAGACAGCTGTGAGCTGCTGTGTGAGGTGTTGGATCCTAGAACTAGAGTTATAGACAGCTGTGAGCTGCTGTGTGAGTGCTGGATCTTAGAACTAGAGTTATAGACAGCTGTGAGCTGCTGTGTGGGTGCTGGAAATTGTACCAGAGTCTTCTGAAAGAGCAGCCAGTGCTCTTAACTATTGAGCCATCTCTCCAGCCCCATTTTTTTTCTTTTTTTTTCTTTCTTTCTTTTTTTGTTTTTTTTGTTTTTCAAGACAGGGTTTCTCTGTGTAACAGCCCTCAAACTGACAGATCTACCTGCCTCTGCTTCCCAAGTGTTGGGATTAAAAGTGCACGCCACCAATGCCAGGCTCCAGCCCCATTTTTTTTTGGCTTTTTCGAGACAAGGTTTCTCTGTAGTTTTGGTGCCTGTCCTGGAACTAGCTCTTGTAGACCAGTCTGCCTTGAACTCACAGAGATCCGCCTGCCTCTGCCTTTCGAGTGCTGGGATTAAAGGTGTGTGCCACCACCACCCGGCTTCCAGCCCCATTTTTATGACTTTTTGAGACAGGGTTTCTCTGTAGCTTTGCAGCCTAATCTGGAACTAGCTCTTGTAGACCATACTGGCCTCGATCTCATAGAGATCCACCTGTCTCTGCCTCCCAAGTGCTGGGATTATAGGCATGCACCACCACCACCCAGCTTTTATGATTAAACTCTGGAAGAAAGTATGTCAGTTGTGTTGTTTGGTGTCAGTGGGTAGTGTTTTGTGAGCTCATCATCTTGTTAACTTTCAAAAGTTTCTGTAAGAGGGAAAAAAGTTAACTATAAGTTTAACTCAATGTCAGTGATACTTTGTCAGTTTTAATGATCTTACAACCCAGGTCTGGTGATGACAGCACACCTTTAATCTGAGCATTGGGGAGGCAGAGGCAGTCAGATCTCTGAGTTCCAGGACAGCCTTGTCTACAAAGCTAGTTCGAGAACAGCCAGGGCTAAATAGAGAGGGCCTGTCTCAAAAAAAAAAAAAAAAAAAAAAACAAAGAAAGAAAAAAAGTTTTAATGATTTATCACACTCAAGAGGTTTCAGTAGGAGTTCGGAATGTGACAGTGAATATAAACTCTATACATAATGACTTCCACCTGAAGACCTTGACTTGCCTGCCATTTATATCTTGACTGGTCTAGAACTTGCCTTGTAGACTAAGCTGTCCTTGAGTTCACAGAGATTCTCCTGCTTCTGCCTTCTGAATGCCAAGATAAAGGCATGGCTGGCTATTTATATTCTTTTTTGTTGTTGCAAACAGAGATATTGTTGTCCTAAGTCAGTGGTCCTCAACCTTCCTAATTCTGTGACCCTTTAATACAATTCCTCGTGTTGAGATGACCCCCGCCAACCATTTTTGTTGCTACTTCATAACTGTGATTTTGCTGTTATGAATTGTAATGTAAATATCTGTGTTTTCTAATGGTCTTAGGTGACCCCTGTGAAAGGGTCAGTCATTTGACCCCAGGTGTCTTGACCCACAGGTTGAAAACCACCTTCCTAGATGGCTAGGCAGCATTTGAAGCCAATGGTTGTTAGCTACTGTATGGTTTATGGAGGCACAAGGGATGTGTGGTATAGGAGCTGAGGGTGGAGTGCTTACTGGCATTCATGAAGCCCTGGGTTGGACCCACAGCACCACGTAATGCCTGATGTATAGTCCTAGCACGTGGGTGGAGGCAGGTGGATCAGTTCAAGGTCATCCTTGAGTCAACTAGATAGCAAGTTCAAGGCCATTGTGGGATACATCTAGAATAAAAAATAGATGGTATAATAGAAAGTGTCTTCAGGCAATACTAAATTTACTGGTTTTCCTGGAAACCATTTATTTATCAACATTGTTTCACAGTATAGCACTGGCTAGTGTGGAACTCACTTCCTAAACCTCTGGTTACAGAAGTGTGCCATCATGCTTGGACCTTCTTAAAATCTTATCTGTAAGTACAAACCACCTCAGTAGAGAGAGCATGGCTCCAGGAGTCAGGTGTGGGAAATGCAAAGTCTTGCTAAATTGAGTTTTAAGAGCTGCCTTTCCCTCTGTGTGAACATATTGGACCACTGGAAACACATCAAATACAAGGAGATTCTCTTAATCAGCAAAGCCTCTATTTTAAAACTTTTCACAAAGCGAAGTAAATGTACTTGATCACTTACATGATTAGATTAGTGTAGACTGAGCTTTAAATTGCAAAATATTTTTTTTAAGAGGAAAATGATCTATGTTAAAAGCTGGTTTGAAATGGCAGGGGTTGGTATTCTGTGAACAAAAGAACAAATTTATGATGAGTACATAGGAGGTGGGTTTAGAAATGGATTTTCCCTTCCACAGTCCTCACTGCTAATGGTTGCATACTTCCTTTTTTCCCCCTAAGGTTCTGAAACAAAAACAAACATAACATGGGCTTGCAATCTCTGAGGGAGCTTTTGAATTCTTTCTAAAGAGGAAATTGACTTTACCTAACCAGTGCACTTCCTGCATATGCTGTATCTGTTTAAGACCCAGGCAGGGCCTTGCTGGTTCAGTGCTCAAGTGCAGAGTTTCCTCTTAGAAGAAGGTCTGAAATGTAGCACAGTGCACTGACTTGATGACTTTATTCTATCTGTATTGCATTTATAAATCAACTCTGGTCTTCGAAAAGGTAGGTTCTGGGCCTGGGGTTTAGCTTAGTTGGGAGAGTACTTGCCTAGCATGCATGAAGCTGGGCATTGGTATTAGAGAAGTGGAGGGAGGAGGATCAAGTTCAAGGTCATCTTGAACTTCATAAGAGTTTTGAGCCAGGAGATCTTGTTCAAAACAACAACAAAAAGAAGTTAAAATGCAGTATGTAGAGCCTGATACTGTACACTACTAACAATGCAAAAACAGTAAGGCCGCCAGGCATGTGACACACACTTTTGATCTGTGAGTTGAAGCCAGCCTGATTGATCTACAGAGCAAGTTCTAGGACAGCCAGGGCTATACAGGGAAACCCTGTCTCAAAAAAACAAAAGGAAAAAAAAATCATAAGGCATTCTTTCTGTTTTTTTGTTTTGTTTTTTTCCATTTGGTTATTTGTTTTTTTGAGATAGGGTTTCTGTATGTAGCTCTCGCTATCCTGGAACTCACTCTTTAGACCAGGCTATCCTGTAACTCAGAGAGATTTGACAGCCCCTTCCTCAATGCTGTGATTAAAGGCATCCACCACCACTGCCCAGCTTGAAACTTTTTTGTGGGGAGAAGGGATATATTTATTCTTGGTAGAGAGAGAAAGTACTTATAGTTAGCATTTAAGTGAAAGAGTATATGTGAGATAAAGGTCTTCTGTCATAACTCCTAGAACAAAGACTTAATCACAGATGTGCCTATGACAAGTGAGAGTTGTAAGCATATGACTCTCCTGCTCCTCCTCTAAGCTGCAGGCTCAGTCAGTCTCAGATGGAACCCGGGCAGTCTGAATTGACAGTACACAGAATATGTTGGCAAGGAAAGTTTCATAATTAATACTTGGTTCAATTTTTATTAGGTAGCCAGTCCAGCCAATTTTGAGTTCCATGATCAATGAGAGACCCTGTTCCCCAAAATAAGATGAACAGTGATCTGGGAAGACATCCGTGCACACCCTCATGCACATGTGTGCACATGAATACACACAGACACAAAAGTAAAGTAAAGCAAGTTTGTAAAAATACAGATGACAGCTACAGCAACATCAAAGCTGAGTATGGTGACACATGCTTATCATCAAGAGGCCAAGTGAAACCATTGAACCCAGAAGGAAAGTATTATATAATCTTACTTATGTGGAATCTAGAAAACGTTCAATTCATAGAAATGTGGAGTAGAATAGTGGCTCGCAGGAATAAGGAGGAATAGTGAGATGTGGTTCCAAGGCACAGTGCTTGATGAACTTATTCTGGAGCCTGAATGTACAGGATAGGAACTGTGGTCTATACTGTAGTGTATTTTGCAAATTACTAATTGAGATCTTCAGTGTTCTTACCACATATAAAAAAAAGTAATCATTGGGCTGGTAAGATGCCTTGTTGGATAAAGGTGCTTGCCCTAGTTGTGACAACCTGAGTTCAGTCCCTGAGGCCCACATGGTGGAAGGAGAGAAATGACTTCCAAAAGTCATCCTCTGACCTCTACATACAAGTGAAGGCCCAGGTTCTATGGCACAGGAGCACCTACCGACCCCCTCAGCACACACACTAAATACATGTATTTGTTGGCTTGCTTCTTTTTGTTTTTTGTTTTTGGCTGTTTATTTTGGGGGCAGGTTTCTCTTTACAACTCTGTATGTTCATGAACTCACTCTGTAGACCAGGCTGGCCTTAAGCTCACAGAGAGCTGCCTGCCTGTACCGTCTTAATGCTGGGATTAAAGGGATGAATCACTACACGGGGCTTCATCTTGCGTTTTTCACTATAGATTACATTCTTGTTTGGTTATACTGGAGAATAAAGGCAGTTCAGATAGCCAACCTAGACAAGGATTTTGAGTTTATGTTATTGCTTAGTTGTTTTCCCCCAATATCTGATGTGTGATTCTCTGCAATGGGAGTAACATTGTTTTTTTTTAACCAGGTTAAACTGGTTTTGGTTTTGTTGTTTTGGCTTTCTGAGACAGGGTTCTCTTTGTAGCCTTGACTGTCCTGGAACTCAATCTGTAGACCAGGCTGGCCTCAAACTCACAAAGATCCGACTGCCTCTGCTTCCCAAGTGCTGGGATTATAAGTGTGTGCCACCATGCCCAGTTAAATATGTGTAATTTATTTTTAAAACTTTTCTTTAGCTACATTAAGGCGGTTGTGGTGGCTCACACATTTAATCCTAGCACTTGGAAGGCAAAAGCAGGTGGATCTGAGTTAGAGAACAGCCTGGTCTGAAGAGTGAGTTTCAGGACAGCCAGAACAACATAGAGTTTTTTGTTGTCCCCGTCCCCCCCTCCTGTCAATTAACAACAAAAAAAAAAAGAATAGATGTATACATTGATACTTAATTGAAGTATCAACCTGACTGTATATTTATATCAAAACACACTGTGTACCTTAAGTGTATATAATTCAATTAACAAAAAATTTCTTTGTAAGACAGGGTCTTGCTGTATAATCTGAGCAGTCTTCAAATTTATGAGGCTTTAGCCTCAGATTCCAGAGTGCCGGTTTTACAGGCATGTTCTATCATGCTTGACTACTTAAAATTTTCTACTAAGCTGAGGCTATGATCACAGGATCATAGCAGACTCCATACCTGAAGACCCTATCTTTTCTGACATTTCTCTCTCTCTCTCTTTTTAAATAAGTATGATCTGGGCTGATAATGTGTCCTGTAATCCTAACATTGGGGGGGTAGGAAGATTATAAATTTGGGGTCAACCTAGGATTACATAGTAAGGCCGTGTCTTAATTAACAAAAGAAAGGGGAGGGAGCACTGTGATAATTCAGCAGTAGAATGCTTGTCTAGCATGTGTGAGACCCTAGGTTCAGTCCCGACATATCGTACCATCTTTTTTTAATGAACAGAAGATGGTAGTTGTTTGGTACAATTAGGTAATTATGAATGATGCCTATACTTTAACTTTTCCTAAAGATTCTAAATTTGAGTTTTTATGTTCTTTTTAGATAAAAGAGAGTGCTTCACAGACAAGAGATGTCCTCAAACATCATTTTAGTGATTTAAAAGGAACCCTTGGAAAGCTGTTGGATGAGCGATTAGTGACCCTTTTGCAAGAAGTGGACACCATTGAACAGGAGACCATCAAACCATTAGATGACTGCCAGAAGCTCATAGAGCATGGAGTTAGCACTGCGGATGACCTGGTCCGAGAAGGTGGGAATCGGGGACCTGTTAAATCCTTGCAGACTGATTTCTTAGAATACTAGCAGGCTTCTTGCCATCTGAAGGGTACCTAGAATGTTTCTGCCTTGAGACATTTTGTAATATAGGGCATAGATATGCTGTGAGGGACCCTAGTCTAAGCATAATCAAAGTATTGATTGGGATCATTTATTAAAAATTAATAAGAGTACTTCAGAAGGTTCTATGATTATGGTATTTAAATCCCAATTTTTCGAAGGGGTTATTCATGACATTTTAAAAATTACATTCTCTCTCTCTCTGTGTGGGGAGTAGAGACTCACACATGCCACAACATATGCATAGAGATCAGAGGACCACCAACAAAGTTGGTTCTTAGCTTCTACTATATGTACCCCAGGGATAGAGCTTATATCAGCAGGCTTGGTGGCAAGTACTTTTACCCACTGAGCCATCTTACTAGCTCATCCATTACATTTTCAATCACTTACTCAGCATGTAATTTCAAATTTATTTTCACAACTTTTTATAAACTTTTATTTACTGTTTTGTTTTGTATTTTTGAGACAGAGTCTCATATTATTGTCTAGAATGCCATGAATTAATTCTCAGCAGTGCCCCTGACGAAGCAGCATGAGTATTGGGCTTGCTGGGTTAAGCCATCATACCTAACTTCATTTTTAGTTTTTCTTGCCGGGGAAGGTGAGGGCAAGTGAGACAGGGTTTCACTGTGTAGCCCTGGCTGTCTTTGAACTCACTTTGTAGACCAGGCTGGCCTCCAAGTCACAGAGGTCCATCTGCTTCTGCCTCCCATTGCTGGGATTAAAGAGGGCACCGCCACTAGTTTTAGTTCTTACATTCCAGGTTTTAGGCAGGTTTCGTTGTTAAGTCACCCATAAGTCTCAGATTGTTCATCTCTGTCTTCCTTCTTTGATAGGACTTTCTTCTTTCCAGTGCAGACATTTTGTTAGGTATATTAAATAAAAAGATAACAGTTCTGTTCTTTGGGGTTTGTAATTCAGTAGGAGTCATGCTGAGTAAGATCTAAACTTTTACTGAAGAACAAAGGAGTCTGTCTGGGGAAGTATAGGACAGCCTACTGTGGGAGTTCCACAGAGACTGAAATTCATCAAGCAAAGGATTCTAAGCAGAAGTAACATCAGGAGTGGAGTGAATGTCAAGGATCTGTGTCAAGCTGGACTTACATAATTGGATTGGCCCAGGCCTCACAATTGCTGTGTAGCTAACTGTAATCCTCAGTGAGACATGTTTATTTTTTACTGGCATAATAGTGCCTTTGAGAAAATTCTTTTTAGCAGAATCACAGAATGTCTTCCCCTTGAGGCTTTGAATTTGGACACAGACCCAGAAGCAGGTCAGCACAGGGCTGGCGTATGCACAGCCATAACAGTGAGGGCTGTGATTTCATTTCTGAAGATAAATCCTTTGAGGCACGTACTTGTTTATCATAGCACTTAGTGCTTGAAGTTTTTTATACTTCTGAAACATTTTTCATTTCAAACTCTTTCCCCCTTCTCCCTACAGACAAGATAAAAGCTTTTCTCTGTGTATTTTTTTAAATTTATTAAGTTTAAGCATTTTATTTTTATAAGTATTTGCCTTCATGTATGTGTATGTACATCACATGCATGTTGGTGCCTGTGGAGGTCAGATTCCCTGAAAGTGGAGTTACAGATTGTTGTGAGCTGTCATGTGGGTGCTGGGGAAAAAAAACCTAGGTTCTCTGTAAGAACAAGTGCTCTAAATCCCCAAGCCATCTATTCAGTGGTCCCTCATAACCCAGTCTGACTTTGAACTTCCTATCACCCTGCCTCTATCTCCCTAGTGCTAGAGACTTGAGGCAGCATTCAATATGTCCGTGTTTTCTTTTAGTAAAGAAGGTCGCCAGGCGGTGGTGGCGCACACCTTTAATCCCAGCACTCAGGAGGCAGAGGCGGGCGGATCTCTGTGAGTTCGAGACCAGCCTGGTCTACAAGAGCTAGTTCCAGGACAGGCTCCAAAGCCACAGAGAAACCCTGTCTCAAAAAAAAAAAAAAAAAAAAGAGAGAGTCATATTCTCTCAGAAAAGTTGAGTTCATGCTGGCAAGATGGCTTATTGGGTAAAGGTACCTGTGGCCAAGTCTGATGGATGACCTGAGTTTGATCTTGGGACCATGTGGTGGAGGAAGAGGACTAACTCCTGCAGTTGTCCTTTGACTTCCACAAGTGTGCCATGGTATGATGGTATGCACGTACATACACACACAAAATGAATAAATAAATAAATGTAGTCATAGTTTAGTTAAAAAAACAAGAACAAAAAACCTTGAGTAGTTCCAGTGTGCATTTGGATGATGTAACACTATCCTTCATAATTTCAGAGGGTTGGTCATTTTCATGCCCTGTATAAAGCATTTCCTTATTCTGTTGAGTCATTTCTTTTGTTGTTGTTGTTTTGGTTTGTTTTTTTGTTTTTTTCAAGACAGGGTTTCCCTATGTAGTCCTGACTGTCCTGGAACTCACTCTGGAGACCAGACTGCCTTTCTGCTCTAATGTGTAGAGTGCTTTCAGGAGATCTGACTCATCATTCTACTTTCATTTTGAGACAGGGTCTCATTATATAGCACAGGCTTGTCTCAGACCTCAGCCTCACGTGTGCTGAGATGGTAGTCATGTACCCCCTCAGCTGGCATCATTTGGCTGTTTAAGATCCTATGTCCTTTTGCTGCTCTTAGGCTAATATTTTGTTCCTGTTAGAACTGAGAAAGAGGAGCCAGGAGTGTGAAGGCTCACCCCTGGAATCCCAGCATTCGAGAGTTAGAGGCAGAAATAGCTTGTTATTTTGAGGCCAGCCTGGTCTACATAGCAAGTTTCAAGTCAGCCAAGATCTTATCTTGAAAAAGTCAGGAAAAAAAAGGGCCGGCTAGGCGGCTCATTGGGTAAAGGAGCTTGGTACCAAACTTGACAGCCTGAAGTAAGTCCCTGAAACTCATGTGATGGGAAAAAAATAACTACTTCTACATGTGTACATATCTCCCCAGTAAATTACTGTAAATAACAAAACAGGATGGGGGAAACCTCACAAATTGATAAAGAGGAATGAGGAAATGTTGCTGGCCGTCTGCTCTGTGTAATATTGGTTGTTGAGCTAAATTTGCAGTTAGAGAGCAAAGTCGTACGTCTTTGTTCTCTCTGACTTGCCAAGTTGTTTTGAGAATTTGATTGTATGTCACTTGGGAATTAACTTGCAGCAAAGCAAGAAATCCATAGGATACATGAGTTGTATTGGTTAAAATGTGGCTTTTATTTTACATAATTTTAACAAAATTATTTTACATAATTTAAGAAAATACATAATTTTCTTACCCTCTATTGTAGGTGAGATCGCCATTCATGGAGGTATAGAAGAACATAATGATAAATTGTGGAATTTTACCAAAAAGGCCTCACACATTCAGTTGGACAGGTAAAAGAGATAGTCACTTTTGGACTTATTTTTAAGCATTTAAGTATTTTGCCTTCCTCCCAATCTTGGCCCTCCCACCCACTTGATCCCCATTAAAAATTCTGATCACAGGAAATAGAGAATTTGTTTTTTGAGCAGGAGAGATGGCTCAGGCGTTAAAGGTCAGGCTTACAACCAAAAATATAAGAGAATCTGTTTTTCAAGGTTTTACTACTCATTGACATTACTACTAGTGTCAGATGACTGTAGTTGAAATCTTTGACGTAGTATTATTATAGATCTTTTTCAATTCCAGTAGTTAATAGAATTGTTAAATTCTAAAAATTCTGGTGCCTGCTTTCAAAGCAGCACTCATAGTGAAATTGGAGCAATATGGAGAGGGTTGTCGTGGCCTGTACACAGAAAAAAGAATTCATCTTATTTCAGTAAATGAGATATTTTGATATAAACTCAACAGTTGTGATTTTATCAATTTTGTCTTTTTCATTATTATTGTTTGGTTTTTGGTTTGTTTAAGGCGGGGTATCTCTATGTATGTAGGTCCAGCTGACCTCTGATTTGTGATTCCCCTGTCTCAGTCTCCTGAGTGATGGGATTATAGGCACATGCTACTACACAGTTTACAGTTTTTGTCATTCTTTTTTTTTTTTTTAATATTTCTTATGGTTTATTTAACTTTATTTTATGTGCATTGGTGTGAAGGTCTCAGATCCCCTGGAACTGCATTTTCAGACAGTTGTGAGCTGCCATGTGGTTGCTGGGAATTGAACCCGGGTCCTCTGGAAGAGCAGTTAGTGCTCTTAACCGCTGAGCCATCTCTCCAGCCCCTTTTGTCATTCTTATAACAATTGGGGAAGAGAATCTTCATATAATATAAAGATGAAAGCCCTCACGAAGCCTCCAGCTTCTTGAGAATTATTTGCTGAGGCCTTGAGGACTCTTGTAGCATATGACTAAAATAGTCCTTGCATTTTCATTTCCATGTTAAGCATGTCTTAAACATGTGAACTTTGTTTCCTTAGCTTACCAGAAGTGCCTTTGCTAGTTGATGTACCCTGTTTGTCTGCTCAGTTGGATGATTCCATTCTTAACATAGTGAAAGACCACATTTTTAAGCATGGAACAGTAGCTTCCCGCCCACCAGTACAGATTGAAGAATTAATAGAGAAACCTGGAGGCATCATAGTACGATGGTGTAAGGTATGTATCAAGTTACAGAAATGGCCTCATACATTATTATGTGTTTGTGATTTGGGCTTTTAAGATTTATTTATTTACTTACTTTTTTTTTGAGGCAAGATTTCTCTGTAACAACCTTGGCTGTTTTGGAACTTGCTATGTGTACCAGGCTGGCCTCGAACTCAGAGATACACCTGCCGCTGCCTCCCAAGTGCTGGGATTAAAGGCGTGCACTTCCACTGCCAAGCTTTGTTTTGTTTTTCAAGATAGGGTCTCTCTGTGTAGCCCTGGTTGTCCTGGAACTCATTCTGTAGATCAGGCTGGCTTTGAACTCAGGTCCGCCTGCCTCTAGCCTCCTCTGCTGGCATTAAAGGCATGCACTCACTACGCCTGCTGGTTGGAGCGGGGTGGGGGGACTTTTTATAATTAAAATCACAGGGAATGTGAACTTCCAGTGTCAAATAACGAGCTCAAGTTTTATTTTCTTTTGTGGAGTTGGCAATCAAACCCACCGTACCACCAAGCTACCCCCAGCCCCTTGAAAGGACTTCTTAAAATATCAGTGTTGCTGGGCAGTGGTGGCACACCCCTTTAATCCCAGTACTTGGGAGGCAAAGGCAGGCTGATCTCTGTGAGTTTGAGGACTCTGGGCACCAGGCACACACGAGTAGATATAAATGAAGGCAAAATACCCAAACAACAGGAAATAAAATTTAAAAAGATTTAATTGGGCAGTGCTGGTACATGCCTTTAATACACACAAGTGGAAGGAAGGAGCCAGGTATGGTAACATCGTAGCATTTGGGATGGCAAGGCAGGAGGATGGTGAGTTCAAGGCCAGTCTGGCCAATATTGCAAGACCTACTCTCAAAAACAAAGAAACAAGCGAAAAGAAACAGAAGAAAAAGGAAAGGAAAAGTAACTGGATATGGTAATGCAAATTTATAATCCTAGCTCTCAGGAAGCTGAAGCAAGAAAATTACCATGAATTCAAGGCCAGCCTGGTCTACATTTAGTGATACCCTACCTATCTCAGGAAAAACAAAAAGGAAATAGTGATAAGCATATTGCCTGTGTTTTCCCCTTAGTGTTTCATATTGCCCCTATTCAGCAAAAAACTCAGGATTTTTTCTGGATGTTCCCATTTTTTTTCATGGTTCTTACTTAACTTAAAAAATCTTTCTCCATAGGTGGACGATGACTTTACAGCTCAAGATTACAGGCTCCAGTTCCGTAAATGTACTGCAAATCATTTTGAAGACGTGTATGTAGGTTCAGAAACTGAATTCATAGTGTTGCACATAGACCCCAATGTTGATTATCAGTTCAGAGTCTGCGCCCGAGGAGACGGCCGGCAGGAGTGGAGTCCTTGGAGTGTTCCCCAGACAGGTCACTCCACATTGGTGCCTCATGGTATGCTCCTACCTTGTCACACCTGACGCTTAGTGGGGTGTGGGAAAGCTTACTTCCTGTGCTGAGAGTGGTGCACAGGTAACCACTTTCCTAAGGATAATCTTGAACTGAGAGAACATGGAACCTGGAACTCAGATCACTCCATGTAAATTGTTTTCATTAGCTCTTGTGCTTGGAATTTAAAACTGAGCATCACCAAAGCCACACATTGGAAACAGTGCCTAGGATAATGATTTCTTTCTTTCTTTCTTTCTTTCTTTCTTTCTTTCTTTCTTTCTTTCTTTCTTTCTTTCTTTCTCTCTCACTCTCTCTCTGTCTTCTGTCTCCCTCCCTTCCTCCCTCCTTCCCTTTTTTAATTTAAAGATTTGATTTATTATTATTTATTTGTACATGTGTGTATGTGTTCACATGTTTGCTGTTGCCCATGGGAGCTGTTGGAGTTATAGGCAGTAACCTGACTGAAAAGGGATGTTGGGAACCGAACTTTGGTCCTCTGTAAGTGGTCTTCACCAGAGTCATCTCTCTAGCTGTTTTTGTTGCTGTTACTGTTCAAGACAGGGTTTCTCTATGCAATAGCACTGGCTGTCCTGGAACTTGCTTTGTAAACCACACTGACCTCAAACTCATAGAGATCCGCCTTCCTTAGCCTCCCGAGTGCTGGGATTAAAGGCGTGCACCACCACTACCTGACTTTGTTTATTCATTTTTAATATGCTACTGTCGGTTGAACTCAGATCCTTATACATGCTAATAAATATATGCTCTATTGTTTACAAACTATTAAATTTGAACAGATAGAAGATGACCATCATTTGATTTTTCGATTAGTACAGGAATTTACCAGAATCTTTTTTGTTATTTGTTATTTTGTTATACCCTGTTATTAAATCTTTTTTTTTTAAATATTTATTTTGTATACAATATTCTGTCTGTGTGTATGTCTGCAGCCCAGAAGAGGGCACCAGACCTCATTACAGATGGTTGTGAGCCACCATGTGGTTGCCGGGAATTGAACTCAGGACCTTTGGAAGAGCAGGCAATGCTCTTAACCACTGAGCCATCTCTCCAGACCCTGTTATTAAATCTTTTATTAAACTTAGCCAGGATCCCTCTAAGTAGTTGCTTTCATTCAATTCTGTTTAATGTTTGTATTCAGTATACTTTTGAAAAGATTATAAAAATTTTTAATGTCTTTCCTTTTGAAGAGTGGACGACTGGCTTTGAGGGGTACAGTCTGAGCAGTCGGAGGAACATAGCACTCCGAAATGATGCCGAGTCCTCGGGTGTCCTCTACTCCAGCGCTCCAACCTACTTCTGTGGGCAGACCTTAACATTCAGGCAAGTGGAATGAGGAATACCTGTCATGCTGTTAGCAGTGAAATGACGTGTGTAGAGTATGTGAGTCTGAGTTTGACATATCACTTAAAGATAGTGTCGACTTGGTGAGGTTTTTGTTTTGTTTTGTTGAAACAGGGTCTTACTATATAACCCCAACGTGGCCAGAACTTACAAAGATCAGACTGGGCTCAAACTCAGTGAAATCTGTCTGCCTCTGTCTCCCAAGTGCCGGGATTAAAGAAGTGCACCACCATACCAGGCTTTTGGCATGGCCTAAATTTTTGAATTTTCCCTGTTTAGTTGCTTTGTCTGTATCTGTGTGGTTATTGTCAAGACTAATGGATAGTGTATATAAAATGCTTGTCATTTGATGTTGTCTCTTTGCTCTTGGTAAATAGAATACCTCATAAAAGTGTTTTTAAAAATCAGAGGCATGGGGCGTACTAATGCAAACCTGTAACACCAGAACTCAGGAGATGAGGAATTCAAGGATGGCCTTAAGGGCAGAGCAAGTCCAGCATGGGCTTCAGAAGACCCTGTCTGTACAACAAAACAAACCAGAGGCCAAGAATTATTTTTCCATTTGTCAGTGAGAGTAAATCAGTAAGAAGCAGCTATTGTGAATGCACCATGTATATAACTGTAAGATACTTCTGAAAGCAAGCCTCTCCTACCACCAGTCAGTTTCTTTACCTGCTTTTCTCTACAGGAAACATTTCCTTCTTGTTAGCCGAGCAATGTGTTCTGTGGTCATGTTTCTAAATAGTTCCTTGTAGAAAACCAAAGCTCAAATGTTTTGTTTATTCATTTATTTTTGGCAAAACCCAGTTTTGATTTGAGTGACTGAGTGGGCCTGATTTTTACCATGCTTGCTTCATAGTAGCAAACTACCCTTTAAGTCTTTTTTCTTTTTTTTTTGAAGGGGGGTTTGGGGGGGTTGGGTTTTTTTTTTGTTTGTTTTTTTGAGACAGGGTTTCTCTGTAGCTTTGGAGCCTGTCCTGGAAACTCTTGTAGACCAGGCTTGCCTCGAACTCACAGAGATCTGCCTGCCTCTGTCTCCTGAGTGCTAGGATTAAAGGCATGTGCCACCACCTCCCGGCTCCTCTGAGTCTTGAGTCTCAAGATTATTGAAATTTTTCAAAATTATTGAATATCTTTTTTATTGTACTTTTAAAAAACATTTATTATTGCCAGGCAGTGGTGGTGCACACCTTTAATCCTAGTGCTGGAGAGGCAGAGGCAGGTAGATCTCTGAGTTTGAGGCCAACCTGGTCTTCAGAGTGAGTTCCAGGACAGCCAGGCCTACACAGAGAAAGCCTGTCTCAAAACAAAGCAAAACAAATTTACTTCCTTTTGCATTGGTGTTTTACCTGATGGTATGTCTGTGTGCGGGTTCCATATCCTCTGGAACTGGAGTTACAGATAGTTGCGAGCTGCCTTGTCGGTGTTAGGAATTAAACCTGAGTCCTCTAGAAGAGCGGCCAGTGCCCTTAACCTCTGAGCCATCTCCCCAGCACCTATTTTATTTTTTAAAAAATGCTTTTAATTGCGTATGTGTGTTGCCAGATTTGGTCTCTCTTCCTACCACATAAGTCCTGGAGTTAAGATCAGGTCCTCCACTTGGTGGCCATGAGCCGTCTCACCAGGCTCAGATGATCAGATTTTTGTCTGTTTTGTTTCCTTGTGTAAGGCATGGGGGAACATCTGGAAGTTTGTCTGAGCCAGTGTTGCTGTGCTCCCCTCCAGCCAAATCATTTGAACTGACCCCTCTATCAGGATATGCTTGTTTGTGCTTTGTCTTGCTTCTAGCACCACCTCTCACCCATTAAGTCATAAAGAAAGAATGATTGCATCACCAGAAAAATGCCAAGGGGAGAAAAATGAGTCTGTGTTAGCTTTCCATTTCAACAATAAATACTTGAGATAATCCACTCTCAAAGAGAAGAAGGCTGTCTGGCTCACCTTATGGTAGTTTAGCCCATGACAGGTCGGCTCTATTTTTTTGGGGCCCATGCCAGCAAGTATGGTGGCAGGATTTTCACCCATTCTTAACAGTGTCAGCTGAGTCCCAAACCTGTGACACTGTGCCTTTCAGGTGCAGAGAGGTATTCTATATCTAATTATGGCAGCCCTGACTCTCAAAACCTATTTATGCCTCGCATAGTAAATTTCCTATACTGAAACATACTCCTATGATTATATCTTCTTGTACAGGAACACTTTCATTAGTGAAATTTCTAAACACCAGGTACTTGTGAAACTCAACAGACCTTTTGAGGCTTGATAGATTCAGTCCACAGAGTTCAGATAAGAATAATGATAAGTGGGGCTGGAGAGATGGCTCAGAGGTTAAGAGCATTACCTGCTCTTCCAAAGGTCCTGAGTTCAATTCCCAGCAACCACATGGTGGCTCACAACCATCTGTCCTCTTCTGGCCTGCAGGCAGACACACAGACAGAATATTGTATACATAATAAATAAATGAATATTTTTTAAAAAAAGAATAATGATAAATAAATAATTGCAGTTGCTATATAAATAGTATTTACTTGGTGCCGAGTACTAGTGCATATGATTTCATGGACCCTAGGCTATGTAGCTGAGAATAACCTTGAGCTTCTGAACCTCTGGCTTCTACCTCCCAAGAGCCCTGGTAAGAGTCATGCACTAATCTGCTAGTTTATTCATGCTGAATACAGAACCCAAGGCTTTGTGAATGCAAGGAAGGCATCTGCCAGCTGAGCTGTACAGCAAGCTTCATTTTAGTTTAAGGTACCTAATGTGATAAGTTTAGTTAGCTGTTTTAGGACTTAATTATCCAGTGTCTCACAGCTTGTAAGTACCAAAACTGGAATTGAAGTCCAGGGAGCCTGTCCCTGTCTCCGGAGTCTGTCGTTGTGAATTCCTGCCTCAACCTGCTAAGTGTGGAGTAGACATGCATTACCACACCCAGAGAAGTTCTGATCTCAGCCATTTCTCATTTCGTCTCCTTGTCTTTTTTGTGAGGAAGTCAGTGTGATTCCTACTAATGTGGAGCTCTACAGTCTTGCTGCTGCCTCCTCTTTTGTGTTGCTGGTTGTGCTATAGCTGAACTTCAGACCTTGGGTGTGTAAAGCATTTGTTCCCCCACAGAGCTGCTTTCCTCTCCTTTCCAATTTTAGGACCTCTTTCCTCCCCATATTGCTTAATCCTAATGCTGTCTTATGATTCAAATTCCCTCTCTGTGGATACAGAGGAATATTTGATTGATGTCTTGCGTATTTGCAGTGATACAGATTGGTTTGACTCCACTGCTTACTGGTTTGACAGTAGGTCTCAATCAAACTTTGTTTCTCTGTCCTCTCCCAGAGAAAAAGCCTCACTTGGTCCCCTCTCAACTGAGTGAGTAACTGAAACTGCGCAGTTAGCCAGACTGCATTTTTGTCATTTCCCCCTTGAATGTGAACTAAGAAGTTTTTTTTCTCCTTGTTTAAAGGCAACAACAGTTAAACCAGCAGGTTAGTGGGAGGGGCAAATGGGTGTACTTGCATGAAGATCTTCTCAAGGACCTACTTTTTAGAAGGGTGCCTTTGCTGTGGCAGTCGCTGCTCTGTTGTTTAGCCAGTTTGTCTTTGCTGTGGTTTCTGGAGGGCTTGCAGGTATGGCCAACCTTTTGGCATTGTTATCTAGAAAGTGTGTGCGTAAGAACTGAGCAGTGCCAGTATGGCAAGGGGGAGGAAGGGATAGCAAAAAATACCTTTAAAGTAAGAATATTTTAAGTAAGTGTATAATTCTTCATTGGGATGAATTCATGGCTATCCTCAGTTGCATGTGGGCTGTGGGCCACAGATTAGACATACTTGCTAGAACGTCTGAAGACAGTGAGACCTTGTCTCTGGCTGAATGCTTAGCTGTTCCTAGAGTCCACTTCCTTGGTGCTGTCAGCGCTTCTCCAGGCCTGTTTTGTTTCCTGATGGGACATTCCTGTTTGCTTTACTTGCTTTTACCTTTTCCTGGCATCATCATTGATTTACTTTTTAATTATGTATGTCTGTGTGTTCATATGCCATGTGAGTGTTGGTGCCCTTGGAAGCCAGTGATGTTGGATCCCCTCGAGCTGGAGTTACATGCGTTGTGAGCTGCCTCTTATGGGCACTGGGAATTGAACTCAGTGCTCTGCAAGAGTAGCACATGCTCTTAAGCCCTGAGCCATCTCTCCAGCCCCTTAATTTTTTAAAATTTATTTTATGTAAATTAGTGCTCTATCTGCAAGTACAACTTTATGCCAGAAGATGGCCTCGGATCCCACTATAGATGGTTGTGAGCCATCATATGATTGTTGGGAATTAAACTCAGGACATCTGGAAGAGCATCCAGTGCTCTTAACTGCTGAGACATCTTTCTGAAAGACTTGTTTCTCACCCCCCCCCATATTTTTTAAATATACCTTTACCTTCTCTTATTATGTATACAATATTTGTCTGTGTGTATGTCTCCAGGCCAGAAGAGGGCACCAGACCTCATTACAGATGGTTGTGAGCCACCATGTGGTTGCCAGGAATTGAACTCAGGACCTTTGGAAGAGCAGGCACTGCTCTTAACCACTGAGCCATCTCTCCAGCCCCTCTTTCTTTTTTTTAATAATTTATTTTTTATTTTATGTGCATTGGCGTTTTTGCTTGCGCATATGCCTGTGTGAGGGTGTTGGGTCCCTTGAACTGGAATTACAGACAGTGGTAAGCTACCATGTATGTGCTGGGAATTGAACCCAGGTCTTCTGGATGAGCAGTCAGTGCTCTTAATCGTTGAGCCATCTCTCTAGCCCCATTAGCCTTTCTTTTCTATTATCTGTTTTTTTTTAGTTTGTTTTTGTTGTTTTCGAGACAGGGTCTTATGTTTCTGAAGATGGCCTCAAACTCACTATATAGCCAAGAATGACCTTGAACTTTTTTTTTAAGTTTTATTTTATGTATATGATGATATCAGCATGTATACTTACTTGGCAGAAGAGGGCATCAGATCTCATTACAGATGGTTGTGAGCCACCATGTAGTTGCTGGGAACTGAACTCAGGACCCCTGAGTAGAAGAGTAGCCAATGCTCTTAACCACTGAGTCATCTCTTCAGCACCCCCCCCATTGTTTTTGGGTTTTTTTGTTTGTTTGGTTTGGGTTTTTTGTTTTTGTTTTTGTTTTTTGGTTTTTGTTTTTTGAGATAGGGTTTCTCTGTGTAACTTTGGAGCCTGACATGGAACTTGCTCTGTAGACCAGGCTGGTGTCAAACTCCTCCTGCCTCTGCCTCCCGAGTGCTGTGATTAAAGGTGTGCACCATTGCCCAGCCTTATCTTGTAGACAGAAGTTTCTGTCCCACCTGGTCCTGCAGTTGTTCAGTTCCAAAGAAACACCCAAGAAGCTTATATTAATAATAAACTATTTGGCCTATTATCTCAGACTTATTATTAACTAGCTCTTACAACTTAAATTAACCAATAATTCTTATCTATGTTTAGCCATGTGACTTGTTACCTTTTATCAGTGAGGCATTCTCATCTTGCTTCTTCTGCATCTGCTTGGTGACTTTCTGCCTTTCCTCTTTCCAGAATTCTCTTAGTCTGGTTGCCCCACTTATATTTCCTGTTGACTACTAGCCAATCAGCATTTTATTAAACCAATATGAGTGAGAAATCTTTGCAATTTACAAGAACATTTTCCCTCAGCATTCCCTAACTCCCTACTACAGAGACCATGAGTATGCCGCCACACTCGATACACTGTGCTGGGGATAGAATTCGGGCAGGTGGTCTTCAGCTGAGCTGTGTGCCCAGACCCATTACCTGTTTTTAAGGCGGCTTTCTTTTCTTCTGCTGCTAACAGCCTTCCTTCACCCTGGAAGCCTAGCAGGTAGGCTGCTCCTCTTCCTTCTTCAAGGAAAGAAACAAAAGTACACAGAGATTGTTTCAAGACTCAAATCTTGGTAGCTCCAAACTCTATGTTCTTAGCACTGTATTCTTTGTCCTCTTGCCTTCTGTTGCTGTGATAAAACACTGACCAAAACAACTTGGGGAGGAAAGGGTTTACTGCATCCAACAGGTCACACTCCATCACTGAGGGGAGCCAGGGCAGGAGGTCAAGATAGGAACTGAAGCAGAGAGGACAGTGGAAAGCTACTGATTGACTTGCTTGACTACCTCCCTTGTATACCCCCTTGCCCACATGCTTAGGAATGGCACATCTCATAGAGCTTGGGCCCTCCCACATCAATTGCAAATTTTAAAAACCCCAACCATTCATCGCTTGTGTTTTGAGACAGGTTCTCACTATGGCACCCTGGCTTAGAATTTGATATGTGCCCATGCTGGCCTTGAATTTGTCAGCAGTCCCCTCCCTCTGTCTGCAGAGTGCTAGTATTGTGGTAGGTACTACCACATCTAGAAGTTAATAGCTGTGGGATGTGGGAATTTGGTTCAGTGCTTGCTTGTGGTAGATCCCCTGTCCCTCACACCCCTCAGTAAGGGCCTTACTGTATAGCCTAGGTTGGTCTGGGTGGAACTCTGTATATCCCAGGCTGGCTTCAAATTTTCAGCAATCCTGTTCCTACCTACTTGGTCTTAGGATAGCCGGTGTGTGTCACCATACCTTGCTTGTTTTATTTATTATTATTGTGTGTGCCTGCGTGTGTGTATGGATGTATGTACATATTTTTGATTTTTATGTGATTGTAGGTACACTCATGCCATGGCATGCATGGGAAAGTTAGCTGACAACTTTCTGGAGTGGGTTTCAGCTTCCACAATGTGAGTTCTATGGATCAAACTCTGTTGTCAGACTTGTAAGGCAAGTGTTTTTACCCACTGTACCTTCTGAGACACAGTTTTTGATGTAGCACAGACTGGCCTTAAACTTTCCTCCTAAGCGCTGGGTTTACAAGTATGTCCCCTCCAAGCTGGGCAGTGGTGATACTCACCTTTAATCCCAGCACTTGGGAGGCAGAGACTGGAGAATCTCTGACTTTGAGGCCAGCGTGGTCTACAGATCAGGTTCCAGGACAGTCAGGGCTACACAGAGAAACCCTGTGTGTGTGTGTGTGTGTGTGTGTGTGTGTGTGCGTGTGCGTGTGCGTGTGCGTGCGCGTGCGCGTGCGCGTGTGTGTGTGCGCGTGTGTGTGTGTGCGCGCGCGCGTGTCTGTATGTATGTGTTGGGGGGTGGGGATAATGTACCAACCGTGCCTGGATTTTTTTCATTACTGGAAATCAAACCCAGGGCCTTACATATGCAGAGTAAGGCCTCTGCCTTTGAGCTACACCCTCACCTTGCTTTCTTTTCCTTAATAACGTTAATTTAATAACATTAAATAACATTAATAACATTTGATAACATCTGAATGAATTTAAGCTCAAAGAGATCTATTTCTGCCATTATCAGGTCTTATATTATATTCTTAGTGTCTTATATTCAAAAAGTACTCTAGGACTAGGGATTCACTCAATGGTACAGTGGTCAGTTAGCATACAGGAGACTCTGAGATCGATCCCCAAAATCAGACAAAATACACAAAATCGCCAGCATAATTCAATATTTCCTAGGAAAGCCAGTGTTAAGCTGCTGCTAAGAAAGGTATTTTTTTATATAGAGCATGTCCCTTGGTAGGTTGCTCTTGCTCCAGTGGATGGTCCCACACCCAGGTATGCAGGTGGTACTAATTGAACGCTGGGATATTTTTTAAAAAAAGAAAAATATGAAGTTAAGGGAGGGCCATGTTGTGAGGAGCTAGAGCAGGAAGGAAAATGGTTATGATTAAATGTATTTTATCCTCAAAGAATAAATAAAAAATACTATTTTTAAAAATTGGTATTTGAGTAAGGCACAACCCACATGATAATCCCTCCCAGCACCAGAGAAGCAGGGGCAACAGAATCATGAGTTTAAGGTAACTTAGGCTACATAGGCAAGCAAGACCTTATCTCAACACAAAACAGAAATGAAGTTAATTTATTTTTAACTAGGGTTTTTGAATCTTGTCTGTTCCTCCATATCTCTGTGAAGAGGCATTACATAGTTCCTGGGAGAGCGCAACTGGGCTGGGATTTTGTGTTTTGTAACAGCAGTGCCCCTAGAGGTACATGAAGTGGGCTCTTATTACAGAGAGGGGAATGTTACCCTGAGGAATTCTCCCCACCCACTGTTATAGTGTGCGGAAGATAAGCCAAGAGGTCGCCATTAGATCACTCACTCCCTGGCTTCTTTTTTGTTTTATTTTTGTTTTTAGACTAGGTTTCTCTGTGTGGTCCCTGGATGTCCTAGAATTTACTCTGTAGACCAGGCTGGCCTCGAACTCAGAGATTTGCCTGCCTCTGCCTCCGAGTGCTGGGATTAAAGGTGTGCACCACCACCACCCTGGCTTCTCTGTTTCTTAATAGCACTTTTCTAAATGGAAAGCAAATTCTCTTGATCAACTGCATATTTTTTTTAACATGAACCACATTAAATTATTTTCCTACTCTCGGAATTTACAGCACTGGGTATTAGATTTTGGCTGTGAGCCTAGCCTTTAATGGCTGAGCCATCTCTCCAGCCTGCACTGGGTATTATAGAGAATTAAGGGTTTTAAAGAAGAGGACTGGACTTTAATCCCAGCACTCGGGAGGCAGAGGCAGGTATCTCTGTGAGTTCGAGGCCAGCCTAGTCTGCAAGAGCTAGTTCTAGGACAGGATCCAAAGCTACAGAGAAACTCCGTCTCGAAAAAACATGAGGACTTGAGTCTCCAGAAAGCAAGTAAAAAGGTCCTGTAACCCCACTACTGGGTGCCAGAGACAGCCAAAACCCTGAAGTTCATTACCAGCCAGCCTCGCCAAATTGATGAATTTCAGGTTCAGTGAGAAACCTTGTTTCAAAAAATAAAGGTGTGGCCTAGAGAATTGTCTGGGCAGTTAAGATCATTTACTACTCTCAAAGAGGACATGAGTTCAGTTCCCAGCTCCAGGGCAGTCCCATGTTTTTGGTCTCTGTGGGCACATACATAAATTAAAAATTGAACTAGCGGGCTGGAGAGATGGCTCAAGCAAATAAGAGCACTGACTGCTCTTCCAGAGTTTCTGAGTTCAATTCCTAGCAACCACATGGTGGCTCACAGCCATCTATAATGAGATCTGGTGCCCTCTTCTGGCATGTGGGCACACATGGAAGGAATGCTGCATACATAACAAATAAATAAATCTTTAAATAGAAAAATTGAACTAGCAGTTGGGTGGTGGTAGTGGTGCACATTTTTAGTCCCAGCATTTGGGAGGCAGAGGCAGATGGATCTCTGAGTTCCAGGACAGCCAGGACTACACAGAGGAACTCTGTTGAGGGGAGGGGAATGGTGGGAATTGAGCTAGCAATTGTGCAGATAGGTCTGTGGATAAAACTGCTTGCCAAAGAAGCCTAAGAACCTGAATTTAAATCCCCAGAATACACATGAAAACCATATGTGTAATATTAGTCTCTGTAATCCCAGGGTCTTAGGGTTACTACTGCTGTGATGAAAAACCATGACCAAAAGCAGCTTGGGGAAGAAAGGGTTTGTTTTACTCACAGTCTCATTTAACAGTTCATCATCAAAAGCACTGAGGGCAGGAACTGGTGCAGAGACCATGGATGGGTACTACTTACTGGCTTGCTTTCTGCTCAGCTTTCTTACAGAATTGAGGACTACCAGCCCAAGGGATAGCACTATCCACAATGGGCCCCATTAGTCACTAATTAAGGAAATGCCCTACAGGCAGATATTATGGATGCATTTTCTCAATTGAGGCTCCCTCCTTTCAGATAAGTGTCAAGTTGACATAAAACAGCCAGCATATTCAGTGTCCCTGTGAGGAGATGAAAGAGGGAGACATTAGAATCTCTGGAAGCTTGTAGGTCAGCTAGCAACAACGATAACAGAAACCACACACACAAAAAGAAGTCAGTCTTAAACAAGATGAGAAGGCAAGGGCCAGTACCCAGAGTTACCCTCTAAAGTCTACATGCACTGTGACACACAGTGGTACACACATGCCTGTGTTTTCCCGCACAAATGCATGTTTTGACAGTTAAAACACTGGTAAGTAGGGGCTGAAGAGATGGCTCATTGGTTAAAAGCACTTCCTGCTTTTCTGGAGAAGCCAAGTAAGTGCCCATCATTTATATGGCTGTGCATAGCCACCTGTAACTGCATTTCCAGGGGGTCTGATGCCCTGCACTAGCCCCCGTGGCACCGTTCATGCATATGGTACACAGACATACATGCAGAGTAAACACTTATAAAATAATAAGCTTTTTAAAATTAAAAAACAGTACCTAAACATAGAGAAAGTAAGAGTATGGAGCAATCTCCGCTCCTTGTGCAGTCTTAGCACATTGTCATCCTTCATGTAGTCTACTGCCACGGTGGCTACTTTGTTCATTGCTGGTCTAATACCTGCCAGGAAAGTGGGAAAAATTTGGTTTTTTGTTTGTTTGTTTATTTCGAGGCAGGGTTTCTCTGTAACCTTAGAGCCTGTCCTGGAACTAGCTCTGTAGACCAGGCTGGTCACGAACTCACAGAGATCCCCCTGCCTCTGCCTCCCAAGTGCTGGGATGAAAGGCGTGCACCACCACCGCCCGGCTTGTTTTTGTTCTTATTTTGCTTTTTTGATTCAGGGTCTCTCCATGCAGTCTCGGCTGTCCTGGAACTAATTATATAGTCCTCAAACTAAAACAGATCTGCCTGCCTCTATCTCCCCCTGGCCCTCCTGCAAATTCAGGGTAAAAGAAGTGCACTCCTATGCCTGGCTTCCTGACTGATTCTACATCCAGCCAAGTTGACAAGAATAAGCACCACTGAACAGATGTTGGGTTTCTTGTTTTATTTTGTTTCTTTTTAATGTATTTATTAGTTATGTATTCTGTCTGCATGTATGCTGCAGGCCAGAAGAGGGCACCAGATCTCGTTATAGATGGTTGTGAGCCACCATGTGGTTACTGGGAATTGAACTTAGGACCTCTGGAAAAGCAGTCAGTGCTCTTAACCTCTGAGCCATCTCTCCAGCCTTATTTTGTTTCTGAGGCAGAGTTTCTCTGTGTAGTTCTAGCTGTCCTGAAATTTGCTCTGTAGACCAGACTGGCCTCTTATCTCACAGAGATCCGCTTGTCTCCTCTGCCTCCCAAGTGCTGAGATTAAAGACATACACCACCACAACCCAGCTTGGTTTTCTTTTTCATTTAAAATTTTCATTTTATGTGTATGAGGGTTTCTCCGTGTACCATGTGCATGTAGTGCCCACAGAGGCCAGAAGAGAGCATTGGATCCACTGGAAGAACTGATGTTAGAAAAGTTTGTGAGCTGCCATGTGGGTGCTGAGAATTGAACTTGGGTCCTTCAGAAGAACAGCTAGTACACCTAACTGGTGAGCCATCTCTTCAGTTAAGGAAGTAACTGTTAGGACTCATGTTTTGTATTGGTTTGTTTTTTAATGAGCATTGATTGGTGTTTTGCCTGCATGTGTGTCTGTGTCAGGGTGTTAGATCCTCTGGAATTGGAGTTACGTTACAGACAGTTGTGAGCTGCCATGTGGATCCTGAACCTGGAGCAGTCAGTGCTCTTAACCGCTGAGCATTCTCTCCAGCCCTTGTTTTGGTTTTTCGAAACAGGGTTTCTTTGTGTAGCCCTGGCTATCCTGAAACTAGCTTTTAGGATTTATTTATTTTTTGTTTATGTGTATGTGTGTGGATGTAAGTTATGTGTATGCAAATGCCTTGGAGACTAGACCATATTAGATCCCTTGAAATTGGACTTACAGGTGGTTTAAGTTACCTGATATAGGTGCTGGGTACTGAACTCCCATCCCTGCAAGAGCAGCAAGTACTCCTAACGACTGAATTATCTTGCCAGTCCCATGTTCATTTAAAAAAGAGAGAGATGAAATGACCTTTCTACTTCAATTATAGAGTTGAAACTGTGGGGCAGCCGGACAGAAGAGACAGTATAGGAGTGTGTGCAGAAAAGCAGAATGGCTATGACTCTCTGCAGCGGGATCAAGCTGTGTGCATAAGCACAAATGGTAAGACACCTATGACTGTGCCCTTAAAAAAGACCAGTAGCTGGAACTAACCTGAATGGAAGTCACCTACCCAAACAAACCTCACACAAACTAGTTAGGGCTGGTTAGTTGTCTCAGCAGATAAAGCCCTTGCCATGCAAATCCAGCAACCTGACTTTAATCCTAGAACCCACATTTACATAAACATCATACATATATAATAAGTATTTTTAGCTCCTCATTGCATAGTATTTATGCTTTCAAAATCACTCCCCAGATCCAGGCATGGTGGCACACACCTATAATCCCAGCACTTAGGAATTTGATGCCAGTCTGGGGTTTTTTTTTTTCCCTCCATCTCTGGGGAAGAAAATGAATAAATGACTCCTAAGCTAACATTAATCTTTTGTGGCATAAGATCAAACATTAGATAGACCAAGATTCTTGTTTATTGCATATGAAATTGTATTGCTGTTGAGAGCTGAGCTCTGTGGTGTTTCTTTCGATGCAGTTCTCATGGAAAACTCATAGACTATCCTGGAAAATTCCAACCCCATACCAGAATTCTGAAATGTCATTAAAGCTTGGATTTTTTCTCTGGCTGTGGGAATGTGGGTTATTCTCTATTTAAATTCATTATTAATATCTGATTTTCTGGAGTGTTTCTTTTTCTGAAGTAGGAATCAGTAATCTAGAAGCTGTTTTGATTCTCTCAGTCATTGCTCTTGGGTGAATGTCTCCTAACGTTTTAGGTGCAGTTTTTGTCAATGGAAAAGAAATGACTAATCAGTTGCCTGCAGTTACCTCTGGATCCACTGTCACATTTGACATCGAAGCTGTGACTCTAGGAACTGCCAACAACAGTGAAGGAGGCAATGTCAAGCTCCGAGTAACTATCAGCTCCAGTAACAGGGAGGTGGTGTTTGATTGGCTGCTTGACCAGTCCTGCGGCTCTCTTTACTTCGGGTGTTCGTTTTTCTATCCTGGATGGAAAGTGCTGGTGTTTTAGCATTTTGAGGGCTTGGCTTTGGTTTGAGGGTTTGCTGTTTCTGTCCTCAGCCTAGTTGTTTCTGACTTTAAAAAGGTGAACTTATCTCTTGGACCACCAGAAATGGAAAGTGTTGCTGGATTTGCATTGTAATATTTCAGTTAGAGACCTGGTGTGGTAACACACACCTTTAATCCCAGCACTCGGGAGGCAGAAGCAGGTAAATCTCTGAGTTCGAGGCCAGCCTGGTCTACAGAGAGAGTTCCAGGACAGCCAGGACTACACAGAGAAACTGTGCTTTGAACCCCTCCCCCCCCCCAAAAAAAGTTATATTTCAGTAAGAAGTGAGCTGAATGGCGTGGACACAACCATAGTTCAGTTTTGTTTTTAGCATAAATATCAAACTAGCTTTAAAAGTCTGCATTCTTTCCCACTGTTCTTAAAGTTGGTTGATAGAACAGAAAAATGTCACACCATTAAATCTTCATCAAGATCAGAGGCTGTGAGAAAACAGCAGGAAAGACAGCTAGAGCCCAGGACTCTGTAATCCTTGTCCAGTCTTGTGTTGTTGCCCCTCCCACCCCCTTAGGGCACTAACTGTTCCTCTGTTCAGTATCTCTGGGTCTGCGAAGTTAGTGGATTCTGCAATTTTAGAGCACCTGAGCAAGTGTCTGCCATAGCCAGTGTTAGCACCCTCTGTCTTTCAGAGGGTCTGTGATCCTCACAGTGAAGCCACTTACGGAAGTACACAGCAGTGTTAGTTGGGTCACATGTGCACAGCATGCACCCATGTGCACCCTGCCACAGCCATGCACGTGGGACCATGCAGAGTGTCACAGTGCAGTGTAATATCAGGCTGAGAAATGGTCTATTAACGAACCGAAGAAATATCGGGTAAATACTTGACCTATTTTTTTTTAAACTTAAATTTGTGTAAAATATTTATTTGACTGACTTAATATGTAAAAAATTGTGGTCTTGTTATACCAGCGTACAGATAAGTTTTAATGTGAATTTTTTTCTTTTTGTTTTTGCCAGTAGTAAAAAAGTGGAAAAGCAAGTGTGATATTTTTGTAAGATAATTTATTTGGGGCTTTATGTTCCCTTTTGACAATCATGGCCTTTCCTCCTTCCCTTGTCTTGTGTAAGTGCGTGCCTTTTCTCATGTCAACAAGTTCTCAAGTGTAGGTGCCTTTATCCAGCCTTCCGAAACAAAATAAAAAACAGAAATTAACAGTGTGTATTTTGTATTTGTGTGTGTGTGAGCATAATGAATCTTTGTTTTTCAAGATTTACTTATTTTTATTATATATACAATGTCCTGTCTGCATGTATGCTGCAGGCCAGAAGAGGGCACCAGATCTCATTACAGATGGTTGGGAGCCACCATGTGCTTACTGGGAATTTAACTCAGGACCTCTGGAAGAACATTCTGTGCTCTTAACCTCTGAGCCATCTCTCCGGCCTCAGTGAATCAAGTTTTAACATGCTTTTTACTAGAAAATGTAAAAATGTTTTGTTGTGGCACCAGACATTTTTCCTATCTTTTAAATGGATGCTTACACATGCTTATGCTCTGTGCCTCATCTCACACCTAGCACAGTGCCTTGCATGGGACACGTGCACAATAAATGTGGATTGAGTGGATGGAGATGAGTCATTTTCTCCAGACATCTTCATCTCCAGAATTCTTTTCATTCCTTAAATATATGTTAATGTGTGTGAGTTTGGGTTTTGTTGTTTCTAAGACACAATGTCTCTATGTATTCCTGGTTAGCCTGGAACTCAATATGTAGACCAGGCTGGCCTTGAATGTAGAGATCTTCCTGGCAGGAGTCAATGCCCTCTACCTTGTGGGTCCAGGGGTCCAACTCAGAGCGTCAGCCTTGGTGCCAAATGCTCACTTTATCTGTGAGCCATCAAGACAGTACCCCTTTCTTGTAGCTTTCAGTCAGTCATCTAGGAACAGCAAGGCAAGAACCCAAAGCAGGAACTTGAAAAAGAAATCGCAGAGGAATGCTGCTTGCAGGTTCGCTTCCCCTGGACTCAGTTATCTTTATTTTTGCTTCTTCACACAGGGTTTCTCTGTGTAGCGTTGGCTGTCTGTTCTAAAACTCACTCTGTAGACCAGGCTGGCCTTGAACTCAGAGATCCGCTGCCTCTGCCTCCCAAGTGCACTACTGGAGCTGGAGAGATGGCTCAGTGGTTAAGAGCACTGACTGCTCTTCCAAAGGTCCTGAGTTCAATTCCCAGCAACCACATGGTGGCTCACAGCCATCTGTAATGGGGTCTGGTGCCCTCTTCTGGCCTGCAGGCATACACACAGAATATTGTATACATAATAAAAAATATTTAAAAAAAAAAAAAGAAAACGCATGATAGACATGCCCACAGGCCAGTATCATGGAGTTGTGATTCCCTCTTCCCAGGTTTGTCTAGGTCTGTGTTGTGTGAATTGATGGACATTGTGATGAAAGAGAATCAAGCTGGCCATGAAACATTCCTGATGGCTTCAAGCTGGAGGATCATAGACCCAGATTGTTCTCACTGGAGAGAAACATGACATTTACATTTTACTTGTACTTTTTAAGGAGGGCATTGGCAAAATGCAATTGGTTTGAAAAAGTCTGGGTATGGTGGTGCACCAACAGGAGAATCTCCTAGTTAGAAGCCATCCTGTTCCTTGTAGGAAAATCTGATACGTTCTCCTGGATTTCCTGTTTTCTCTGTAGTTCTGTATGAACCAGAAGGGTTCAGGTGAGTGTTCCCTTATCTTCATTCCCTTCATTTTTTTTTTTTTAACGGTCCTAGCTGTCTTGGAACTCACTCCATGGACCAGGCTGGCCTCGAACTCACAGATCTGCCTTCCTCTACCTCCCAAGTGCTGGGATTAAAGGTGTGTGCCACCATCGCCCGGCTTCATTCCCTTCATTCTTTACCCGTGCAGCTGTATTATGCTTACAGATCTCGATTTTTTGTTTGTTTGTTTGTTTGTTTTTCGAGACAGGGTTTCTCTATGGCTTTGGAGCCTGTCCTGGAACTAGCTCTTGTAGACCAGGCTGGTCTCAAACTCACAGAGATCCGCCTGCCTCTGCCTCCCGAGTGCTGGGATTAAAGGCGTGCGCCACCACCGCCCGGCAGATCTCGATATTTTTATTCTTGCGTTAAAATTTCCTAAGTGGATTCCTGGGAGTTTGCAGAGATGATTTGTAGTTTTTCAGAATCTCACTTAGAAAGAGTAGCTAGCCAGGTAGGATAGCATTCCCCTGTAATCCCAGCCCTCAGTAAGTAGATGAAGGCAGAATGACCAAAAGTTCTAGGTTATTCAGGGGAGTATTCTTGGGAGTATTGCAAGTAAAAAGCAAGCCTGGGAGACAACTCTTTATGTGGAGAAAGAAAGAAATGAGCGAGATCCTTTAACAGGTAAAGGTACTTGTCACTAAGCTTGGCACCCTGAGTTGTCTTCTGACCTACACATATGCACATATACACAGTAGTGACTGGTTAGGACACAAATTGCCCTGGGCAGTGGTGGTGCACGCCTTTAATCCCAGCTCTAGGGAGCAGAGGCAGGCAGAACTCAAAGAGGTAAGTTCGAGGCCAGCCTGGTCTACAGAGTGAGTTCCAGGACAGCCAGGGTTGTTACACAGAGAAACCCTGTCTCTAAATCTTAAGACATGAGCTCAGTTCCCAGCAGGTATGTTAGGCAGCTGACTACCAACTGTAACTCCAGCTCCAGGAGTTCCAACACCCTCTTCTGACCTCTGTGGGTGCCTGCATTCACAAGTCTTTACCAATATAGACAGACATGATTAAAAACGAGCCACCTGCCCTCAGGTTGAGTGACTTGTTAGGACACAGAACTCAGAAAAGTTGCTGTTGTGTTGGGGACATGGCCTGGTGAACATAAGTGCTTTGCAAGTGATGACCTGATTTCAAATCTCCAGAACCCGTGTAAAAGCCAAATGTACACACTTGGGAGGCAGAGGCAGGCGGAGCTCTGTGAGTTCAAGACCAGCCTGGTCTACAGAGCTAGTTCCAGGACAGGCTTCAAAGCCACAGAGAAACACTGTCTCAAAAAAAAAAAAAAAAAAAAAAAGCCAAATGTACTGCAAACACCTGTTACCCAGGGCCTGCCTGCCTGGTATACCCAGCAAAGAAGGAGACCCACTGACGCCTGAGTGTGTCCTCTGACCTCCACATCCACTCAGGATTGTTTGAACACACATGCTTTCATCCTGTACACACAGCAAAGTTGTTAAAGTCGTGGTTGCCATGAATACAGCAATCAAATACCAAAGAAAATAATATTGAGTGCTCATGTTTTAAAGAAGCCCACCCACATCAGGCTTTGGTGTGTGTCTGAGTGCCTCTCTTTCTCTTGACCCTTATGCTGACAGTCTGTATGAAAATATCTTTGAGGCTGGAGAGTTGGCTTAGCAGTTAAGAGCATTGACTGATCTAGAGAATTCCATTTCCAGCACCCACCTGGGAGCTGGATTTTGGATTGGGGTGCAAGTCTAGCCCCACGTGTCTTCATTGACATTTCTAGGTTGTCACTCACTGCTTGTAGATTACCAGTCCTGCTTCTGAGTTGGGCTGTTACTCGACAGTAGAAACCTCTAGTATATGAAAGGGCTGGCTGAGTGTAAACCTCACTGTCATATATAAAACCTCTTTAATACCATTCTTACAGATCTGTTGAGCATGCTTCAGTGTTTGGTTTTAGAGATAGCCCAGCAGTTAAGAGCACTTGTTGCTTCTCCAGAGGATCTTGATTCAATTCCCAGCACATACATAGTGGCTCACAACCATCTGTAACTCTAAGTCCAAGAGACCCAATACCCTCTTCTGAACTCTATGGCCACTGCACACATGTGGTCTACACATGAAAGACCCTCAAAGTGGTCTTGTTGCCAAGGAGCCCCCAGGCTCAATAACCAGGCCGTCAGATGTAAAAGCACGAGGTTTATTTCACGGTTGCGCAAGCAGGTACCCAGCTTCGGGATAGGTAAGCACCCTGAGCATCCAGGCAAGCAAACTTTTATAGACAAAATCACAAGTTTTACATGAATTATAATATGGGGTACGGGTACAATTGGGATTGGTCTAGACATTTAAACTGGAGTTCAACCGGGAACGAAATTAGCACAGTTCAGCCTATTTCCAGAAAAACCTCGAATACGTGACATCCTGCCTGTTCCATTGTGACTCAGTCTGGTAATCATTCACTATGACCGTTTTGATAGTCATCTGCCTAGAAGACTGTAACCAGTCCTGATAATTGCTAGCCTTCCTGCCCTGTGGGGGGGGGGGAAGAATCTGCTCTAGTGCAGTGGTCAAACCGGTTTACCATGCTTTGTAGTTTTCCATTACCCAACTCATCCAGTTCCTTATGAAAAATCGGTTGGGGTCTTTCACACACATACATATATGTATATGTTTGTAAACTCAAACATAAGATACATTTTTTTTTTCAAGATAGGGTTTCTCTGTGTGGCAGCTCTGGCTGTCTTGGAGCTAGCTCTGAAGACCAGGCTGGCCTTAAACTCTCAGAGATCGCCTGCCTCTGCCTCCCAAATACTGGGAATAAAGGCATGTACCACCACCACCTGCTGAACTGTTTCTTGAAATAAACACCTCCTGTAGTTTGAAGGGGTGAAATCCAGTTTTGTCGAGGCTCTTATGCTAATGTGTGAGATCAGAAGCTCCTGAGAGGCTTCCCTGCTTCCTGCTTCCAGCTTCCAGGAATTCCTTAGCTGTGGCCTTGTGACTCCAGGCATTGCCTGTGTCTGTACCTGGTTGGTGCTCACAGTTATTTAGATACTTTGTGTGTGTGTGCGTGTGTGTGCCTGCCTGCACATATGTATGCCATGGCATCTGTGTGAAGACCAGGGGCTTGAGGAAGTGGGTCCTGGAGATAGAACTCAAGTCACCAGGCTTAGCAGCAACCGCTTTTACCCACATAGCGATCTCAACAGCCCCTTCTGTCTCATGGATTTAGTTAGGAGCCTGTCAAAACCACAAGTTGGAACATCTGTCATGGTCCAGCATCGATGGGTTTGTATGTTCAGGGTAGAGGCATGTTGAAGTAGAGTATGTTGTTTAGGCAGCTAGCTCTTGTAGACCAGGCTGGCCTCGAACTCACAGATATCTGCTTCCCTCTGCCTCCCGAGTGCTGGGATTAAAGGCATGCACCACCACCACCACCCCCCCCCCGGCTTTTTCTTATGATCTTTAAATACCCCAATTCAAAAAAGGAGAAGAAAGCAAGACTTTTTTTTTTTTAAATCATGATACAAGGAACAAGTGATTACCCAAAACACCAAATAACCACACCCTAGGTCAAGATATCTTTGTTAGCCACACCTTAAGTCAAAGCTCCAGTCAATAACCTTGAAGGAGCAAGACTAGGCCTAAACTCTTTGACCTTCAGTCAAGGTAGAGTCGACCCACTTCTACAGGCCCCTGGAGGAACCACCCAGATGAACCAGAGTGCCTGCATCTCAAACACCTTTTCACTCTTTTTTTTTTTTTACTTGTTTGTATTTCAAAACCATTTCCCAAAGTTTCAGCACTATTTGTTTTTGAACCTGTAGATGTCTTCTTTGATGTGGGATTCCACTCTGTATGCTGTGAATATGTTTTATTATCATTGGTTAATAAAGAAGCTGCTTAGGCCTATGGCAGGGCAGGATAGAGCTAGGCAAGAAAACTAAACTGAATGCAGGGAGAAAGAAGGTGGGGTCAGGGAGATGCCATGTAGTTGCCAAAGGAAGGAGATAGATGCCAGAACCTTACTGGTAAACCACAGCCTTGTGGCGATACACAGATTAATAGAAATGGGTTAATTTAAAATATAAGAGCTAGCTAGGAATATGTCTGAGCTGGGACCTACCAGTAGGCTACATTCTCATGGTAAAATATAAAAAATAGAAATAGGTTGGTTTAAGATGTAAGAGCTAGCTAGAAATATGCTTGAGCCGTTGGCCAAACAGTGTTGTAATTAATACAGTTTCTGTGTGAATATTCAGGTCAAGGATCTGGGAAACTAATGTGTAGTCTCTGATTACACTTTATACTTTTCTTCCTCCTCCTCCTTCATCCTCCTTTTCTTTCTTTCCTTCTTCCTCCGCCTTTCTCTCCCCCCTCCCGCCCCACAAAATAAGGTTTCTCTCTGTAGCAGAGCCCTGGCTGTCCTAGAACTCGCTTTGTAGACCAGTGTGGCCTCACAGAGATCTGCCTGCCTCTGCCTCCTGAGTGCTGGGATTAAAGACATGTACCACCTGGCCCAATCAGCTTTCTTGAATAGGATAAAAAGCATTTTAAATGTGATCTATGTATGAATGTAAGTATGTGAGTTGTAGTGCCCACAGAGGCCAGAAGGCATCAGATCTCTTGGAGCAGAGTTACACGTAGTTTTGAGCCTGCTGTGGGCTAGGCTCCCTCTGCAAGAGCAGCAAGTGTTTGTTAACTGCTAGCCATCCATTCAACCACTGATTTAAAAAAAAAAAAAAAGATTTATTCATTTATTATGTATACAGTGTTCTGTCTGTCTGTATGCTTGCTGGCCAGAAGAGGGCACCAGATCTCATCACAGATGGCTGTGAGCCACCATGCCATTGCTGGGAATTGAACTCAGGACCTCCGGAAGAGCAGTCACCGCTCCCAACCTCTGAGCCATCTCTCCAGCCCCCACCACTGATTTTGTTTGTTTATTTGTTTGTTTTTCGAGACAGGGTTTCTCTGTAGCTTTGGAGCCTGTCCTGGAACTCACTCTGTAGCCCAGGCTGGCCTCAAACTCACAGAGATCCACCTGCCTCTGCCTCCCGAGTGCTGGGATTAAAGGCTTAAAAAGGCATGCACCACCACCGCCCGGCCCCACCACTTATTTTAATGTAAAACTTAACAATAATGTGGAGACAAAATGAAAATACAAATCTCAAGAGGTTTTGCTATGTGGTATGTGTTATAAAATGGCCCAACAGAGACTTTTGTGGCGTCCCCTGGTGGGCAACTAAGGAATAGTGCCTGGTGAGGGACAGACAATATGCCATAGGAACAATGGAGTTTATTTGAGATAAAGGGAATGGGTAAGTGCCACGGACTGGCTCAGCGGAGCCTCTCAGACCGTGGGAAAATCAGGGTCTTGGTACCAGGAAGGCACAAGTTAGGCGAATGACAGACACAGCACATAAGAGAGTGGTTTGAATCTGCTGCGACTTTACTGAATTCATGTTGTCATTATATAGTATTCAATCAAAGAACAAACCAGAAGGTCACGTATCATTACTTGGCACAGTATGAAAGCTTCTTTTAGTCACATCAGCAATTTTAAGAAAAGCATATTAACGGAAACAGGTGTTAGACATAACACATCCTTAGAAGGGAAACTCTTGTCCTTGGGAACATAAACTTCAAACAAGTGGTTTCATCTTATCTAGGAGTAGAAAGTTTCTGTCTCATTATTTGCTATCATGGCCCTTCCTTTTTTTTTTTCATCTTTTCTTTATCTCCTCTAGTGACCGAATATGCCTAATTCTCTGCACCTGCTGCAATATACTTCTTTGTACTTTCTTATGTAGCAAACACCATGGGGGTTAGGATCTAGCAAGCCTATCCATAAATGGTAGAGCTAAATAATTCTGCTTGTGTCCCTTGTATATTACATACTTATGACTATCATCCTCATGTCTTTCTGTGTATGGAATGGGGTCATCTGGTGACTCAGTTGTACTCCTGGTTAGTTTACACCCTAGTTTCTTTATTCCCAGAATGGGGGTTTCCTAACAACATCTGGATCTTAACCTATGTTTTCCCCAAATCATCAGTCCTATTTAGGAAAAGTTCCTGCTGCTGTAACTCATCCATAATATCCCCCCAGTATTTGCACAAGGGCTTGAAACACTGGAGGCATCTTGAGCACTGTATTAGTATCATTATCAGAATT